>CM035434.1:38452932-38750432 GCA_020310875.1 Ceratopteris richardii | reverse complement strand
ACCATACACCTTGCCATCTCCATGAGGGACTTGTTCTTCCTTTCAAAAACTCCATTCTATTGAGGTGTATATGACTCTCTATACTGATGTTTTATCCCATGTTAATCTAGAAATGCATTAAAATTAGAAGATATATACCCCCCCCCCCCGATCAAAACGGAGGGTGCCCATTTTACATACTGGAAAATTTTCAGCCAAAACTAGAAACTATTTGCAGCACATAAACACCTTGGACTTTGCTTTCAATGGATAACCCATGCATTCCTAGAAAAATCATCAATAAAAGTCATGAAGTAAAGGTAGTTCCCAAAGGATGCTATCTGCATATGACCACATGCATCACTGTGAACAAGCTATAAGTTTTTGGTAGCTCAACCTGAATCATCTTTTGGGAATGAAGAAGACTCCATTTTGCCCAAAATATAGCCTTCATAAACATGTGTACCAAGTGCCTCAAGTTTGGGCAGAGAGGACACCATTTCATATTTCTACGGGCATAGCAAACTAGCAAAATTTAGATGACCAAAGCATGCATGGCAAAGCTTTGGATCTAACATAGTTTGAGAATCATGTACTGCACATGTTAAATCATTCACAAATTTTTCATAGTCTATGAGCTTATACAACCCATGACATAAAATGTCAGAAGCAATAAGGACATTTTGATTTGATAGATCATGAATTGTACATCTATCATCAACAAATTTCACAACCAAGCTGACTTGGCTAATGTTGAAACTGATAACAAATTTTTCTTGATCCCTGACACAAAAAAGTTGTTGGCACATGTGATAGTATTCCCTATATGGGCAGGCTCAAGTGAAGTGAAGAAATTGTGTTGTGAGGTAATATGTTTGGTTGGCCCACTATCAAAGTACCAAACATCTAAGTCTACTACCAACATACACTATTCATGAGAAGATGGTTCATAATTACAAACAATAGTAAATGCCCATTCTTCTTTTTGCACAAGATTAGAAGACTCTATTTTGGGTGTAGAGGCCTCTACAACAACCATTCTAGCCTCTTTCTTCTTTTCCTCTTTTGCAGCCAATTTTGGACAACTCTTTATGACATGACAATTTCCTTTACAATATCTGCAAAACAATTTCTTCTTTTTTGTTTTCTTCTCCTCTTTGTCATCCTTCTTTGATTTTGCAAAATTTAGCAAATTTTTTATTACTACGAGATGAGCTCCATTTACCTTTATCCTTCTGGCTAGCCACAAAAGGTTGATCTACAACATGCATAATGCACCTCTTCTACCTAGAATAATCTTCCTACAACAGAACAAAGACTAACTTCTCAAATATTAAGGCATTTGAATTGACTTTCATCATCAATCAAAGAGTAGAAGCAAAACTCTGATATGAATCTAGAAGACCATTCAAAACAGCCTGCACATGTGAAGTGTTAGGCAAGACTTCATCAACATAAATTGACTACTATTTCAAATCTTTGATCTTTGTCAAAAAATTATCCATGGAATCTCCTTCATTCATGTGCACACTCTCCAAATTTTTTTGGAGATAAGCAACACGAGCATCATTTCTTGCCTGGTATAAAGTTGTAAGTGTATCCCAAGCATCCTTTGTTGTTTTGAAGGAGCGAATATGAGGAATGATGACATGTTTAAAAGACAAGGTTATCAATGCATGTGCCTAGGCATCTCTACCAGCCCTACAAAGTTTTTATACAGTAGGTGTAGCAAGAATCATAGCTCAAATAGGAACTTGAAGAATATCACCATCTTTAATGTCATCTCCATCACCTTCAATAACTGTATTTGTAGGTGTAATAGGATGTTTCTCAACACCCTGCACAATATTCCACAATCCTTTGCAACCAATACATGATGCATCATATAAGTGCATAATGGGTAATTGGTACCATCCAACTTATCCTCAATAGCCAACATACAGAATACATCATTGCTTTCAGCCATGGCCACTAACTAAAATAACCTGATGTAGAAGAATGATTATATCTCAAAAGGTTGAACGGAACCATCATGTTGAGTTTTGCTAAACCGATAGCAGACTTTGAGGAGCACATACTGGGTGAAAAGAAACCTATATATATCTTTGGAACAAAAAGACAAAATTGCCTACACAAGCACTATGATAGTGCATTGGCAGGCTGAAACGAGCTGATATTGTGATTTCGACACCACAAAGTAAAGATGTTTTGAACTCCTAATTGCCTTGATTATGCTCACCAAATTTTGAGCACTCTTGAGACTGTGACCTCAGGGGTGTTGACGATGCCCTAGATGAAGCGACAACATGGTCTGATACCAATTGTTGGAGTTTGATGTCTGTGGAAGCATGTGAATAGCATAAGGAAGAAGAAAAAGCTTGGAGCACAACACACAATATTGAATGTATTACCCAGAGAATGTACAAAGATAAGTGACCCATTCGGGTTATAGGAGTATATACAAGCCAGGGAAAAAAACCTTCTAAAGAGGGAAAAAAGTTCCCTGACGATCCTAGTGTGTTCACACACATCACTACCAAAATATATCAACACTATCTATCTATCTATCTATCTATCTATCTATCTATCTATCTATCTATCTATCTATCTATCTATCTATCTATCTATCTATCTATCTATCTATCTATCTATCTATCTATCTATCTATCTATCTATTATAGATTTTTCAATCTTCATTATCACTTCTCAAAACCTTGTATTTGAATCTAAAAATAATATTTAAGTCATTTCTACATCAAGTTTAATCAGATATCTTAATTAAACATCTTACATAGATTTTTAACCATTCAGTCTCAAAAGAAAATCAAGTCTAACACAAATCATTCATCTATTGAGTACTGCTTCAAGTTTATTACTCATAAGAAACTAAAATGGATGAAGAAATATTCTAGCGTTCTCTAAAAGTGTTTGAGTAAACTCTTGAAGAGAAGACTTAGGAATTGTTTCTAGTTTTAAAGACTCCAAAGAAGTCAAGTCTTTGAGAAAGTATCCTAAGGTAATTCATTTTGAATTTTCTTTGTTCTAGTTGAAATTGGTTGAATAACTTCTATCTTACATTCTACCAAGACTCTAAAACCCAATTGGACATAGTCATCCTCTACCTAGGTAAAAGGGTTAGTGAATGTTGGTTACAAGTAGAAATTCATAGAAAAAAATATAAGTTAGATCTTTTCAACCTTAATTTCATTTTCTTCCAAACCAAATTGAATTCAAGTAGAGTTCTCAAAGCCTTGAACTAGTTAGAGGATCCATCTATTTTTGCTAGGTCTATGGCTTCTACTGCAGCACTTACTATGAATTGGGATAGCTGAGGTGAGCTGGGGTACACTAGGGAAGTTGGGTGTATAGGAGAAGGAAGAGTAAGTTCAGTTGATGTGGAGGTGATTTTGATGGTTGTTGCCAGTAGGGATGTTGAGGATTGTGGCATGGAGTTGACGATGATTATTTTGCCTGTAGGTTGTGATTCAGGTGGGTTTGAGGGACTAATATGTTGGTGTAGTTAAGCCCAAGCCTACACACGATCACTTCACATAAGCTTGATGTATTAGCATATCATTTGGAAGGATTTATATGTACAACCTCTTATAACTTTGAGTCATAATCATTGTAAAAGGTCAATAAACCCACCAAGAATTAGGAAGCATATAATCTCGTATCTTTTGGTAGTTGAGTCAAGAGAGAATCAATCCTATACTTTAGGATACACTTTATTGGTAGAGATTTGAATTCAAATTCAAATCCTTGGCTCCAACAAAAGCTATGAAAGAGGACATGAAATGCCCGCGTGTATCTAGAGGTTCAGAGATCATATTCATGTATTTTCATTGAGACGAGGAGCTCACCTCATAGCTCACTCTCTCCACACTTATTGAGCAATGATTTATTGCCAATGACATTGTACTTTTACATGTTTTAATTCATACATGATCATTACTTCCTACTCTTATATCTCTATCATACTTCATCAGAACAATTTATTTGCCTGAGCTGGTTCTCTCTCTATAGTGCATCATTTTGTGTGATTTAAAGCATGACATCTTAAGAATATGTCTCCTTTCATCCTACAAAGTTTCATTGATAATGCTTCACTCGATCGTCAGATATTAATCAAACATTGCTCACTGGTCTGTGGTTGTCAATGCTCGTAAAAGTCGGGATGCAAGCTTGAGTTGCTAAACATATTTCTCTGCATATAGATTATCATTTTAGATTATTTCACTCATGATCGGTAGCTTGTTAAGCTAATTGAAGTTCCCCAAAAGGAATTTTATTAATTGTTGTTGTACTCAGAGAATTGTGCAAAACTCTAAGTAGGTGTCTCAACAAAAATAGCAAGTTTTGTACATTGGATCATATGCCTACCTATATGTTTTGATCCTATCATTTGTGCACCATCTTCCAAGCAACATATGTGATCATTTATTCTTATTATCTAGCTAAAGAGGCCCACAGCACTCTCCAGCCATCACTTATAGTAGGTGTGAAGTAGGTTTTAGCTACAACAACTCATCTCTTGTGATTATCCACCACCTCCTCCAATAGTGGTATTAGAGCTATAACAATCAATATGGGAGATGTATTTCCCTCTTTCATTGACAAATTGGACATGAAAAACTACTCAGCATGGTCACTAAGGATGCAAGCATGCCTTCAAGGTAGAATCTTATATGGATACATATCAAGAGATGAAGACATGCCACTCTTGAGGAGCAAGACTCAACCAACAAGGGAAGAGCAAGAGAGGCTAACCACATGATGTGCAAAGGATGCTCTTGCTAGGTCACATCTATTGAACTCAATTTTTGATTTCTTGTTACCACATGTTAGAAATTGTAAAACCTCCCAAGAGACTTGGGAAGTGCTTTCATCATACTTCTCCTCCAACACAAGAGCTAGGAAGAATCAGTTGTGGATGGAATTCACAACCCTCAAGAAACAACCAAAGCAAGGAGTGGCTCATTATGTAACCAAAATGGAAGATGTTGCAGATTATCTTGCAAGCATTGGAGAAGAGATAGGGAAAGAGCACATTGTGGGGTCGATCATCAATGGAATTAAGGTTGATGACAAGTGGGAGTCGTTCACCACAACTATGGATCTCTACATGGGTATGCAAATACCTGATCTCAACACCTTGATGGGCAAACTCTTCACCCATGAGGCAAAGCTCAACAGAAATGGTGACACTCAAGAGGTAACCAATCTTTTGCCCTTTATAGAGATAAAAATAAAGCTAAGGATAAAAGTAAAAGTAAGAAACAGGATGAAGAGGGTAGTACCTCTCAAGCTAATTATGCAGAAAGAGGAAGAGGTGCTAGAGGTAGGGGCAGAGGAGGTAAGAAAGGTAGGGGGAGACCCTACAAGAATTCACCATGCAACATATGTGGTCTCAAAAACCACACTATAGAAGAATGCTACAAAAATACAAGGAACCAAAGGGGAAGAGGCTTCCATAGAGGAAGCTATGGACAAGCTAGAGGCAAGTACAACAATGGTGGAGGCAACTACAACCACAATTACAATCAAGGCTACAACAATAACAACTATCGAGGAGGCTTTAGAGGAAGAAGGGGCTTCAACAACTATACGGAAGATCAAGAAGACTCTCTGCTCATCATGAACATGACATCCAAGCAAGGTAAAGATGATGAGCATCTTTTCTACATTGACTCAGGTTGTTCAAATCATGTGGCATGAAATGTAGCACTATTATCTGACCTTGAAGAATTCAAGGGGAAGCATGAAGTACAATCAAGTGATGAAACTAAGCATTCAGTCAAGCAAATTGGAAATGTAAAAAAATCTTATGGTAGAATGAACCTTTTGAGAAAAGTTATGTATGTTCCTACTATAACCAAAAACCTAATTAGTGTTGGGTAGATTGTAGAGAAAGGTCTAACAGTCAGGTTTACCGAGCATGGAGCATATGTGGAAGACCCCAACAAGGATTCAAAAGAATTTCCAAAGGCGAGAAGAGAGGTAGATTTTTTACTTTTGAAATTGAAGACACAAGGAACATAGCACTATTTAGTTATAGAGACTGAACCCTATCTGAGTTGGAAATATGGCACACGAGGCTAGGGCACATAGGAGAGAGAACTCTGAAGCAAATTTGCAAGGATCAAAGTGTGTTTGGCATTCCCGATGTTACCAAGCAACACATGATTTACAAATGTGAAGCTTGCCAATTTGGCAAATCTCATATGCAACCATTTAACAGGAAAGGATACATCCATGAAGATTACTTGGAGCTTGTGCACACAAATGTGTGGGGTCTTGGCAAAGACCCAATCATCTCAGGTTCAAGGTACTATGTCTCTTTTATTGATGATTATAGTAGGTGGAAAATTCTCTATTTCATGAAACATAAGGATGAGGTATTCACATGTTTTAAAAAGTATTTGGCACTAGTTGAAAACCAAACCGGAAGGAGCTTGAAGAGAATCAGGTCTGATGGAGGTGGTGAGTACTTTTCACATGAGTTTGATCTATTTCTACAGGACAAAGGCATAAAGAGGGAAGTAACAACCAGGTATACTCTTGAATTGAATGGAGTGGTAGAGAGAAGGAATAGGTTGATTGTTGAGGTAGCTAGGTCTATGTTAAATGAGAAAAAAATACCTAATTATTTATGGGCAGAGGCTGCATCCACAGCTACTTATTTGGTGAATAGGCTTCCATCCAAATCATTGGATGGTATGACACCATATGAAGCATGGAATGGCAGAAGACCATCATTGGACCATTGCAAAATATTTGGGTGCATTGCCTATGCACACATCCCATCACAAATCAGAGGGAAGCTTGACCCTAAGGCAGAGAAATGTATATTTATTGGGTATGATCAGAATCAAAAGGGATATAGACTTTATAATCCCACTAACAAGGCATTCATAGTTAGTATTGATGTAGTTTTTTATGAGAATAATTCTTGGTTTGAAGATGATTGCAGGAAAGTCAGGTTACCATATGATTTGGAAAATGACTTTCCAACCCTAACTCAAGAAGATCAACACCAAGCAAAGGACATCAACTCAAAAGATGAGGAGCACATTGAGGTCAAAGCTTGGAAGTCAAGAGGCAAGTGCAAATACAAGCAATTAGAGGGTCTACCCAAGTCTTCCAATCAACATTTAAGGAGATCACAAAGAGAAAGTAAGAAGTCCATAAGGTATGGATATGATACATCCTTAGTCACAAAGCGTTATGTATACATCACTAAAGATTCCATGGCAGAGGATCCTTCTTCATTTGAAGAGGCTAAGAAGAAGAAAGAGTGGAGAGAAGCCATGCAGGAAGAAGTGGAAGCATTGTAGGAAAACCACACTTGGGATCTAGTTCCCAAGAAGCCAGATATGAAGGTAATTGGTTCAAGGTGGATATACAAAGTTAAAAAGAACTGTGATGGTTCCATAAACAGGTACAAGGTAAGATTAGTGGCAAAGGGATTTGCCCAAACACATGAAGAAGACTATGAAGAAACATTTTCACCTATGGCAAAGATGCCAACAATCAGGGTATTGGTAAGTCTTACTGCATCAAAAAAATGGAATTTATATCAGTTAGATGTCAAGAATGCCTTTTGAATAGTTGGATATCAGAGGAAGTGTATATGGCACAACCACTAGGTTATGAAGATGAAGAAAAAGCAGGGTATGTATGCAAGCTTAGAAAAGCACTCTATGGTCTCAAGCAAGCCCCTAGAGCTTGGAACCATAGGCTAGTTACCTATTTGCAGGATCAAGGGTTTGTGGCAAGCAAGGCAGACTCTTCTTTATTTGTTAAAGATAATAAATCAGAGGTCATCTACTTATGTGTTTATGTAGATGATATCATTATTACAGGAAATGATTGTGATGGTATCAAGCAAGTCAAGGCTCAGTTAATGAAGGATTTCAAAATTAGTGAACTAGGGTTGTTAACCTATTTCCTTGGTTTAGAGCTTGTGTATACATATTCAGGTATATTCATCACACAAAGGAAGTACATACAAGATATGTTGGTAAAATTTAAGATGGAGAACACTAAGGTTGCAGGTATTCCTATGGAGATCAACCATAAGCTAAGTTCACATGAAGGTGAACTATTTGAAGATGTTACAAGCTATCAACAACTTGTGGATAGTCTTAATTATGCTACTTTGGCAAGAGTATATATTGCATATGCAGTGAGTACATTAAGTGAGTTCATGCATGTACCAAGGAAGCCACACATGGAAGCTGCAAAGAGGGTGCTTAAATATCTTAAGGGAACAACGAATGAGGGATTATTCTATCCCTTTACTTCTGACATAGATATAAAGTTATATTCTGATGCGGATTGGGTTGGCTCCAAGGACGATAGGAGGAGCACTTCAGGGTACCTATCTTTTGCAGGTTCAAAACTCATATCTTGGTCATACAAGAAGCAACCAACTGTGGCCTTATCTTGCATAGAAGTAGAATATAAAAGTTTGGCAAATGCAACTCACGAAGCTATGTGGCTTAAGCAATTGTATGTAGATTTGGAGATACATTCCTATACTCCAATTATCTTTGGAGATAACACTACTTCGCTTCATTTGGCTACTAATCTTGTGTACCATGCCACGACTAAGCAAATTGAAGTGCACTATCGTTATGTTAGGGAGAAATTGCTAAGCAAGGATATCCAATTATCCTATATATCAACTCATTTGCAATGTGCATATTTACTCACCAAAGCATTGGATGGAACAAAGATGAATAGGTTCAAATTGATGATTGGGTTGGAAGAGATCAAGGAGCAATGAAGATCAAGCATGTTAGGCTTGACGGGGAGGTGTTGGTGCAATTAATCCCAAGCCTACACACTTGACCACTTCACATAAGCTTGATGTATTAGCGTATCATTTGGAAGGATTCATATGTACAACCTCTTATAACTTTGAGTTATAATTACTCATTGTAAAAGGTCAATAAACCCACGAGGAGTTAGGAATCATATAATCGCGTATCTTTCGGTAGTTGATTCAAGAGAGAATCAAACCTATACTTTAGGATGCACTTTATTGGTAGAGATTTGAATTCAAATTCAAATCCTTGGCTCCAACAAAAGCTATAAAAGAGGACATGAAATTCCCATGTGTATCTAGAGGTTGAGAGATCATATTCATGTATTTTCATTAAGAAGAGGATCTCGCCTCATAGCTCACTCTCTCCACACGCATTGATCAATGATTTATTTCCAATGACATTATAGTTTTACATGTTTTAATTCATACATGATCATTACTTCCTACTCTTTTATCTCTATCATACTTCATTAGAACAGTGTACTTGCTTGAGCTAGTTCTCTCTGTATAGAGCATCATTTTGTGTGATTTAAAGCACGACATCCTCAGCATACTGACTCCTGTAATCTTGCAAAGTTTCATTGATAATGCTTCACTCAATCGTCAGATATTAAAACATTGCAGTGGTCTGTGACTATCAAGGCCTGTAAAAGTTGGGATGCAAGCTTGAGTTGTTAAACATATTTCTTTGCATATAATTTATCATTTTAGATGATTTCACTTATAAGCGATATCTTGTTAAGCTAATTGAAGTTCCTCAAAAGGAATTTTATTAATTGCTACTGTACTCAGAGAATTGTGCAAAACTCTAAGCAGGTGTCTCAACAAAAATAACAAGTTTTGTACATTGGATCATATGCCTACCTTTCTTTTTTTATCCTATCATTTTTGCATCATCTTCCAAGCAACATATGTGATCATTTATGCTTATTATCTAGCTAAAGAGGCCCACAACACTCTCCTACCATCAGGTGTAGTAGGTGTGAAGCAACTTTTAGCTACACCAACTCATCTCTTGTGATTATCCACCATCTCCTCGACATAATCGGGCTTCTTCTAGATGTCAAGAGGATTGGGCATCGATGGGGACTCGTATGTATTGTATAAGCCTTTACATTAAACATATATGTCAAGGGTTGAATTGCAGCAATGGCTTCCTCTTTAAGAAATGCAGCACTTTGATTGTACCCACTGGCTTGACTAGTTCATTAAAGCCCTCTACAAAGGAGGCTTTGAATCCCCCACTGGCTAACTCTTCTTGTAATATTTCTTGACTTTGCTCTTCTGATAATTGTCGGCATGCCCACACGACTTGCATATTACGATATAATTTTTGAATAGCCAATGTGTATGCAGCAGCTTCAAATGTGTGCTCTTCATAGGTGCTAGTATCACCTTGGGCTTTCGTTTGCTGCGCTTGCTCTTCATGTTGGTCATCATCCTATGAATCTAGACTATTTTGGCTAGCTTTGTCATCTTCGTCTTCATCATCTGTTACCTTCTGATATTCCTCTTCTAAACTTGACAGTCCTTGTCCCCATTGTTGATTAGGTGATGAACTGGGGTAACTAGGCCATTCGTATTCTTGCAAGAAAAATTATCCTTCTGAAAACTAAAATTTGCTAGAAAAAGCATCCTGCATTTCAAAATTGAATGTAGTATTCATGGGTTCAGCCTCTAGGTTAGGTATCAAAAAAGTGAATGTTTCCACACTAACAGTGGTAGAGGGCTCTCTGACTTTTGAGGTGGTGGCTTGAGTGCTGGCTACCGAGGTGAACACGGCATTGGTGGTGCCTTTGGTTACTGTGCGATGCGATAATCAAATGCATATTAGAGGTATAGGTGCAGAAGGTTCCGTGGGAGATGATGAGCTGCAAGTGCACAAACACTATGAACAATGGTCATTCAACATGTGGGAGCAAATCTCTCATCAAAATCAATACCCTTCTCTTGAGCATAACCTTTGGCAACAAGCCTAGCCTTATACATGTTATCACTAATGCAATGTTGAATTATTAGAGTTTGTTATTGAGATATTAATGTGTTTTGTGTTTTGATATAGGAGTTGAAGGTTAGTGAGAGTGTGGATGGGTGTGGACATATTTGGATGTGTCTAGACACAAATAAGAAAAGTTATATTCTCCATATATTTTGTAAATAAAGACCCATGTAGAGGGTTCTTTCTAAAAACTCATAAAAGTAGTGGTTAAGATAAGGATCACTGTAGATCATGTTTTTTGTAAATAAAAGATAAGGCTCTTCGTAAAAGAGAGCAACTTTTTACTTTCATTCCTGATTTTGGAAGCATTAACAGAGGGAAGGTGGGTCAAGATGGGTGGAACAAGTGATAGGGTTGGATCAGACCCTAGGGGGGTCATGTCAACCCTGTCCGGCAGGTGGTGTTCACATGCTGGGCACCTTTCCTGGGGAATAGTATGATGGGTGGGCCACCATCTACACTTCAGGAGGGAGTGAAAAACACTTTGCATGCTATCATGAGAATAAGTCATTGAGGACTAAATCGTAATCAAAGTAAAATGAATAACTCAAAGTAAAATCACTGTACTCATCAATACTAGATCAAAATGTTTAAAAGAGATGTCTCGCTAACAAACTAATACATCATGACTGATTGTGAAAGGTTGGATCAGAAAAAAAATACAAGATGAATCACTTTCCAAGTGATGGCAAATGATACAAAACTAGCAATGAATTCCACTAAAGTGTGGATGGAAAATAGTGCTCGAATTTCTCAGCTATAAGGCAAAAAAGCTCTTCTCTTCACTTCACTCTTTACTTCAAAACTTCGAGGTTTAAGATGAATCACTATCCAAGTGATGGAAAATGATACAAAACTAGCAATGAATTCCGCTACAGTGTGGATGTAAAATAGTGCTCGAACTTCTAAACTACAAGGCAGAAAAGCTCTTCTCTTCGCTTCACTCTTTACTCCAAAACTTTGGGGTTTTAAAAAAATTCATGGGAAAAATATATCCATTTGTTAGTTCATTTGAAAGCTAAAATAAAACACTAAAAAGCAATACCCCCTACTTTAGCTTTGAATTTATGTTGATTTTCTTTATATTTTATCCTTTAATATATTTCTATTCATTTCTTTACACATTCTTCTATATTTGATGCAATAGATATATGAGCAGATAGAGAAGAGGACAACATATTATGAGGGAGAAACGTGAACATAAATAGATGTTGTCATTTTGACATTAAAAAACGTGTGCCATTAATTTTGAAAAAAGCCCTTATTTTAATTCAATTCTAATTCAATTCTAAGATTTTATTTTGTCACGACTAGGTTTCTTGCAAAATAATACTAATAGAAGAACAACTCCAAATGTTTGAATTGTCCCATCCTCTTCACAACTCCTCACACTTCTATTCATGTATCTTCAATGCATATCAAAGTTATTCTACACCATGACCTCCTATATCAGTGAACTTCTTTTCGAGAATCAAGCCTCCCCTTTTTGCCCTCTTATCAAGGTCCTTTCTTGATCATCAATTGTGGAGGTAGTAGTCACAAGAATATAGTATGACATGCATATTTCTCAAGGTCAACAAATATCTGTTGTTTTAGAGGGATGCTATCTTATTACAACCTTAATAACCAAATCAACATTCTTTAAATCCTTGCAATCGAAAGCACCATTGATCAGTGATAAGGCTTTATTGTGTTTCTCCCTGCTCAAGCCTCCCCCTTCTTCTCTGCATCTCTCTCTCTCTCTCTCTCTCTCTCTCTCTCTCTCTCTCTCTCTCTCTCTCTCTCTCTCTCTCTCTCTCTCTCTCTCTCTCTCTCTCTCTCTCTCTCTCTCTCTCTCTCTCTCTCCCTCTCCCTCCCCCTCCCTCCCTCTCCCTCTCCCTCTCTCTCTCTCTCTCTCTCTCTCTCTCTCTCTCTCTCTCTCTCTCTCTCTCTCTCTCTGTGCACCGATCTACCACCTCTTCAACACTACAACATTTGCTTCTCTGTCATTTCTACTATGATCATCTCACAGCAAGGAGCCAACAATTTCCTTTCTCTCTCTCTCTTCACAATATACACACATACTTACACATGCAATCACATGTAACTGCCCATCGGCTCTCTTTCCCTCTCTCTGTCTCTCTCTCCCCATCGTCTCTCTCTCTCTCTCTCTCTCTCTCTCTCTCTCTCTCTCTCTCTCTCTCTCTCTCTCTCTCTCTCTCTCTCTCTCTCTCTCTCTCTCTCTCTCTCTCTCTTTGTAACTGCCGTTTTGCACTCTTTCCCATCTCTTTCTCTCTCTTTTGTGCACTTCGATTCCATATGCCACCTTCATCTTTGCTCAAGCCTCCTCTCTCTCTCTCTCTCTCTCTCTCTCTCTCTCTCTCTCTTCTTTTCTCTCTTTCCCATTTCTTTCTCTCTCTTTTATGCACTTCAATTCCATCTGTCGCCTTCATCTCTCTCTCTCTCTCTCTCTCTCTCTCTCTCTCTCTCTCTCTCTCTCTCTCTCTCTCTCTCTCTCTCTCTCTCTCTCTCTCTCTCTCTCTCTCTCTCTCTCCCCCCCATCTGCCACCTTCATCTCTATTCCCTCTTTCTCTCTCTCATTCTATAATAGTGTGCAATCTTTTTCTATGAGGTCTCTCTCTCTCTCTCATTCTATAATAGTGTGCAACCTTTTTCTATCAAGTCTCTCTCTCTCTCATTCTATAAAAGTGTCCAATCTTTTTCTATAATCTCTCTCTCTTTCTCTCTCTCTCTCTCTCTCTCTATCTATCTATCTATCTATCTATCTATCTACCTGATTTCTTTGTGCGTAAGAAATTCCTTCCCCCAATTGCGTAGCTCCTCTCTCTCTAGCTAATTTTTTGCATGTGCAAGTGTCTGAAGCTTGTCTGAGTCAAATCCAACAATACTGTACATCTCTCTCTCTATCTATCTATCTATCTCTCTTCCTCTTCAAGCCCCCATATTCTTACAGAGATTCTCTATTGTGTGCAGCAAACAACACTTTGCTCTCTATTCTGCTAGTATAGCATCATATTCTATGGAATGCCTTGAAGTAAGGAGATACACCATGAGTAGCCTAAAAGTTTTTGTAGAGTTAATTTTGATGGGATGCTGAGAAAATCTTTTCAGAGAAGATTGATTATGTGCTATCTCTCTCTCTCTCTCTCTCTCTCTCTCCTCATAACCACATAGGAACTCACATTTCTCTATTAGTTTGCCTCAATCCTACACGGAGATGTTATGAATTCTTCAGATAAAAATAAAGAACAAAAGCTTGTTGTACATTTCTCGTAATTAACTCATCTAGATAGTGTGACAACTCTTTTTTCTTTCTCTCTCTTTTTACTCTATGTTTGTCAAAATAGAAGGTATCAAATTCAATTGGAACAAGTGATAGAAGGATAGAGAGATGATGTGCTCTCTTCCTCACTCTCTCTATTTGCTCCCAATGAATTCATGAGTGGAAGGAAGAGGGTGGAGAGATAGGGGACTCTCTCTCTCTCTCTCTCTCTCTCTCTCTCTCTCTCTCTCTCTCTCTCTCTCTCTCTCTCTCTCTCTCTCTCTCTCTCTCGCTCTCTCAAACAAGATCATGAATGAAAAAAATAAGAGAAGAGGAATCAAAAAGTACGTGAAAAAATTCATGAGAAAATCCTAATGAAGGCTAGGCATGTATTTATAGGTTTCCCCAACGTTCTTTCTAGATCTTTAGATAACTTCTAATTTTTCCATTCCATTTTTAGAATATCTTCTTTTTGTTCTTTTCTATTTTTAGAAAATCCAATCTTTCTTTTCTGGTTTGATTTTCTCTTTTATTATTTTTATTTTTCTTTTTAAATTTATTTATTTTATTTATTCATTCACTTCTTTTTTCTTTTGATTAAGGTCTTATTCCTTTTTGCACTTGTATACAAAGAATTTAATCAATTTAAGGGGTTAGCGCTGGAAAAATGGATTTCGAAAGTTCCTAACTCGGGTTTTTACTTGGGAAAACTTAGGGTTTTTTATGTTAAGGATTAACAGCTCATAATTAATGATTAAATATATACATTAAGCGTTTTAAAATCTTGGGGTTTTAAGGGTTCAAATTATGTTTTCCAAGGGTTAAAGGTTAGTTTCTTAGGCTTATTGAGCTAGGGTTTCAAGGTTTCTAAGGATAAAATTATCATGGTTGTTTAGGACTTTTATATATACATGGTTTTTTGGTTCTTCTTTTCATCAAACACATGGGGTTAGTTTCAAGACCACATCTAAGTCATGAAAACTGTTTTTATCTTTTTCTTTTTCTTTTTCTTTATTTTTCTTTTTCCTTTTCTCTTTATTTTTCTCTTTGTAGCAACCATAAATGTACTACTTTTTCATTTATTCTTTTTACCTTGCAAATTTTTTGTTCTAACCCCTAATTAGAGCCAAGGAGCTAGAGACATGCACTAGAAGGAGTCGGGATTTCACTTCCTATGTGTTTTCAGAAGTTTGCACAATCTATTCATATAAAATATGTCCATCTTTCTATTAAGAGCTTCAAGTAAGATGTTGGGAATGATGGATGGACACTTCAAGATGATGAGTAGGTACTGCCAAATCCTGCTTTGTACCAGCGCTTTGATGCTTCAGAGTTGATAAGTGAACCCTTTTAGCTTTCCAATGACACCATAAAATGGCCTATGTACTTTGGAAATGATGTATGGAAAGATAGAATCAAAACAGACAACTTTGAACTTCAAGCCTTCAAGAAAACCTTCTATTTTTGACAATACACCTGCTGTATCTTTTGTTCAGTATGACCAGCACAGTAGGAATTGATAAAATTCCTTTTAGGGGTATCTAATTCGCTTAGCAAGCTAACTATTCCAAGTGGAATTACTTAAAAAGATTAACTATGCTCAGAGAAATCAATTTAGCAAGTAAACCTTTACCCCCGATATTTTAGGATTGTTGCAGACTTCGACCAGTGATCACTTCGATGAACGTTTCTCTGAAATGGCTGAATAGAAATCCTTCAAATTTTGAGAGATTGTAGAAAACTTTAAGCTGGTGCCAACAAGCTATAGATCTTTGAATTTGGTGGAGAAATGAGTGAGATATGATCTCCACAAGTTGGCTGACTGATAGAGACTATGATAGAGAACTCAGAAATGAACAATGTAGATATATGTATTAATGAACACTTGTGTACAAAATCATTGGCTTGGAAACCATAGCCAAATGATGTGGTAAGGTGTAGGCAACAGTGTAGGCCTTACACACATATAGAGATGAGAATGAAGAGCTCCGAAAGTGTCCCTTACAACCGCGACTTTTTGATGATCACTTTTATAGTAGTTGAGTTCAAAGTTTGAATTTGAATTCAAACTTTTGGCTCTCTATGATCATGCTCCTACATCCTAGGAGATATTATCTTAATTGATTGATGCTTCACAACTAATAAAGTTCATGACTTCCTTGGGTAGGTGGTTACAAAGATTCTCTCAAATCAAAGAAGATTTACTTTTACAAAGAGGTAAAGAGATAAGAATCCTCTAGCTATGGTTCACATGGAACCTCATTTCTTTGTAACCTTCAAGCCAAAAGTATAGGCTTGTAGTTTGCACCAAGAGCTCTCCCTCAAGCCAAACATTTTGGCTTGGTCTTCATTCTTCAGTCTTCATGTATCTCCTGCAATCCAATCATTGATTTGAGCCTGCAAAGTTTGGTTTTATCCAATGCTTTAGTTAACAAATCTGCACACTACATGTTGGTTGATACATATGTTAGTTGAATGTCCTTGCTTAATAACTTCTCTCTCACATAATGGTAATGGACCTCTATATGCTTGGTCCTGGCATGATAAATAGGATTAGCTGCAAGGTCACATGAGCTTGTATTGTCTCCAAAGATCAATGGTGAGGTAGTATACAAACCCAATTCTGTATACAATAACTTGATCCATATGGCTTCTTGAGTGGCATTTGCCAATCCTCTATACTCTGCCTCTGTAGAAGATAAAGCAACAGTAGGTTGCTTCTTTGAAGACCATGATATTGGTTTATCTCTTGCAAATGATATGTATCCAGAAGTGCTCCTTCTATCATCCTTGCATCCTGCCCAATCTGCATCTGAATAAATCTTGATATCCAAGTCTAAAGTGTAAGGGAAATACAAACCATGATGTTGAGTACCCTTGAGGTACTTTAGAATTCTTTTGGTAGCTTCTAAGGGAGGTACCCTTGGCTTGTGCATAAACTGACTTAGCACACTAACTCCATATGCAATATCTATCCTTGTTAAGGTAGCATAGTTCAAGCTTCCCACTATGCTTTGGTAACCTGTAATATCATCAATTTCATCACCTTCATGGGCACTTAGTTTTAGGTTTACCTCCATCGGAGTACTTGCAACTTTGGCATCCTGCAAATGAAACTTCTTCAACATATCCTGTATGTATTTTTTCTAAGTAATATAGATTCCAGAGTTAGTATACACTAACTCAAGTCCAAGAAAATACTTTAGTAGACCAAGATCACTGATCTTGAACTCCATCATCTGGTTCTTGATTTGCTTGATTCCATTGACATCATTACCTGTAAGTATGATATCATCAACATATACACATAGGTATATTACCTCTAAATTACTTCTCTTGATGAATAGAGAAGTGTCTGCCTTGCTCATGACAAAACCTTGGTCTTGAAGGTGTGTGGTCAACCTGTGATTCTATGCCCTAGGTGCCTGCTTCAAACCATAAAGAGCTTTATTCAATTTGCACACATATGTTACCTTGTTTGGATCCTCATAGCTAGGAGGTTGTGACATATATACCTCCTCTGAAATCCATCCATTGAGAAATGCATTTTTTACATCTAGTTGATACATGTTCCAATTCTTGGATGCAGCCACACTTACCAATACCCTGATGGTTGGCATCTTGGCTACAGGTGAGAATGTTTCTTCATAGTCAATGCCTTGGGTTTGTGCAAAACCCTTGGCCACCAATCTGGCTTTGTACCTGTTTATTGACCCATCAGAATTCCTTTTGAGTTTATAGATCCATCTAGATCCAATTACCTTCATGGACTCTTTCTTTGGTACTAGTTCCCATGTGTCACTTTCTTTGAGTGCCTCAATCTTCTCATCCATAGCTTCTTTCCATTTTGTCTTGGTCTTTGCTTCTTCATATGATCCTGGTTCTTCAATTGACAAGTCTTTGGCGAGATAGACAGAGTGTTTAGTAACAAGAGAGGTGTCATACCCATAACTGATAGGTTTTTTGCTCTCCCTTTGTGATCTCTTGATTGATTGATTTGAAGACTCAGGTATGTCTTCAAGTTTCTTCATCTTGGGTTTGCCTTTGGACTTCCATGCCTTGAATACTTCAAGATTGATAATGTCTTCATCATCTGAATTGGATTCTTCATTCTGAGTAGGTTCCTTCTTAGCAAGACTTGGAAACTCCTCCTCCAAGTCATAGGGTAGTTTAAACTTCCTGCATTCATTCTCATTCAAGAATCATTTTCATCAAAGACAACATCTCTACTAACCATGAATCCCTTATTTGAAGGGTTGTAAAACTTGTATCCTTTCTGATTCAGATCATATCCAATAAAGATACATTTCTCAAGCTTAGGGTCTAGCTTACCTCTTATCTGAGAAGGAATGTGTACATATGCTACACATCCAAAGATCCTGCAATGATCAAGTGAGGGTCTCTTGGAATGCCATGCTTCATAAGGAGTCATCCCATCAAGAGACTTAGATGCTAACCTGTTTATGAGATAAGTGGCAGTAGAAACACTCTCTGCCCATAGGTAGTTAGGTAATTTCTTTTCATTTAGCATTGAACTAGCTGTTTCAACAATCAACCTATTTCTTCAACAATCAGTTCAGGAGTATACCTTGTGGTGATTTCTCTCTTGATTCCTCTGTTCTGCAAGAATGCTTCAAACTCATTGGAGAAGTACTCACCTCCTCCATCTGACTTTAGCCTCTTTAGGTTTCTTCCTATCTGATTCTCAACAAGTGCAAGATATTTTTTAAAACAGTTGAACACTTCATCTTTATGCTTCATAAAGTACAATACAGTCCACCTGCTATAATCATCAATAAAAGATACATAGTACCTTGATCTTGATATTGAGGGGTCTTTGCTTGGCCCCCATACATCTGTATGGACAAGTTCTAGGTAGTCCTCATGCATGTAGCCTTTCCTTGAGAAGGGTAACCTATGAGACTTCCCAAACTGACAAGCACCACATTTATAAATCATGTGTTGTTTGGAAACATTAGGTATTCCAATTACACACTGATCCCTGCATATTTGTTTCAAGGTTCTTTCTCCTACATGCCCTAATCTTTTATTGCCAAATCTCAAGTTCTGAAAGTGTTTGATCTTTATAATTATAGAGTGCAATATTCTTTGTGTCTTCTATCTCAAAAGTAAAAAGTCTACCTGTCTTTTCTCCTTTAGCAATTCTCTTGAACCCTTGCTTGGGATCTTCCACAAATGCTCAAAATTGGTTGAATCTAACCTGCAAACCTTTTTCCACAATCTATCCAACACTTCACTTATCAAGTTTTTTGTAATGGTTGGTACATATAGTACCCTACTCAACAAGTTCTGATTTCCATCACAAGTCTTAACATTTCCAACTTTAACTACTGAGTGCTTGGTGTCATCACCTGTTTATACTTGATGCTTACCTCTTGGTTCTTCAAGTTCAGAGAGTAGAGCTACATTGCCAGCCATATGATTTGAGCATCCTGAGTCAATGTAGAAGAGATGATCATCATTTGTACTTGGTTTTGATGTCATGTTCATAATCAGAAGAGAATCATCTTGCTCTTCTGTATAGTTGTTGTAATCCTTTTTGGATTTGTATCCTCCTTGGTAGTTGCCATTGTGATTGTTGTTGTAGTTGTTGTTGTAGCCTTGATGATGGTTGAAACTACCTCTTGACTGTGAGTATCCACCTCTTTGATATCCTCTTCCTCTCTGATTCTTGTAGTTCCTAAAACACTCATTTGTAGTACGATTTGATAAACCACAAATGTTGAATGGTGAGGAGTTATAGGATCTCCCCCTACCTTGCTTACCTCCTCTACCCCTTCCTCTTGATGATCTACCTCTCCTTGCATAGTTGGCTTGGGAGGTAGTGCCTTCATCCTCTCCTTTCTTGTTCTTGCATTTATCTTTAGATTTACTTTTATCAGTGTATAAGGCAAAAGAGCTATTACCTTTGGATGAGTCTCCATTTTTGTTGAGCTTGGCTTCATGAGTGAACAATTGCCCCATGAGAGTGGTAAGATCTAGAATTTGCATGTCCATGTATAGGTCCATGGAAAAGGTGAAGCTTTCCCATTTGTCATCAACTTTAATCCCATTGATCACTTGCCTTACTATCTGCTCTTCTTCAATCTCTTCTCCTATGCTTGCTAAGTGATCTGCTACATCTTTAACCTTAGTCACATATTCTGAAATAGCTTGCTTAGGTTGCTTCCTTAGTGTGGTGAATTCAATCCACAATTGATTTTTTTTGGCCCTTGTGTTGGAAGAAAAATTAGGATGATAAGGTTTCACAAGTTTCTTGGGATGTCTTACAGTTTTTAATATGTGGAAAAAGAAAATCAGAGATGGAGTTGAGTAAGTAAGACCTTGCTAATGCATCCTTGGCACACCATGTGTTGAGCTTCTCATGTTCTTCCTTTGTTGGTAGTCCTCAGGTTTTAAATGAGGGCAATTCCTCATCTCCTGAGCTGTATCCATAAAGACTCCTTCCTTGTAGGTATGTCTTCATCCTTAGAGACCATGCCTGATAATTGTTCCTATCCAATTTATCAATAAATGAAGGAAAACCATCTCCCATTTTACCTTAACTTTGCTCTGATACCACTGTTGGGAATGATGGATGGACACTTCAAGATGATGAGAAGGTACTGCCAAATCCTGTTTTGTACCAGCCCTTTGATGCTTCAAAGTTGATAAGTGAACCCTTTTAGCTTTCCAATGACACCATAAAATGGCCTATGTACTTTGGAAATGATGTATGGAAAGATAGAATCAAAACAGACAACTTTGAACTTTCAAGCCTTCAAGAAAACCTTCTATTTTTTACAGTACACCTACTGTATCTTTTGCTCAATATGACCAGCACAGTAGGAATTGATAAAATTCCTTTTAGGGGTATCTAAATAGCTTAGCAAGCTAACTATTCCAAGTGGAATTACTTAAAAAGATTAACTGTGCTCAGAGAAATCAATTTAGCAAGTAAACCTTTACCCCCGATATTTTAGGACTATTGCAGACTTCGACCAGTGATCACTTCGACAAACTTTTCTCTGAAATGGCTGAATAGAAATCCTTCAAATTTTGATAGACAACTTTGAGCTGGTTCCAACAAGCTATAGATGTGTGGATTTGGTAGAGAAATGAGTGAGATATGATCTCCACAAGTTGACTGACTGATAGAGACTATGACAGAGAACTCAGAAATGAACAATGTAGATATATGTATTAATGAACACTTGTGTACAAAATCATTGGCTTGGAAACCATAGCCAAATGATGTGGTAAGGTGTAGGCAACAGTGTAGACCTTACACACGTACAGAGATGAGAATGAAGAGCTCAGAAAGTGTCCCTTACAACCACGACTTTTTGATGATCACTTTTATAGTAGTTGAGTTCAAAGTTTGAATTTGAATTCAAACTTTTGGCTCTCTATAATCATGCTCCTACATCCTAAGAGATATTCTCTTAATTGATTGATTCTTTACAACTAATAGAGCTCACGACTTCCTTGGATAGGTGGTTACAAAGATTCTCTCAAATCAAAGAAGATTTACTTTTACAAAGAGGTAAAGAGATAAGAATCCTCTAGCTATGGTTCACATGGAACCTCATTTCTTTGTAACCTTCAAGCCAAAAGCGTAGGCTTGTAGTTTGCACCAACATAAGAGTGTTCTATCTAGGTCCTCATAATGATCTAGGGTATTTGATCCTGCTCTCTCAAGTGCACACTATAAGAAAATAATAGAACATTGGAATAGACCAGTAGACAGAGTTGAGAGAAAAACACGAACAAAGATATACGTAGACTAAGAGATAGAGAACTCAAACTCTTAGATTTCCAAGCATAATGTAGCTACAATGATGGTGCTATCCACCTGTGTGCTCCCTATGTGGAGCTTAGATGGCAATCTAGACACACTCTAGATGAAGTGCTTACTAGTGTGCAATGCTATGTAAAGCTGAACTTGGGCCATGCTTATATAGCTTTTACAAGGGGAGTCGGTATAGATAAAAATTGTCGGGAGATACACAATAGTCGGCAAAATATACAATCTGACAATATCTCCACAACTAGAAGACCTATAGTCTTGGCCCTAGGGGTCGAGCGGATAGGCCCGCCGAACCTCGTAGAAGGGGGCAAGCCCCCCTTTGCACTCCTCACATTAAGGTTCTATGGGGAAACCACATGATGCCATAAGGCCTTTATTTTCACCTTTAATGGCAACCCAATGGCCCAAAAGTGTATGCCCTACCTAACCTAATGGCTATACTCACAAAGATCATCTATAAGCATCAACGGTCACACATATACCTCATCTAACATAGAAGTTAGGGTTCCACAAATGTCCAGGCTCTCAGAATGGCTTCTCCTCATAATGGGGGCCTTACAACATAAAGAACCATGGATCATTTGTCGTCACTTTAGGGTGGAGTATTGAACATATTTAAGACCCCCCCCCCCCCCTCAATGTCCACCCTGCAGTGAGCTACCTCCTTGGTCCAATCCCAAACTTTGGAAAGTTTCAAAGAAGTTGCTCGCTCCCAAGAGCCTTGGTGAACATGTCTGCTCCATTTTCTTCAGTTGGACAATAGCTTATCTCCACAACCCCATCCTCAACCAACTCACACACATAGTGTTAGGGGAGCACTAGATTGTCCTCTCTGACTATAGTAGATAAGATTTTGGAAATATGCTTCTGATTACAAGAATACCCACGTAGGGAAAATAGTACACGAATATGTAGCTAATGCAAGAAGTCCCACAACCCGAGACTGATAGGTATAGATAACTCAGGTAGAGATGATACAAGAGATCCCACAACCCGGGATCATAAGTATGGAGAAGGATCCCTGGATTACAAGAACTCCCTTCTAGGAGATGAACTAGATACAAGAAAGAGCTCGACAAGATCTTGTATTATGAGATCACAGGAGGACAAGGTTTAGATCTCTAGGATACTAGACTAGATAAGACTGGAGCAAGAGACAAGACTAGAACTGGAATTGGAACTTGAAAGTACTTACTTGGTGATCAAGAATCCTTGGGCTCCCAAGATTGGCATTGGCAAGGTTGAGTATGTTCATCAATGATGTCAGCAATCCAAACAAGACCTCCAAATGTTAGAATTTAGGAAATAGACAATCAATCTTAGGGTTTTGGAATGTTTCAGATGCAATGGAAGCACTGGCCTCTCCTAATTTTGAACCAATCATGAGATATAGGATTCACATGGAATATGTGGTTCAAGATGGTTTCTTTTATCCATGACATCACTTCCCCCTCAAGTGATGAGTTCCACGAGGAGCCGTCATGTTATCAGGTCTCAACTTCATCGAATTTCTCTTATGGAATTCTCGAACCTTGATTGGTTCTCTCTGAAGGTTTTCTGCAGGTTCCCAAGTACGACCACTGATGTCATACCCTTTCCAATGAATAAGGTACTCCACTCTTCCTCAGGATATTCTTGAATCTAGGACATGCTCGACTTCAAATTCTTCATGATCATCAATCTCGATAGGTGGTGAAGGATGATGTCTCTCCCCCCTCAATGGTGAAATCTGATATGGTTCCAACATGGATACATGGAAAATTGGATGTATTGTCATTGTACCTGGTAGCTAGAGCTTGAAGGTGACTGGATTAATCTTGGCCAAGATGGTGATTGGACCAAATCTTTGATGATCTAACTTTGCACAAGGCCTTGAAGTTTGCAAATTGTTTATGAGTAACCATACTTTATCCCCAATTTGATATGATGGACTATGAACACGATGTTGATCTGCATAGTACTTATAGTGTTCTTGAGCTTTATGGATATCTTCCTTGAGTTCTTTTGTCCATTAGGTACTGGGCCTTGTCTCTGGTAGCTAGTTTCTTGACATCCATCCTTGGATGTTTGTCCATAATTTTCAAAGAAGGGAGTCTGCTTAGTAGATGCATGAACACTATTGTTATATGCAAACTCTGCAAAGGGTAAAAGATCAAACCAATCATTTTGATAATAGTTGTTGGTGCAATGGAGATTATCTCTAGGACTTGATTCACCCATTCTGTTTTTCTATCAGTTTGTGGATTATTTGTTGTAGATAGTTTAACTTGAATACCAAGGAGCTTGCAAAGACTGTTTTAAAAGCTAGATATGAATTGTGGACCTCGATCATAGACAATATCATGAGGCAATCCATGAAGCCTAAAGATGTATTTGAGAAAAAGTCTAGTAGTGGCTGCACCTGTGATTGCCTTGGTAGTTGGAATGAAGTGTGTCATCTTTGTAAATCTATCCACAATAACAAGAAAGGCATCATACTTATATGAATTTAGTAGATCTCTGATGAAATCCATAGACGATGAAGCCCATGGCCTTTCTCGAATAGGTAAAGGTTGCCATGAGGTTTATGTCAAGGTACCTTAGATCTATTGCAAGTATCACATGTTTGGATATATTCTTTGACTTCCTTCCACATTTGAGGCCACCAAAATCCCTTGATATGAGTTCTATTGTTTTATTCACTCCAAAATGTCTTGCTGCAAGGTTATCATGACGTTGTTGAAATACTCGGAGACTGGGATTTCCTGGAGGGACATACAATAGGTTCTTATAGAGTAATAACCCATCCTTTTCCTAAAATTTGTTTACTTCTTGGACTTTTCCTTCTTGAGCTTTCTACTTAACGTTACAAAACAATTCATCCTTTGGTAGATTCTCTCAAGGCTGAATCTTCATGATGGCTTGAAGAGATAGCTGCTAACTTGAGATGTTCAGGCTTGAGTAATACACTCTCTTGTTGATCAAAGGCCTCTTCACCCTTCTTTGGTGCAAGGTAAGGTCTTCTGGACAAGGCATCCGACTGACATTGTTGATGTCCAGGATGGTATGGATGATAAAGTCGAATTTGGATAGAAAGTTACTCCATCGAGATTGCCTTCTATTGAGGATTTGGGTAGTCATAAAATACTCTAAGTTCTTGTGATCTAAATACACAATAACTTCGTGAGCTGTTCCTTCTAGATGGTGATGTCACGTATCAAATGCATCTACTATGGCAAGAAGTTCTTTACCATGGATTTCATAATTAATTTTTGGAGGTGAAAATTTATTTGCATGATATGCAATTGGATGTAGGTGTCCATCATCTCCATATTGGGATAGAACGGCCCCTAGGGCAAAGTCTGATGCATCTGTTTCTAGGAAGAAGGGTTTGCTAGAATCAGAATGAACTAGAATTGGGGCAGTAGTGAATGCTAACTTCAAGGTCTTAAAGGATTTTTCTGCTTCTTTGGTCCATGAAACTTTTGAGTTTCCCGAAAGCTTGGTAAGAGGTGTAACTATCTTGGAGTAATCTCTAACGAATATCCTATAAAAATTGGCAAACCCTAGAAAACATTGTACATCTCAAACACAAGAAGGTGGTTGCCAATCAAGGATTGTCTTGATCTTCTTAGGGTCCATAAAGATTCCTTTCTTTGATACAATGTACCCTAAAAACTCCACTTTTTTTTATGGAAAGAGCACTTCTCCAATTTTGCATATAATCCTTTTTCTCTTAGTTTCTCTAGGACTATCTTTATGTGACATTCATGATCTTCTAGATTTTTGGAGAATATCAAGAAGTCATTGAGATATATTACCACAAAATCATGTAAATCCTCTCAAAAAGTATCATTCATCATATGTTGAAAGACTACTGGAGCATGTGTGAGACCAAATGGCATAACTACATATTCAAAGTGCACATACCTTGTTCAGAATGTTGTCTTCCATTTATCTCCTTCTCTAATCTTGACAAGACTGTATGCTCCTCGAAGGTCAATCTTCGTGAAGAACTTTTCTTTTTCGAGGCGTTCCAAGAGCTCTCATGTAAGAGGTAGAGGATATCTATTTTTTATTTTTCTTTTTTGACTTTATTTAACCCACAATATTCCACACACATTCAAAGAGTTCCATCCTTCTTCTTTACAAATAGGATAGGGGCTCGTGTAGGAGACTCTGAGTGTTTGATAAACCCCTTGGCTAGATTCTCATCAACATTCTTACCTAATTCTGTAAGTTCCTTTGGGGATAATCTATAGATTGGCCTGAAGGGTGGTTGTGCTCCCTCTTGAAGTTCTATGGCACAATCATAAGGTCTATGCTCTAGGAGCATATCTGCATTCTTTTTTTCAAAAACATCTTCAAAACCTTTGTATTGGTTGGGTAGCTTCACTGAATCATCTTCCTTGGGCTCTTGAGTGGGTATGGCATAGATCTTATATGTCAGTTCCTTCCTTATTGCATGTATGAAGGCTTTGGCTCCGACATATGCCGGGTTCTTTCGGATATCTTGATGGGTCATTTTATTCTTTTCCTAATTAATTTTTGGATTATGTTTCTTTAACCAGGGCATTCCAATGATAACCGTATTTACTAGACTCAATTTTACATTGAAACATATGTGGGAATCATGGTCACCAAGGTGTACTCTTAGTGGTGTGGTTTCCATGGTTATATTCCCAGATGCTAGAGGTCATCCATCTACTACTTCAGCTACTACTGGTTTGTTTTTCCAAAGTACTAGAATTCCATGTTTCTTAACTAGCCCTTCATCAATGAAACATGAGGAGGCTCTTGAATCTACCATAGCTATAAGGGAAAGGATCTTCTTTGGCATGATTAATTTGACAGGGGCATGACATGTTTCTAAGGGTGTGGCTGGAATTATGAGGCCCTTTCTTATATCATGGTCCAACTATATGGCCTCTTTTACAACTGGACTTCCTTGTTTCCCTGCTCTACAAGGGTGCCTGCAACTCTGGAGTTTGTTCTCTTGTTGGGGCAATTAACTGCAATATGGTTGTTTCTTTTGTGGTGTTAGAGGCTAGAACCTAGTTAAATCTATTTGCATAGGTTTGGGCATAGACTCATCTCTAGGAGTGGACTCGAAGGGTTTCCATTTGTGAGGTCTTCCTTCTACTTGTTTTTCTTGTTTCCTTTTAAAAAGGTGGTTATCACATTGAATAGCTTGATTGATGTATTCATTCAATGTCTTAACCTATGGCATCGTGAGTAGAAGGCCCTTCACATCGTCTCTTAAGCCCCATCTAAATTGGCTTATGAAATAATCTTCGTGCCAAGTGAGGTCACATATCAACTATCTAAATTTTGATGCATAGGTAGAGGTAGGGTGGTTACCTTGATGTAGGTTCCAAAGTTTTGTTTCTGCCACTTGACTCATGTCTACATCTCCAAATGTGGTGGTGAGTTATCCAAGAAACCCCTCATAGTCATGAAGTACTACCATATCCTTCTCCAAGATTGGGGCAAACCAGGATAATGCTTGACCATAGAGCAAGGTTCCAATGAAACCGACCTTGGATGCATCATTAGGGTATCTATCAGGCTGCATATGGATGTACAATTTCACTTGTTGCAAGAACCCTTGGAACTTTGTGCGATCACTATTGAACTTTTCTGGCATGCAAATCTTGGGTTGCTTCATGAAGGATGAATTAGGACATTGGTTCATCTAAATGCTTGCTTGATTTGCTTGAAGATTCCCAACTCATTCTTTTAGTTCCTCGATAAGCATATCTACATGCACAGGATGTTCCATCTCGACTTGTGTCCACTTATGAGCTAGATCCTTGATTTGTTGTTGAAGACTCTGAAGTGATGCCACAATCTGTTCATATGCGTTCTCCATGATGCCTAGTCTTGGATAAAATCTGGTCTTGCCAAAATGTCAGGGGAGCACTAGATTATGCTCTTTGACTATAGTAGATAAGATTTTGGAAATATGCTTCTGCTTACAAGAATATCTACGAAAGGAAAATAGTACAAAAGTATGTAGCTGATACAAGAAGTCCCATAACCCAGGGCTGATAGGTATAGATAACTCAACTACAGATAATACGGGAGATCCCACAACCTAGGATCATGAGTATGGAGAAGGATATCTGGATTACAAGAACTCCCTTCTAGGAGATGAACTAGATGCAAGAAAGAACTGGACAAGATCTCGTACTACGAGATTATAAGAGGACAAGGCTCAGATGTCCAGGATACAAGACTAGACAAGACTAGAGCAAGAGATAAGACTAGAAATGGAATTGGAACTTGAAAGTACTTACTTGGTGGTCAGGAATCCTTGAGCTCCCTAGATTGGCATTGGCAAAACTGAGTATGTATGTGGCCAAGGCCTCCTTATATAGGATTTCAAGGGTGGTTCCCAAGGGCAGTTGCGAGCTAATGATATCATCAATGATGTAAGCAATCCAAATAGGACCTCGAGATGTCAGAATTTAGCAAATAGACAGCCAATCTTAGGGTTTTGGCATGTTCTAGATGCAATGGAAGCATTGGTTTCTCCTAATTCTAAACCAATCATGAGATATTGGATTCACATGGAATTTGAGGTTTAGGATGGTTTCCTTTGTCCATGACACATAGTGATACTAAATTTCTATGTGCTTGGTATGTGCATGAAAAACAAGATTCTTGGCAATGGCCATGCAACTTTGGTTGTCACACTTCAACTCTGTAGCCTCTTGTCCTTGTATTCCTATGTGACATAGGATCCTCATCAACCATACTACTTCACATGTTGCAATAAATGCAGCTTTGTACTCAGCTTCAGTAGAAGATAATGTTACAATCAGTTGCATCTTACTGATTCAAGAGAAAATCCTTGATCCTAAAGAAAAGAAATATCTAGAAACTAATTTTTTGGAATCAATATCTATTGCCCAATCTGAGTCACATATCTGACTAGAGATGATCCTCCTTTATAAAGAATACCATAATTAGTGGTTCCTTTCACATACCTGAGTATCTGCATGCTCGCCTTCCAATGAGTTTGGCAAGGCTTTTTAGAGAACTTGGTTACTACTCCAACAACATAAGAGATATCTCATCTGCTATTGCACAAGTAGATGAGACTTCCAACTAGTTTCCTGTATCTTCCAATATCCACTGGAGGTGAAGTATCTTCAATATATAATTTTGTGTTGACCTCCATAGGTGTAGAAATTTTATCGCAATCCTCCATGTCGAATGCCTTCAATATATGTCTTGCATACTTTTGTTGAGAAATGAAAATATTCCCTGGTTCTTGCCAAACTTCAAGGCCTAAGCAATAATGCATTAAGCCCAAGTCTGTCATTTCAAATTTTGAACTCACGGCATCTTTTGTTTGTTGAAGAAGAGCATCATCATTTCTTGTGATCACAAGGTCATTTACATAGAGTACAAGTACAATTCTCTTCCCTCATTTCTTTAGAACATAAAAGTTAGCATTAGAAGCACATCTTTTGAATCCTAGATCAAAGAGATACTTATCTATCCACTTGTACCATGCTCTAGGGGCTTATTTCAACTCATACAATGCTTTCTTCAACTTACATGCCTTGTTCTCCGAATGGGGAGCCTCAAATCCTGGTGGATGAGACATATATACCTCCTCCTTGAGGTCTCCATTCAAGGATGCTAATTTGACATCCATGTGATAGACTGGCCAATGCTTATGTGTAGCCACAACTAGCACTACTCGAATAGTAGTCATCCTTGCAGTCAGGGCAAATGATTCACAAAAGTCAATGCCTTCAACTTGTGAGTAGCCCTGTGCAATAAGTCTTACTTTGTACTCTTCTAAAGTACCATCAGCCTTGTACTTTAGCTTCCAAACTCACTTGCTGCCAATGAATTTACTCTTAGGGGTCAATCTACTAGCTCCCAAGTTCCCTTCTTCATGATATTGTTGTATTCTATCTGCATGACAGCCTCCAATTCATATCATGGAGTGCGTCTTCCACATTGGTTGGTTTCTTTGCTTGTTCTTGAATGAGATCAGCCATCAGGGCTGTGTTTATAATATGGGCACTTGTGCGTCTCTGTTAATCTATTCTCTATTATCACCTTGGTCCATCTACAACCTGATCTAGTGACTATGGGATGGGGTTTGCAGAATCATAGAGTTGGCCTCACCCAACATGGCAATGGCTTTTCCACTTCGATGATGACAAGTTGGTGAATTTCAAAATCATCATTTGGAGATGATGCTTCCTTCTCTTGTGTAGAAGGGATATCTCTTGGGCCAGGTTCATAATGGATTGCCCCTTTGGCTGACGATAAAGTAGAAGCTCTCTTTCCCTCCTCCACTTCATGTGGCTGATCCTCCTTAAACACCACATCGCAACTCTCCATGATCTTGTTAGCCTCAAGGTCATAAAGCTTATAAGCCTTCTTATCTTCAATGTACCCTAGGAAGATACATTTTATGCTTTTTGGTTGAAGCTTGTTTCTCTCCCTATCTCGAACATGTACATAGCTTTCACTTCCAAACACTTTGAAATGGGAAACAAAAGGCTTTTTGCCAATGTAGGCTTCTTGTGGAGTCTTTCCATCAAGTGCCTTGTTGTAGCTTCAATTCAAGATGTAGAGAGTAGTGTTGATAGCCTCTTCCCAAAATTGATTAGGCAAACTCTTTCCCTTCAACAAGCACCCTGCCATCTCCATGATGGTTTGATTCCGACATTCTCCAACACCATTATGTTGAGGGCTATGTGTAACTATGAGTTGATGCTTGATTCCTTTACTCTTGTAGAAATCTTCAAACTCTATTGATGTGAACTTACCAAAAGCTTGAGCCTTATCATGAAGGAAGTACGCCCACATCTTCTTGCTATAGTCGTCGACAAGTAACATGAAGTAGGAATATCCACCCAAGGCCTCTGTATGGATTTTCACACAAATCAACATGCAGCAACTCTAGAGGAAAGATTTCTCTATTCTTGCTTTCTTGTGGAAATGACTTCCTCTATAACTTTCCCATCATGCAAGTCCTATTGGTTCCTTCAATCAATAGTAGGTGTGCAACCATACCCCTGTGATGCATCTCCTTCAGTATAAGGTATCCGATGTGGCTGAATCTCGCATGCCATAGCCTACTTGTGCCCACACTTATAGTGATTGTAAGAGCACACAACTCATACAGGTTGTTCCTCCTTATGCCAATCCCAACAATGTTGTTGTTAATGTCCATAATCTTAGCTCTTGTCTTACTGAAAGATACTTGATGATCTTGATCAGTTATAGAAGCTATTGAAAGTAGATTTTTTTATTTGTGGAACATACAATACATTTGAAATCTTTTTGACATCACCATTAGAGTTAATACAAGAAACCATACCTTCATCCTCTGCAAGACATCTTGCATTGTTGCCTACCTTTACTTTCATGGGTTCCTTTAGCAACTATAAGGAAATTTAAAGGTCTTTTCTGCTCATCATGTGATGAGATGCATAACTCTCCAACACCCATGAGTGATTCATTCTTGAATCTTCAGCCGAGGAGCACACCTCATGTATCGTAACAAATAATTCAAGCTTTGTTTCTGCTGTGTTGGCAAACTCCTTGCCCTTGCCACCTTTTGAAGAGCCACTCTTCCCTTCTGCCTTCTTGATGCAACACTCTTGGATTCTGTGTCCTTTCTTCTTGCAGTGGAAACACTCTCCCTTGAACTTCTTTTTGTCGTTCTTCTTTTTGTCTCCATCTTTTGAAGAGTCCGATTTGCCTCCTTTGGCATTTGCTATGAATGGCACATCTCCTTTGCTACCATCACTCTATGGCTTAAGTTGCAACTCCTCCTCCATGAATAAGGCACTAAATTCTTCAAAAGTTAGTGTTTGAGGTTTGATTTGAGTATTTAAAGTAGTTAACAAACCATCAAACTTAGGTGGACATATTCGAAGACAATCTTGAGCTAGCTCCTCACCTGAATTTTGTACACGAGCTCCTGTCATTTGATCTTGTAGATTCTTTATGTGAGTGATAAACACCTCTGTAGTCTCCTCATAACAAACCTTTCTATTGCTAGCTGATTCTCCAGATTCTGAATCCATTTCTAATTATGAGTTTCATATTCATTTCTCAATATGTTTCATGCTTCACATGCCTTGGTACTATGTTGAATGAGAGTCAGAACACTATTAGAAGTACTTGTAACTAGAGCACAAAGTGCATCTACATTTCTACGTTTCCAAGCATGTAGAAGATCAGCATCAAGAGGAATCACTCAACCAAGATTATTTGGATCAGGTGTTTCTTGGGGCTCATGATCAATCCCAAGAAAAGTCTCCAAAAGCTCATATGAATAAAGGATAGCAGTGATTTTAAAATTCCACAAGGTGTAGTTTGTACCATCAAGTTAACCTTCCATGAAGGCTAGTGGTCGTATCCACAACGTTGGGATGACTGGCATCACTACTGCTCCGTGCTCCACCTACTCTTGTTGATGAACTGTCATGGACAAAGGAAACCATCCTGAACTTCAAATTTCATATGACTTCTATATCTCATGATTGGTTCATAATTTGGGGAAACCAATGCTTCCATTGCGTTTGGAGCATGCCAAAACCCCAAAATCAATTGTCTACTTACCTCATTCGAATATCTAGAGCTCATGTTTTGAATTGATGACATCATTGATGACATCATCAATTTGTAACCGCCTTTCATGAACCACCCTTGAAAACCTATATAAGGAGGGGTTGGCCACATTCATAATTAGTCTTGCCAATACTGGTCTTGGGAGCTCAAGGAGTCATGACCGCCAAGTAAGTACTCTCCAAGTTCCAGTTCGTGTTCTTGTCTTGTTCTTTGTTCGAGCCTTGTCTAGTCTTGTATCCTGGACATCTAATCTTGTCCTCTTGTAATCTCGTAGTACGAGATGTAGATTTCTTTCTTGTATCTAGATCATCTCTTAGAAGGGAATTCTTGTAATCCAAATATCTTGTGTCATACTTACGATCCCGGGTTGTGGGATCTCCTATATCATCTCTAATCCTGTTATTCATACCTATCAGTCCGAGTTGTGGAATATCTTGTATCGATCACATATTCTTGTATCATTTTCCCTACATGGGTGTTCTTGTAATCAAAAGCATATTTCCGAAATCTTGTCGGCTATAGTCAGAGAGCACAATCTAGTGCTCCCCTGACATTTTGGCAAGACTACCTTCATCAAGACCAGGCACCATGGAGATTATTTGAGAAGAAATTTTTTCTGCACTTTAAGTCATTCAACAACAAGTCAAAGAGATAGGAGATAACCAAGAAAGGATTCAACAACAAAATATTCAAGATATAATCATAGAACTTCAAAGGCAAATTCAAAAGTTGTAGATCATTGTAAATCAATCTTCTTCATGTATCCCCATGGAAACCATTATGAAGAAAAATCCAAAAATGAGCATGCCTGAGAAAGTTGATGGGACAAGATCTAAGTTTTAAGGATTTCTACAACAAGTGAAGCTCTTCATAAGAATGCAACCTGATAGGTACCCAGATGATGCTTCTCAAGTGGGACTCATAGGAACTCTACTCCCAATGTGGAGCTTAGATGGAGATCTAGACAGACTCTGATGAAGGGCTTACTAGTGCGCAATGCTATGTAAAGCTCAACCTAGGCCATGCTTATATAGCTTTTACAAGGGGAGTCGGTATAGATAAATATAGTCAAGAGATACATAATAGTCGGCAAAATATAAAATCTGACAATATATCCATGACTAGAAGTCCTATCATCTCGGCCCTATGGGTTGGGGGGATAGGCTCCCCGGACCCTCCAGAAGGGGGAAAGCCCCCCTCTACACCCCCCCATTAAGGTTCTATGGGGAAATCGCACAACACCACAAGGCCTTTATTTTTGCCTTGAATGGCAACCTAATGGTGAAAGTTTATGCCCTACCTAACCTAATGGCTAGGCTCACAAAAATCATCTATAACCATCAACAGTCACACATAGATCTCATCTAACTTTGAAGTTAGGGTTCCACAAATGTCCGAGCTCTCACAATATCTTCTCCTCATAATGACCACCTTACAACTTAGAGCACCATGGATCATTTGTGGTCACTTTTTAAAACCTTCATTTATTTTCTCAGAACATCATGAAATGCAAGCATGATATGCATGAAAATCAAATATATAGAATAAAATTAAAAATGAACAAATCCAATAAAGTACATTCACCTGATTTAATGTCCTTCAATAGCATCAGCATCATCATCACCTTCCAGTAGTTCTTGATCAATCTCATAGTCTTCATCATTTATCTTCTTGAATAATTTTACTCTTTTACCTACAATCAAAGATCTTAAAAGCATATGGTCAAACTCGTGAAGCTCATACATTCCATTATTAAATACATACATCACTACATACAGCCCAAACAATCTCTTTGTCAGTTTCTTCCTAGCATCATACTGAGTATCAAAATGTACTATCATAGATCAATACCTAGTCATCTATCTCAATCTTACGTGGCCTAATTCGATGAGTTTTGTTGAAGTAAATTTTATTTTTCAACCTTGACTCCTTTATCTTTTGTACCGCTTCTTTTAACTTCTCATTTCCTTGTTCTAACTATTTAATACTTAGTGATAAAAGTTCATCTCTCATCATTCCATCATTCCATCATTCCGTGGGAGCATCCTCCAAGTCAATATCTAAGTTTGGATAGGGAAAACTGGACTTTGATAGTACATCAGCTCAAGGGGCATAAAACCTATGCACTTAGTGTACGGCATCATATCTTCCCATAATGCGAATGGAAGATATCTAGGCCATTACTTTATGTCACCATTGTAGGCCTTAGAAATTGACTTCACAATAGAAGAGTGACCTCTCTCAATCTTTCCACTAGCCTCAGGGTTATAGGCAATGGTGAGAGACAAAGGAATTCCATGATGGTCAAAGAACTCTTTTGCCTCTCTCGCATCTCATTCTCCTCGATCTGCGACCACTTTTTCTACATATCCGAATTGTGAGATTACTTTTTCTAAAAGGAACGTGCATACATTATAAGTAGCCTTTTGCGAAGAGCTCGACCTTCCACATGGTTGGTCAAGTCCTCTCTAGCAAGCACAATATATCTCATTTTAACAATTCCTTTGGGCATGGTTACAAGGTTGACCGCTCACTTGTAATGAATAGAAGGAGGGTAAGTCAAATGTAATGGGTCTCTGTGCCTATCTAAAGAATGCACTTGACATGTGGAACAAGTGCTCACAAAGTCGTGCACACTCACATATATCCCTATCCACTAGTAGGCTTCCCTACTGTCTTCATACGTCACATAAAATCCTTTGTGACCTGCCCATAAGGTCTCATGCATCTCTCTCCTGACCTTGCTTTAGAGACTTCTCAGTACATGCTGTAGATTCTTCACCTTGACTTTTGCGTGTCACCAAATAAATATGTCCTTCAAGAAGAAGTTGTAAAACTTTTTGTTGATGGATCTAAACTTATTTACGAACCAACCTAAGAAGGTTTTAGTGAAATAAGATAATTTCCTATGTATTTCCATTTTCCATCATACTCATTCTCGCAGAATCGCTCGTAAAAATAAACTAGTGGATCATATCTCATCATGTTTGTTTCTCTTTCTACCTCATCATCATCATCACAATCATCATCAAATTTTTCTCTTGAAAGCATATCAACAATTGTATTTAGCTTTCCAGCTATGTGAATAAAAGCTGGATTAATAAACTTCACATATGAGATCCACCTAAGCATCACAATATCCAGAGAAGAGCCATTTTCTATCATACCTATCAGTGAAAGACAGTCAGTCTCTACAACAACATTTTCTCCAATGAGATATTCTTTATCAAATTTTAAAGCAGATACCAATCCCCATAACTCTCTCTTAATATGTGGATACTTTCTCTAAGTGTCATGTAATATCTTCACACCAAAGCAAACTACATATCTCTACCCCTCTTCATCATCTTGAACTATGACCCAACCTATACAATAGGACGGGCATCAACAATCAAAATAATAGGCTTTTGACCCAAATAATCAACATGCTTCAAAATCAGGGCTTCAATCAGTAATTTCTTTAGTTTACACATGGATCTTGACTATTTTTGTGTCCAAACAAACTTCTTTCTCTTTCTCAACAAATCATATAAAGGGTCCGCAACATAAGCGAAGTGAGGAATCCAGATCATGTAGAAGACATAGGCTCCTAAGAACCTCCTTACCTCACTAACATTATGACACACCTCAGGAGTTCTACTAATGGCTTCACCTTTCTATGAGTATGGCTTGCGGCCATAATGTCCTTACCTCTTTGAATCTCTCAAAAATTTTCTCACAATCAGAGATATGATTGCTAACAATTTTTCTACAATCAGAAGCATCTAAAGTCTCATCTTTCACTCTTTCCTCAAAACCCTTTATTAGAATATCATCAATCAAAGGCATAGTCACTAAAGGTATGAAGTCATGTAGGACCAGATTCATGGCATTCATCATATGAGCTATAGAATTTTTCGCTCCTTGCGGTAAAGTACACATGCATATAAGGATTAGTGGAGTCTTCATCATCATGATATCTCTACTCTCAATAGCTAGCTAAAATTGATTGTACCCTGAATACAGATCACCTATCGAGTAGATGGAATGCTCAACAAATGCTTCTGCAAACTCATCTACTATAGGTCCTGTCCTTACATTTCTCATCGTGACTTTATTTATAGGTTGCAAATCCTGGATGAAACAAAGTTTGCCATTCTTCTTTGGTATCGTGAACCACCTATTCAAATATGGCACTAAAGATGGTTCCAATATTTGCATGGATATCTTCTCCTTTAACAGTCTCACCAACTCAAGTAAATGAGCCTTGGGGAGTGGTATAGGTCAAATATTCCATGGTATATGTGGCACTATAAAGATGATCATGGGTGAAACTTCTTTTGGATCTGCAAAGCCTATCTCATGTGGTGAAAACAAACACTTTCTCGTGTTTTTTGATAACTTTTATAAACTTTTCTCTCTCTTTTTTTGTAAGAAATGATCTATCTCCAAACTTTATCTTATTTGGTCCCACCAAACTTATCTTCAGCTTGAAGCATGCCAAAAAATTCACTGTTGCCCACCATTTCACTAAAGAAAAAGAATGTGATAAGATCTTTACTTCAACAAAAGTTGAAATGAGTCCTGAAATTTCAACTCACAATCTTTCACTCTGATGGCAATTCTGATTGCACGAATGGCTTTGAAAAGGGGCTAAGATTCAACTAGTGGAAATGTTTCTTGGTTATTGAAAATCATTGTTCTATGCTCCGAAGCCGATTTGCATTGTTAAAAGTGCACACGCACCACGACACGAAAAATTGAAACTTGAGAAGGAGTTGAACCTACTCTGATACCACTATTGGGTATGTGTAGAAGTTTGAGAGACACATGAGAAGCACACACAAGGAGCACAAATGTAGCAAGACACATGGAAAAGATGGATGGCTGGAATAGCTCTCTCTATTGACGATGAACTGAATTGAAGTAAGAGCTGAGTAATATCCCTAAGTACAAAGTAACACCACATATGAGTGAGTCATGTATGTCGTAACATGGGGAAAAAACCTCTAGCCTGCACTGAGTAAAAAAAGCATACATATAGGGAAAATATTCACATCAAAGCTAATCGAGAAACATGTAAGTGTAATAAGGGATCAAACATCGAACAAGCAACAATCAGATGCAAAAATAGACAGCATCAAAATGCCTCTGTAGGCATGCAGGCTGTGATAGCCTCTTGCAAGATCTTTCATGTTGAAAAGAAGAGAGCTTATAGGGCATCACTTTATTGAGGAGATCGTTAAGAAGATAAATGTGTTCTCATGTTCTTGTGCAAAACAACTATGAAATGTAGTGGCAGATGTAGATTGAAGACCCGCATGTTCTTCTTCTTCACAGTCTACTATCATAGATGGAGCTTCTTCTTCTAGTAGAGTGGTTACTCCACCTACACAAGAGCAACTTAGATGGAATGGAAAACATGCTCAATCTCATGCATTCATTGCACATTCTATGAAGTATCATATAGTTCCACACATTCGATCATGTTCTACATGAAGACAAACATGGGACACTCTTGCTTCTTTGTATGTTGTGCATAATGAAGCATGTGTTTCATACTTGAGGAAGAAACTTGAGGGTGTATGTATGGCTGAAAATGAGTATGTGCATGTGTATGTGACACACATCAAAGACTTGAAAGAGCAACTGGCAAACATAGATGAGATTATTCTAGATGCATCACTCATCTCTACATTGTTGAAAGGATTACCAAAATCTTTTCAAAGATTCGCCACTACACTCCATTTGGTTGCAAAAGGGAATCCAAATATTTATGCATTTGATGAGGCTATGTAAGCATGGTTTAACTTTGATTTCATAGAAAAAAAAGCCTCAACCTTCCTCTTCCACTCATTCCTCTAGTGATGTTGATCTGAAAAAGAAGAAGAGATGCACGTATTGCCAAAATGCTAGTCATATTATTGATGAGTGTAGAAGGCTTGCTAAGTGCAACAAAAAGAGGGATTCTGGCATGTTTATTGTTGAAAATTATTCAAATGCAAAGAATGATGAAGCCAACATGGCTAAAGATTTTTGGGCATGTGTTGTTACATGTCATTATGATGCATCCTTGCATTCTAAATGTATGGTTGTGAGTGAGGTTGATTCAGCTTGGTTCTTTGATAGTGGTGGTTCAAAGCACATAACTTCATACAAAAGGTTTTTTGCATCTTTGAAAGATGCACCCGAAGGAGGACATGTGGTGTGTGAAAACAATGTCTCTTAGGTAACCAAATGGAGAGTACACATTATGAATGAAATCTTTGATGTGTCACCATTGGTGGCTTTGGTCTCATCAATTGCTTCATACACATTGGTGGTCCTAGTAAGGGAGCAGATGGGTGCTCACCCTTGCATCTCTAGATCTGCTTCATACAATGAATCACCTTGCCACGAGATGTCTTCAATTTTTGGGATTCCATAGTCTTCTTAAGCTACTTGTTGTGCCTCCTTGCTTGAGGTTTAGATACCATTGATGTTTTTGGAAAAGAAGGGAGTTCCGTGCTCTCTCTTGCTTCCTCAATGGCTGCATCCTTCTGCATCACATAGTTTTGGACAAGAATAAAATTCTTTGCTTCATGATTACTCTTATAAAAACTAGCAATTTGATTCATGGTTAGATCATTGATTGTGTAAATCCCTAGTTCTATTGTGACATGTTTGTTATTTACCCAAACCTGAAGAAGTCCACTCCTTAGGTTTAAGTTGACTACATGATCATAAATCTAGTTCTAGCCAAGGATGAATAATTTAGTAAGGTCTTCATCATGACACACTAGCACTTTGATTGTCATATGGACATCTTGGATGGATATCGAAAGCTCCACCTCACCCATGCAAGCGCTCCGCTCCTCCTAATCTTACAAGATAGGCTTCCATATGATTAATGCACAATTTCATGTCCTAACAACAAGATAATGTGATAGCACTAGTGGCTGCCCCTGAGTCAATCAATGCCTTGATTGTCTTTGTAGTCATGCCCTATCCTAATTCTATGGTTATAAAAGGACTTCTACAATTATACGATGAGAGGGGACACTCTTGGTCTAGCACATAGCCATATGATACCTTGGGGCATCATGATTAAAGTGTCTAAGCTAATCTATACCTTGTCTTCTCAACTTCATACGTCAGATATGTTCTAAGGCCTCTCCTTGAGCTTCTTTGTGGATTTGTTCCTCTTCTTGCTTGCACTTCTTCACTACATTAAGTTGATTTAACATTTCTTCAATTAAGGCTCTTGATAAAACTTTGCTCTACAACCACTGATGTAACTCAATAAGATTTTGGTTTCTAAGGTAGCTAATTGAATTGCTCCACTATTTGAAAATCTTATTAATAATAATTGATTCATAGCCACACTTTTCCAACTTTCGACAATGTTGCTTCAATGTATATATTAAGACTAGGTCTCCTTCTTTTAATCCTTTATCTTTTGCATGTGCATCAAAATATGCCTTTTGTCTCTTTTTTGTAGCGTATATTTCTGCAACTGCTCTCAATCTGGTTTGACCCAACCATTCTAGGTCAATAATCTTGGATTATAGCTCATGTCTACTCCATTGATGCTCTTTGTGCCACCTTCAATGTGGGTATCAAAAAGTCCAATGAAAGTACTACATTCTAGCCAAACATCATCTGAAAGGGACTGGCATTAAGTACCTTTTCTAGGCAACTCGATATGCCCAAACTACATGATGGAGCTGTTTTTCCCAATCAGAGTGTTTATTATTAACAAGCTTAGTCAACATAGTGCATAGAATCTTGTTCATGCTCTCTACTTGCACGTGGACATGTGGGTGGTGCAAGGCAGACTTCTTGTGAATGACATGAAGTCTTATAACAAGTATTCAATGACCTCGTTCAAGAACTCGGTACCACGATCACTTACCAATTCTATCGGTAATCCATATCTCGTGAATATATTTTCAAATAGAAACTTTGCTATTGTATGTCTGCCATTCTTCCCTGTTCCCTAAATTTCTACCCATTTGGTTAGATAATCCATTGCAAAAATGATATACTCAACACGTGAAATCTTCAGTGGGGGATTAATAGGACCTACAAAGTCTATTCACCACTTAGAGAATGCATGTCCTGCCATCATGGCTCTCTATGGCATCTCATCCTTGCATATCCGATATTGAGTTTTGTGGCATATGTCACATCTCTTCACATATATATGAGCGTCCATATGAAGGGTAGGTCACCATAGTCCTAAGAAGAGAATCACCTTGATCGCTCGTTGTCGGGAAGAAGGAGGTCATGGCAGGAAGCCGACGCGTGGGGTTGGATCAGGCCCCGCTCTGGTGCACCGTTCCCGCTGTCCTGCGAGCGGCGTCTGCGCGCTAGGTGCCTCGCCTGTGCTCTCCAGAGCGTGCGCGATCCTCGTAGGGCCCCTTGCCCCTCGGAAGTGTCGAGACGTGGGACCGTGGGAGTCAGAAAGAGATGATCGGATACCGCAGTGAAACACGTGATGTAGATCAAGCTCGAAGATACAATCGAAAACAGAACTGAAGCCTCCAATAAAATCAATGATACAAAAATAGGCCGCTACAGTGCAGGCCGACGGTACAATAAAACCGCTACAGTGCGGTGCGATGATAGAATATAAAAGCCGCCGCTACAGTGCGGGCCGGCTAGTGCCTACTCTAGATCCCTCGCTACACTGTGAGAAACCGCCCTCGAGATTTCGCTTCGGTCTTCGCGGTCCAAGCTTTTCTTCAGGTCTTCGATCCGCTCTTTATTTCAGGTACCCTCAGCAATAGCCTCCCTTCTCTTTACTTCAGATAATCAGAAACCGCATAAACCTGTAGGAAGGTTCCACGGGGTAAGAGTCAAACATTAGGAAAAAAAGCAATCATTTAGTATCATGAAAAAGATGATGCTTCTACCCATGATAATGATTATGCCATTATTTGAGTTACTTTGATTTCTCTTCTATTTTGATTTTCTTTTTTCCTCATATTTTTATTTATTCATTCTTATTTTTCTTTATTGTCATTTTCTTATGTATATCTTCGAGACATGTATATCATTACATAAATCAACATTTCTGCAGCGAGATTATAGATGAAAGTGATTATGAGTATTCATAAGAATAGCTTTCCATACTTAAAGAATTTGTGAGCAAATAGATTGCATAAAGAAAGGGAAGAATTGAAGTACTATAAGCCCTCAAAGAATTGGAACGGTGAGTGTAGGTAATAATGCAATCATTCCTCACTATGGTATCAAATTTCTTTGATTAAAATGCTTGTGAACTAAGACAAGAAATTTCACGCTCATGGTTTGAGATGAATCTTTAGCGTACAACATAGGATCTATTTTTCATATCCATCGATTTCTATAACTATTTCCACACTCTCTCTCTCTTTCTCTCTCTCTAAGTTCTGCACCTCCGTCTGCTCTGTTACTTCGTGAGTGTGACACGTAGCGACATCTACCTCTCTCTATGCTCACGCGGCCTGCATCGATCTAAAGATGTCGTTATTCTCTCTCTATCCACGTAATCTGTTGTGACTGTCTCTCTCTAATGATGCATGATCTGTATTCTATAGCCGCCGCCTCTCCTTCTCTTTCTCTGTCTCTCTCCATCAGATGCATCACCGATAGCGCACACGCCGCAACACATCTCTCTCTATCTTTATCTCTCTAGATCCATCGCATCCAGAAGCGACTATGCTATTGCCACGTTATGCTCTCTCTCTGGCTCTCTCTTCCTCCGACACAGCCGCAGCGCCGCCATCTCTTTGCTCTACATGGTGTCCAGCGCTATCTGCGCCTCCAGCTACGCGTGAACATCTCTTAGAATCGACAGTGATTTAGAGTGCGCAATCTTCACCAACAGGCCGAAACAACACGCCCTGATACTTTCTCCTCTCTCTACGTGTCCTCTGTACTCTATGAATGCCCGGACTGCATTACTGCTCTCTCTCTGTGGACTCCTGTCATCGCGCGATAGCAGCCACCAACTCTGCAGCATTAGTCGGATTCCCCATATCTCTGTTTCTCTCTATGCCGCACAACCAGCAGACCGGAGGGCCGGCATCTCTCTCTCCCGATTCTTTCTGTGTGCGCTTGCTGCAATGAAGCATTTCTCTCTCTACGTGGATAGAATCTCTCCACAGTCTCTCTCCAGCTCATTTTTTCAACGAATTCTCCTATGTCTCTCCGCCTTCAAGCAGTTCTACTGCTGACCACCACGCGCAGACTCCCAGATTATCTCTCTCACCTGGAATCCTCTACAGCGAGCGCAAGTAGGCATAGGAGGAGAAGTTAAAATCTCTCTCCCTGCACTCAATATTTACCTCAGAAAATCTGAGCGCCGATCACACCAGCTCCCCTTCTCTCTCTCCAGCATAGACACTCAATCGAACATACATACGATAGCAGAGATACATACAATACGATAGCAGAGATACATACAATACGATAGCAGAGATACATAGACCCATAAGCATCATGACACACATCTAATGGATCGAAAAGTTTCACACCTAAGATAGAGCAAGGGATGCATTCTCACAAAACTCATACACAACTAACGAAAAGACCACCTCCATCTCGGCCATCATGGAAGTATGAAAAAGGAAGTAAAGCATAAATGAAGAAGTAAGGTCAAGGAGCATACCTGTAGGAAGGTTCCACAAGAAAGACGACGGGGTGGAACAAATGAGTTTAGGCACCTATTTATAGGCCTCCCCACCCTTGGGCTTTCCTCTAGAAACTTCCAACCTCCTTAACCAACTTTCCAATTTCAGACAACCATGCATGTTCACTTACTATTCTTGGAAAATCCCATCTCTTAATTCTATTTTTGATTTTGTCCTTTTTTTATTTTTAGTTTTGGTTTCACACTGTATATACAAAATTAATTATTTTCAAGGGTTTCACCTAGGATAACCGTCAATTTCAAGGGTCCGCCCTAGGGTTTTTGGTCGGAAAAATCAGGGTTTTGGTCACAATTAACTCAAGCTCGTCAATTTAATGGTTTATTTACAGTTCGGACCTAAACTCCAAGGGTTTCCAAGGGTTCAAGTCCATTTTTCATGGGATAAACCCTCATTTTCAGTCAGTTTCAAGGGTCAAACATAAGGTTTTCATGGGTCTAATGTCAGTTTCGTTTACACACAGGTCTAACATACATCTCAAACATGTTTTCGCATCGCACAATCAATTAATTCGGCCAAAATATGTACAAAATATACCACTCTTTAGTCAAAACATCATACAAAAACTCATAAATTTATGAACTTTGAAAAAAATCAGTGCACACTCCCTGCGGGATTTCATCCCGACATTCGCCCCCGCTAAACTTGCACATCGTCCCGATGGGCCAACCTGTAAGATCCAACAGAAGAGCATCAGGGTTCTTTTGAAATATCTTTATATTTTTTATGTTTTTCTTTTCAAAACTCAAATCATGATCTCATGCAGTCATGCAATTTTTATAAAGATTGGTATGAATTTTAGAAAATTAGGTAGATTCAAGCTTTATAAACATCATATTATGTTTCTGCGTCTGCAATCTGATAAGTAATCACATGAATAAACCGCTAGCTTTCTAGTTCTTTTGTTTGTTCAACTGGTTCAAATCCAACTTCTCATTCTAAGTACTAGCATATACATATGTTTCTACTAACTCAGTTTGTAGAATATACCTCGATTCCCACCATTTATCTCCTACTGTCCAACTCTCCATTAGATCTTTCTTTTTCTCTTTCTTTTTCATTTTATTTTTCTTTTTCTCTTCATCTCAGCTCAGCATTTCTTTTTATCTTTTATTTTTCACAAATCAGCCTATGTCAAAATCGGGTGCGACTCATGGACTTGTCCGCCCGGCCAAGTTTATTCCACCTGTCTGCCGACCCGGCATAGCGCACGACATACACAACATCAGCCCTGCATGAAATCGACGTCAGCTCATGGCTCTGACCACCCGATCAGAGTGACTCCACCCGCCTACCGACCCATACAGGCGCATGACAACAGATAGGTCAGGCCTATGACGAAACTAGCTACGGCTCGTGGCCTTGATCACCCGACCAAGGTGGTTCCACCCGCCTACTAGCCCATCGTAGCGCACCAACAACATACACGCACATATACAGCTGGCATGAGTATGAATGTTTCTTTATAAATCATGATCCATATGGAGGTAAGATCTCGCAAGAAATAAATACTAAGATCCAAAGTTTCCCACTCACTAAGTGTTCAAATCAATCAGCATATACATGCACTCGGTCTAAGCATGCCATCACATTCCCAAGCTTTCACTCCCAAAAGTCTCTAGTCCACTAACTGATCCTATTCATACAATTCCTAGTCGCTCATGCTTCGTACAAACCCATAATAGATATTTGGTATCTTCGTTCTACATGATTTTCATAAATTCATACATATCTTTATCACACACAGTAATGCAATGCAAATGCTCTGACAGAAAGAAAATAGCTTTCAAATCAGAAACGTTTCACCTGGTCATTTTTCTTCATCTTCATCATTGATTGATCCAACTTCTCTTCATCTTCATGATCTATCATTCTTCATCAGTATCAGCATCAGTATCATCAGCTCCCTCCAGAAGTTCTTGCTCAATCTCATAATCTGCTTCATTTCTTTTCTTGAATAATTTTATCCTCTTTCCTGCAGTCAAAGATCTCAAAGGAGTACTGTCTAACTCGCGAAGTGCATACGTACCATTTTCAAACAGAGACGTAACCACATACGGCCCAAACCATCGTTTGGTTAATTTCTTCTTAGCATCGTACTGAGTATCAAATGTACCATCGTACACCAACACCCAATCATCTACCTCAATCCTATGTGGTCTCAGTCGATGGGTTTTGTCAAAATAGATCTTGTTCTTTAACCTTGACTCCTTTAACTTTTGGACTGCTTCTTTCAACTTTTCATTTCCTTGTTCTAACTGCTTTATTCTCAATGATAATAACTCTTCTCTCGTCATACCATCATTCCATGGGAGCGTCAACCATGTCACTATCTGAGTCTGGATGGGGAAGATTGGCTTCTGACAATACATCAATTCAGCAGGCATGAAACCTGTGGACCGAGTGTAAGTCATCCTATCAGCCCATAACGCGAATGGAAGAAACCTAGGCCACTGCTTGATGTCATCGCTGCAAGCCTTAGAGATCGCCTTCATAATGGAAGGGTGACCTCTCTCGATTTTCCCATTTGCCTCTGGATTATAGGCAGTGGTGAGAGACAATCGAATTCCATGACGATCAAAGAACTCTTTTGCCTCTCTCGCATCCAACTCTCCCCTGTCCGCAACCACTTTCTCAACGTATCCGAATCTCGAGATCACTTCTTCTAAAAGGAATTTGCATACATTATAAGTAGTCTTCGTACGAAGAGCTCGACCTTCCACATGGTTGGTCAAGTCCTCTCTGGCAAGTACAATGTATCTCATCTTATCTATCCCTTTGGGCATGGTTACAAGGTCGACCACCCACTTGTAATGGATACAAGGAGGGTAGGTCGGATGTAACGGGTCTCTGTGCCTAACTGATGAATGCACTTGGCATGTAGCACAAGTGTCTACAAAATCTCTCACACTGACATAAATCCCTGGCCACCAGTAGGCTTCCCTAATCTTCTCATATGTAGGATAAAATCCTTTGTGACCTGCCCATAAGGTCTCGTGCATCTCTCTCATCACCTTGCTCTGAAGACTCCTCGAACTCAATACTCTCTGTGGACACTTCACCTTGCCTTTAGCATGTCGCCAAATAAGCCCATCCTTCAAGAAAAAGTTGTAAGACTTTTTCCTGATGGATCTATACTTATTTGTGGACCAACCGGGGGAAGGTTTCAGAGTACTCAGATATCTTCCAATATCTCTCCACTCACCATCATACTCATTCTCTCGGAACTGCTCATATACATACACCAATGGATCGTATCTCATCATATGTATATCCCTTTCTACCTCATCATCATCATCAGACTCATCATCAAATTTTGCCCTTGAAAGCATATCAGCCACTGTATTCGACTTCCCAGCTATGTGTACAAATGCAGGATTTATAAACTTTATATAAGAGATCCATCTAAGCATAGCAATATCCGGAGATGAACAATTTGCAATCATGCCAATCAGTGGAAGACAGTCAGTTTCAACTATCACATTTGCCCCAATGAAATACTCTTTATCGCTCTTTAAAGCAGTCACTAATCCCCATAACTCTCTCTTAATCTGTGGATATTTTCTTTGGGTATCATGTAGGATCTTAGCACCAAAGCGCACTACATATCTCTGCCCCTCTTCATCATCTTGACCTATGACCCAGCCTATGCCAATAGGACTGGTATCAACGGCCAAAATGATAGGTCTCTGACCTGAATAGTCAACACGCTTCACAATTGGAGCTTCAATTAGCAGCTACTTCAGTTTACGCATAGCTCTCGACTATTTCTCTGTCCATACAAACTTCTTTTTCTTTCTCAAGAGATCATATAAGGGGTTCGCAACGTGAGCAAAGTGAGGAATCCATATCACATAGAATACACAGGCTCCTAGAAACCTTCTCACCTCACTGACATTACGACACACTTCAAAGATCCTACTAATGGCCTCAACTTTCTGTGGGTATGGCTTGCGGCCATAATGTCCACACAGATGTCCTACAATGAGGACCTCATCAATGCCAAAAACCGATTTCTCTAAAGAAAGTGTTAGCCCCATATCTTCAAACCTCTCAAAGATCTTCTCACAATCAGCAATATGATCTCTCACAAACTTCCTACATCCTGAAGCATCTAAACTCACATCTTTCACTCTTTCCTCACATCCCTTTATTGGAACATCATCAATGAATGGCATAGTCACAGATGGTATAAAGTCTCATAAAACCAGATTCCTGGCATTCATCATGTGAGCCACAGAATTCGTCGCTCAACTGAAACTGGTCATAACCTGAATATAGATCACCCATAGAGTAGATGGAATGCCCAGCAAACGCTTCAGCAAACTCATCCACTATGGGTCCTGTCCCTACGTTTCTAATTGTGACTTTATTCACAGGTTGCAGATCCTGAATGAAACGAAGCTTCCCATTTTTCTTAGGCACAGTAAACCACCTATTCGAATATGGAGCCGAGGAGGGTTCCAATATCCGCATGGAAATCGTTTCCTTCAGCAGCCTCATCAGCTCAGGTAAGTGAGCTTTTGGGAGTGGTATAGGCCGGATATTCCATGGTATATGTGGCACTGTAAATATAATCATAGGAGGTACTTGTTTCGGGTCTGCGCACCCTATCTCATGTGGGAAAAGTGCAAACGCTTTTTCGTGTTTCTTGATAACTTCAATAAATTTCTTTTTCTCTTCTTCTCTCAGGAATGATTTTTCTCCAAACTTGATCTCTTTAATAGTCTCATCAATAAAATGATGCCCTATGAGCTCTCGTCGTCTCAGCATAGGGTCATCTGACACTCGTAGATACTTTTCATGACTATCTTCTGGCAATGGCTGAGCTATAGGCTTTACTTTCTTATCCACAGTCTTATACTTTGTATTTACATTTACTTGATGCTCTCTCATAAACTCCTTAATCATCTCATACTCTTGGATAGAGCTGAGCATAATGATTTCTGATTTCTCATTTCTCTCAAATGCCTTCTCAAGCTCTTCCAGAGTAGTCGAACTTCTCTCCAACTGGATCACATCTTCAATCTTCTCATCAGGTAACATCATTCCTAAATGCTTATAGTGTCTCTCATGAACTTTTCTGAATTTATTTGAAACATTTTCTTTCTGTAAGCATAGCAACTTGAATGCAGATGAATAAATAGAAAAACTTTCAAAACTATGTACAAAGTCATGCGAGACATCAAACCAACTCCCACTGTTGTCTCGCTCAACAGTGGATCCTAACAGAAATTTTGATCAGCAGAAGCTCCATACTCTCCAACAAGCATACACTCATCATGGTCATGTGAATTAATAGGTTTCTTTCTTATATTCTTTCTATTCCTGGAGTGATTTGGACACACAATCATCACTTGCAGAGAATGAAGGCCAGATCTAGAACGGATTCGTGCATAGGCAGATCCATCATCCATGGCCTTAGTCTCCATTCTTACCTCAGCTATAAAGGGCTGCCCAAGGATAGCCTCATATGAACAATGGTCCTGGATGAAGAAGTGAAATTCCTCAGAAATCCCTCCTATGGTCACAGGCACAAAGGCACATGCCCCAAGCAGTGCTCCTGAACCATTATCCACTGTCCTCATCCTCCATCTATGATCTTTATCAATCGGCCACCTAAACTTATCATAGAGCTTCTTAGAAATCACATTTATCTCTGATCTTGAGTCAATCAAGGCCAGAGCAAAACATGACTCCTCATTGCTCCCTAGCTTCACCTTCATCTCAGGTGTTCCTCTCGCCCAAAAGGTCTTGCTAAACTCACTTTCTGTCTTCCTCATTTCATCATCAGGTATGATAGGACCTAGAGAATTTTTATGACACCTGGCAACCTCATCATCATCATCATCAGATGTATCACTCAATGTAACTGCTTCATTTGTCACTTGAATATCTTCAGGTGCTTCTTCCATCTCTACATCTTCAGGTAGTGGAAACCTCTTTCTCTTAACCAGCTTTATGAAACTGTCCTTGAACTCAGGCTTCGCTATGGAGAAGACCTGCTCCAAGGACATGGTCACTTGGCTCTTCAGTAAAATGTCATTTAATATCTCTCTTGCATCATTTTTCCTTTCCAACTCAGAAATTAATACAGCCTTTGGAGTTCTCTTCTTTTTCTTCTTCTTTTCTTTGTCAGCCTTTTGAATACTTTCTTGAATTTCATCTTTCTTTTGAACAGGTTCAGGTTCTTTCTCTTTCTCTTTAGTCAGTTCTTGAATCTTAGTTGGCCCAGCCGGCCTCTTTCCCTCTCTTATCTCCTTCTTCTTTGCCTCTGCCTGAGTAGCTACAGGTTCTTTAAACTGAACTTTCTTCTCTGGCTCTTTAGCTTTTTCTTCGGCCTCTTGACTTTGCTTTCTAGTCACTCTTCTTTCAGGCTCAGTCTCTTCCTGACTCTCATCCCTTTTCTTTTTTTCCTCCACATTGGCTATATGGGAATAGACCGAGGATTCTTCAACAGGAGACTTCCCGGCAGTCTTTTGCATGATCGCATCCCTAGCCCTCACTAAAGCCTCAATGGAATAATTTCTTTGGGGTCAAGGTCTAGGCACTTTTTCATCTTCCTCCTCAACAGGTTCTAATCATGCAGCTGATGTACTTGCATTATTGCCAGATAAATCTTCATAAAACTTCTTCATTCCCCCATTTCCCCAATTCACAGGTAGAGGAAGGCGGGTCCTGAAGTCACATAACTTCTTATCGATATCTATCACCAGTTGATGCTCTTTTGCTAGCTTAAGCTCTTCACAGGCATATGAAAAATGCTCTTGTGTATCACACCATACGCATCTCTTAGCCCCTCCAAACCCACCAGTCGCTCGTCTCTCAAAAGGTCCAGTGTTTCTTTGAAATGTGGTTTGCACTGGTGGTGTAGGTATCTATTGGGCAACAGGCTGCACTAGAGGTGCAGGCTGTGGCATCACATAGCCTTGCATATTTGGAATGGGCATAGTGCCTCTCTGTAATGTATCTACATAACTCGTACTCGCCTGAGGAGGAGTGGGGTCCTGATATCCCATAGAATTAACTTTATTGTGAATACTCGCCATTTCTTTTGACATAGACGCTTGCATCGTAATAAGATTCTCTATCTGTTGACTGAGAATCTCAACCTGTAGCTCCATTGGCGATCGCAAAATGGATGCAACATTAGCAAAAGCTGACGTTGCAGGCACATTCGGAATTGCCGGAAGTGGAGCTTCCCTAGGCGGTTGTGGTGTTACCACTGCAGGTCTATCGTATAACACCGCCTGGCGTTGCCTCATTTGGGCAACCGCTTCTACCTCTCTCCTCACTACACCCCAATCTTCAGTCAATCCAAATCTCTTCCCAGGCTCTTCAATCCTCCTTTCGACCTCAGTCCTGTCTTCAAGACTTAAGATCCTAAGGAAAGATATAACTAGTTCAGGTTTCAAAGCATCTAAATCGGCCTGTGGAAGTTGTTCATATCTTCTCAAGAACTCATTCAAAAGTTGAGTGAGGGATGCAGTGGGCTTCGGAGAGCTTATCCACCGCAAGAACCCTTCTCTACTGTGTTGGGAAAAATCTTCCAAATAAAACAACTTATGCAATTCTTTTCTGAATTCGGCCCAAGGCTTTGCTATATGTGTTGTAATAGGGGCTAAAATGGATCCTGATACTACCCGTGTGAAGTAATGTGTAAACACATCCTCAGGTAGACCATAAATCCGTGCCTGTTCCTCAAAAATATCTAGGTACTCGGTTACGTTCAAGCCTGTAAACTTCCCTTTTTCTCTAAATACTGCTTGGACTACGCGAGCCCCTTGTTTCTCTATTACCAACTCCTTGAATATATCCTCCATCTCTCTTCTCTACTCTGTCCTAGAATGTAGCACAAGGTCCAGTGTAACTGGTTCAGCTATCTCTCTAAGCTCAGAGTAGAGATCAGAGAAGAGGCTTGATGAGTCACGAGCCAGGAGGTAAAGGTCAGTCTAAGCTCTCTGATTTGCCTAGGCCAGAGTCTAGTCAAACTGTCCTCTCTTCGATTCCCAAGATTTCAATGTATTTTCCCCCTTTTCGTGATAAGTTTTCTAATGTTCTGTCTAAGCTATGAAATCAGTAAATCCCTAGTCTTAGTAAGAAAAAAAAGTGCTCACATGTATGGACTAAACTAATGCAAAGTGTGGATGCTCAAACGCAGACAGCAAGACAGTCTTTCTGTTCAATGTGTGTGTGAAACAATGCAAAATTCAAATAACTTGAAATGCTAGTACCTGGAGTCTCTATCTGATGCCGAGGTTCTTGTCTCTTTCCTCAAGGAGTGGGTGACACGTCGAGGATCACCGGGCAACCGCCTCGCTTCACATCGGTTTCAGGTGTCGGGAAGAAGGAGGTCGTGGCAGGAAGCCGATGCGTGGGGTTGGATCAGGCCCCGCTCTGGTGCGCCGTTCCTGCTGTCCTGCGAGCGGCGTCTGTGCGCTGGGCACCTCGCATGTGCTCTCCGGAGCGTGCGCGATCCTCATAGGGCCCCTTGCCCCTCAGAAGTGTCGAGACGTGGGACCGTGGGAGTCAGAAACGGACGATCGGATACCGCAGTGAAACACGTGATGTAGATCAAGCTCGAAGATACAATCGAAAACGGAACTGAAGCCTCCAATAAAATCAATGATACAAAAATAGGCCGCTACATTGCGGGCCGACGGTACAATAAAACCGCTACAGTGCGGTGCGATGATAGAATATAAAAGCCGCCGCTACAGTGCGGGCCGGCTAGTGTCTACTCTAGATCCCTCACTACAGTGCGAGAAACCGCCCTCGAGATTCCGCTTCGGTCTTCGCGGTCCAAGCTTTTCTTCAGGTCTTCGATCCGCTCTTTATTTCAGGTACCCTCAGCAATGGCCTCCGTTCTCTTTACTTCAGATAATCAGAAACCGCATAAACCTGTAGGAAGGTTCGACAAGAAAGACCACGGGGTTAGAGTCAAACATTAGGAAAAAAAGCAATCATTTAGTATCATGAAAAAGATGATGCTTCTACCCATGATAATGATTATGCCATTATTTGAGTTACTTTGATTTCTCTTCTATTTTGATTTTCTTTTTTCCTCATATTTTTATTTATTCATTCTTATTTTTCTTTATTGTCATTTTCTTATGTATATCTTCGAGACATGTATATCATTACATAAATCAACATTTCTGCAGCGAGATTATAGATGAAAGTGATTATGAGTATTCATAAGAATAGCTTTTCATACTTAAAGAATTTGTGAGCAAATAGATTGCATAAAGAAAGGGAAGAATTGAAGTACTATAAGCCCTCAAAGAATTGGAACGGTGAGTGTAGGTAATAATGCAATCATTCCTCACTATGGTATCAAATTTCTTTGATTAAAATGCTTGTGAACTCAGACAAGAAATTTCACGCTCATGGTTTGAGATGAATCTTTAGCGTACAACATAGGATCTATTTTTCATATCCATCGATTTCTATAACTATTTCCACACTCTCTCTCTCTTTCTCTCTCTCTTTCTCTCTCTCTCTAAATTCTGCACCTCCGTCTGCTCTGTTACTTCGTGAGTGTCACACGTAGCGACATCTGCCTCTCTCTATGCTCATGCGGCCTGCATCGATCTAAAGATGTCGTTATTCTCTCTCTATCCACGTAATATGTCGTGACTGTCTCTCTCTAATGATGCGTGATCTGTATTCTATAGCCGCCGCCTCTCCTTCTCTTTCTCTGTCTCTCTCCATCGGATGCATCACCGATAGCGCACACGCCGCAGCACATCTCTCTCTATCTTTATCTCTCTAGATCCATCGCATCCGGAAGGGACTATGCTATTGCTACGTTATGCTCTCTCTCTGGCTCTCTCTTCCTCCGACACAGCCGCAGCGCCGCCATCTCTTTGCTCTACATGGTGTCCAGCGCTATCTGCGCCTCCAGCTACGCGTGAACATCTCTTAGAATCGACAGTGATTTAGAGTGCGCAATCTTCACCAACAGGCCGAAACAACACGCCCTGATACTTTCTCCTCTCTCTACGTGTCCTCTGTACTCTATGAATGCCCGGACTGCATTACTGCTCTCTCTCTGTGGACTCCTGTCATCGCGCGATAGCAGCCACCAACTCTGCAGCATTAGTCGGATTCCCCATATCTCTGTTTCTCTCTATGCCGCACAACCAGCAGACCGGAGGGCCGGCATCTCTCTCTCCCGATTCTTTCTGTGTGCGCTTGCTGCAATGAAGCATTTCTCTCTCTACGTGGATAGAATCTCTCCACAGTCTCTCTCCAGCTCATTTTTTCAACGAATTCTCCTATGTCTCTCCGCCTTCAAGCAGTTCTACTGCTGACCACCACGCGCAGACTCCCAGATTATCTCTCTCACCTGGAATCCTCTACAGCGAGCGCAAGTAGGCATAGGAGGAGAAGTTAAAATCTCTCTCCCTGCACTCAATATTTACCTCAGAAAATCTGAGCGCCGATCACACCAGCTCCCCTTCTCTCTCTCCAGCATAGACACTCAATCGAACATACATACGATAGCAGAGATACATACAATACGATAGCAGAGATACATACAATACGATAGCAGAGATACATAGACCCATAAGCATCATGACACACATCTAATGGATCGAAAAGTTTCACACCTAAGATAGAGCAAGGGATGCATTCTCACAAAACTCATACACAACTAACGAAAAGACCACCTCCATCTCGGCCATCATGGAAGTATGAAAAAGGAAGTAAAGCATAAATGAAGAAGTAAGGTCAAGGAGCATACCTGTAGGAAGGTTCCACAAGAAAGACGACGGGGTGGAACAAATGAGTTTAGGCACCTATTTATAGGCCTCCCCACCCTTGGGCTTTCCTCTAGAAACTTCCAACCTCCTTAACCAACTTTCCAATTTCACCAATTTCAGACGACCATGCATGTTCACTTACTATTCTTGGAAAATCCCATCTCTTAATTCTATTTTTGATTTTGTCCTTTTTTTATTTTTAGTTTTGGTTTCACACTGTATATACAAAATTAATTATTTTCAAGGGTTTCACCTAGGATAACCGTCAATTTCAAGGGTCCACCCTAGGGTTTTTGGTCGGAAAAATCAGGGTTTTGGTCACAATTAACTCAAGCTCGTCAATTTAATGGTTTATTTACAGTTCGAACCTAAACTCCAAGGGTTTCCAAGGGTTCAAGTTCATTTTTCATGGGATAAACCCTCATTTTCAGTCAGTTTCAAGGGTCAAACATAAGGTTTTCATGGGTCTAATGTCAGTTTCGTTTACACAAAGGTCTAACATACATCTCAAACATGTTTTCGCATCGCACAATCAATTAATTCGGCCACAATATGTACAAAATATACCACTCTTTAGTCAAAACATCACACAAAAACTCATAAATTTATGAACTTTGAAAAAAATCAGTGCACACTCCCTGCGGGATTTCATCCCGACATCGTGCTAAGCCAAAGTGCCCTCTTGCCACACCTTGGTGTGCATTTTCCAAGATCTTTAGATACATTCATGGACACATAATTTGAGATGTCCATCTCATCCATGTAATCTAATCTCATGGAATTTCTCTATTTGGTTCAACTTCTTTGATAGTTCATGTCCACTCCACTCATACTTCTCAACGACTCGTAGAGTAGGAACCAAGAAATCAATTTGCAATATTGTATTTTTTCCATAGACCAGATTAAAAGGTGTTGTTCTGATAGTTGTTTTATATGCTACTTGGAAGATGCATATTGCATGATGCAGTTGTTTTTCCCAATCTGACCTTTTGTTGTTGACTATTTTAGTTAGAACAATCCATAACACTTATTTGAACTTTCGGCTTGTTCATTACCTGTGGGTGATAGGGTGATGATTTTTTATGAATCACTAGAAATTCGTTCATGAGTGACTCAATGACTTCAGGTGCATACCTCTATCACTTACAATCTCAATAGGTAGTCCAAATCTAGTGAATATGTTTTTGAACAAGAACTTAGCTGTAGTGTGAATATCATTTTTCCTAGTGGCTTTTGCTTCTACCCATTTTGTTAAATAGGATGTAGCCACTATAATGTATTCGGCATGTGATCTTTTTTCTGGGGGGTCAATTGGTCCAATGAAATCAATGCCCCATTTTGAGAAAGCTTGTGCACTAATCATTGGTCTTAAGGGCATATCATCATGCCATATTGGGTACTTTGTTTGTTGACATACATCACAACTCCACACATAGGTTTCTACATCCATGTGGAAGGTAGGCCACCATAGGTCTATGAAGAGAATCATCTTTACAGTTTTGGCTACTCAAAAATGAACTCTTGCTGCTCTTGCATATGCCATTTCAAGTATTGAAAGATATTTTTCCTCGTGCACACATAAGCGTAATTGATCATCCTTCCCATATTTAAACAATTGCTTTCCCACAATTACATAGTCCTTGCTTTGTTCTTCCAATGCTCACTTTCTAACTAGGCTTGCTCCTTTGGGGTAAGTATGTAATCTCAAAAAATCTACTAGTGGGTGTACTCCATTCTAGGGTGATCGTAGTGTAATATAATGATGAATTTTCATCAAGGGTGTTCTCTTGACACACTTGGCAATTAGTTAAGTTTTCATACACATCTTTTTGCATGTCTGGCCAATACACACCCAATCTTTTCAACTCTTGGGTTGTTCCACTAACACCCTTTTGTGTTCTCCAATTTTCTTTGTGGGCTTGTTTGAGTAAACCATTTTGCTCATCATCTTCCACACGTCTTAGAAGCATTCCATCGGATTCTTTGAAGTACAAACTACCTACCACAATGTGCAGGTCTCTTGTTTGCTACAACTGCTTACTATGGTTCATATTGATCCTATGATGTGGTACATGCATGAGTATTGGCATCAACTTTTCAACCCATTTAGGACATACTTCCAAGTTGGATAAAGACGTATCGTAGCTCGTCCGCTACTCCTGTGGGTGGTTCTCCATGAGTCATTCTCGATAGATGGTCTGCTTTGACATGGGTATTGCCTTTCTCTACTACTAATGGTTTTCCAATCATGACATACACGTGGATGAATAGTCAACAATATCCACAATTCCCCATAAAAACTTCTACTTCCTTCATGTTTTTGGACGTAGGTAATTCCAAAAAGACCTTACTTTTGTCTTCATCATTTGATATGCCATTTTTGGACACTATATATCCCAATGTTTTACCTTGTGTTACCATGAAGACACACTTTTCAAGATTTAAATAGGCTCTGTATTGTATGCACTTGCTGAGTATTTTCCTTAGTTCAGGTATATGAGCTATTTGTTGAGACAAGTATGTACAAGGTGTTGAAAGTGTGAACTATGCAAGCTTTAGGTGGACAAAGGGGTCAAAAGACCTTAATGTGGACAAAAGTCACAACTCAAATCACTTAGGGATGTCTCAAGGTTGGCAAAGGTCAGGCAAGGTAGTCCTAAGGTAGTGGAAAAGTTGAGAGAGGCATCCAAAAGCTATAAAAGGAGGTGAAGAGTTATCGAATGCATGGAAGTCTTGTAGGTCATTGAAGACTAGGAGACATATACTCAAGGAGGCTCAAGGAGAGAGTCATCCAAGTCTCAAGGAGAGAGTCATCCAAGTCTCAAGGGGCTGAAATGCAGCAATCCAATCCAAGAAAAACAAAGATGAGGACATTACATGCACAGAGGAGGAGTAAGGAGGAGCTATCAAGCCCACATCCCCTCTAGTCTCTTGTAGGTATAGACATAGTCTGCTTATAATAGCTGTAAATTTTTGTATGCATACTCAATTCAAGAGATTTAATGTGCATTCTATAGCTTATATATGTATGTTACTTTCCCTAAGAGGGCTTCTTGAAATCAATTTTATGTGCAGAGAGATTGGTGTATCTCTATAACCCTAATTTCTGCATATCCTACATCTCTACATAGTCTATTTTATACATAGTCGTTGACTAACCCAAATGGATCCATCTGAGGTGTTCTATAGATTGTTGGAAAGCTTATGAAGCATAATTAGCTAAAATCTTAGGTGTTTTGGATTAGTGTAAGGCAATTGAATCAGAATTTTGCTATAGGGTAGCAAAAAAGGTGTATAAAGGAACCTATGTTTTGAGTTCATTTCACTTCTAGTGTGCAGATCTGAGGGACTAAATTCCTTTAATTGGTATCAAAGCAAGAAACATCCTTTGAAGACTCTAAGAGAAGGACAAAAAAGCTTGGACATTAAGGCTAAGAGGTACATTTCAGTGTGAACCAAATTTCCCATTCATTATGGCAGATCTAGGTCAAAAGGTGGAGTTGCTTGATAAAAGGCAACTATTAGCCATGGAGGTTTAGATTTATGAACTACCTTACGAGAAAATTTTTATGGCCTATTGTGTGCAGAGATGAAGATAAGCCTGATGTGGATCCCAAAAATCCAAATTTCACCAATCAAGAATTGAAGATCTTCGAGGATTGGGAGGAAAGGAATAGAAGAGCTATCTTCTACATATCACAAGTAATCTCTAACGCTATGATTGGTCATATATCAGAGTTTGATCATGCTAGAGATGTTTGGAAGGCCTTAGAGAAGATATATGCCACTTCCATAAGAAGCAAGAAGATGTAGCTTAAGAATGAACTCCATTCCTTGAAGACGGGTAGTGGTCAATCTATTGTTGACTACACCTTGAGGGTGAAGGAGTTGAGGGAACAATTGGCATCCATTAGCTGCAAAGTAGATGAGAAAAACCTTATGCAAATTACTCTCAATGGGTTGAGAGGGGAAGACAAGTTGAAACCCCTCATTACTACCATCTTGTATAGAGATTCTCTACCAACTCTTGAGGAGTTGATCCCACACCTAGTGGCATAAGAGGTTGACATAGGAGACACATCCAAGAAGGATGGTCACTCACATGCCCTATATGCTGGCAAAGGCAAAGGAAAGAAGGGGAAGAAGGGGAAAGGAGGACAAGTGGAAGGAGTCCAAGAAGAAGATTCACATTCATAAGGAGATAGCAAGGCATCATCTTCAAGGAAGGGCAAGAATGGCAAAGGGAAGAACTACCCTCATCAAGGTAAAACCTGTTTTATATGTGGTAAGCAAAATCGTATTTCTTCAAATTTCTAGTTCAAGGATGACAAAGGAAAGAAGAAGAAGGAGCAAGGGAATTATGCTAACAACTCCAAGCCATGAGGCATGGCTACACTAGTGATCCCAAGGACACAAAGTGGTACATAGATTCTGGATACTCTAATCACATGTCATGTATGGAGGAATCTTTTGTTCAATATGCAAGTCTCAAGCTTAGAAGGTTGTGTGGAGACAAGAGATAACATTGAGCATCCCATTACACATGTGGGAGCTGTGAAGCTAGGTGAAGGTAAATCTGTCAAGACTCTTAAAGATGTGCTCCATGTTCCATCTATTTCCAAGAAACTTATCTCTATAGGACATATGGTAGAGAGAGGTATGCAAGTTATATTTGATGCAAAAGGGTGCATGGTGAAGCAAGGAGGCAAGGTCATTGCCAAGGGAAGGAAAGAATTCAGATTCTTCACACTAGTGTTGCTCCTACACACAACAAGGTATGTTATGTGATGATTGGTAACAAAAGGAGTGCAGAGATTGATCTTTGGCACAAGAGGATAGGACATATCAATATTCCCAAGTTAAAAGCATGTGCAAAGCAAGTTTAGTGCAAGGACTACCAAATCTTGAATGCCACAGTCTACATGAGTTTTGTGATGCTTGCCAACTAGGTAAGCAAGCAAGGAAGCCATTTCCAAAGAGTGAGTACAAATCCTCTAAGCTCTTGGATCTTATATACTCACATGTATGGGGTCCTAGCAAAGAGGCTTCATTGGGAGGATCTAAGTACTTTGTCACCTTCAATGATGACCACTCAAGAAAGGTATGGCTATATGTTATCAAGGAAAAGTCATATGTGTTTTCATGCTTTCAAAATTTCAGGTCCCTTGTTGAGAAAGAATGTGATGCACACATCAAGACACTGAGGTGAGGTGGAGGGGGAGAGTATTTCTCCAAGGAATTCACAAAGGAAAATGGCACATTGCAAGTACACCCCTCAACAAAATGGTGTTCTAGAGAGGAAGAATAGGCATTTGGTTTAGATAGCTAGATGTCTCATAAATGAAGGTATGTTACCATTATCTTATTGGGCTGAGGTTGTGAATATAGCTTGTTACTTGATAAACAAGGTTCCAACAGGTGGTGTGCACAACTTGACTCCACACAAAGTCTATTATGGCAAGAAACCAACCATGGAGCACCTCAAGGTATTTGGATGTGTATGCTTTGTTCATGTTCCTAGTGAAGTGAGAATAAAGTTAGATCCCAAAAGTGAGAAATGTGTGTTCATTGGCTACTAAAATGAGCAAAAAGGCTACAGGCGCTATAACCCTCTCTCAAAGAAGCTATATGTGTCAAGATATGTTGTGTTTGATGAGTCAAGGTCATGGTATGGAGACAAGGGCAAGGCAAAGTTGGATGAAGAGGATCAAGAGGAGTATGTAGACTTTGATGTGCACATCGAACCTCAAGAGCCAATCAAAATCAGTGGACCAGAGGCTTCTACATCTAAGATACACTCATATGATCACTTTTACACTTATGATTATGAAAGACCATCCCCTCCTTCAAAGTATACAAGGCTGCAAGAGACGATACTAGGGAATTTCAAGAGGAGTGAGAAGAGGAAGACCTTGAGGAGGTCATTAGTCCTAATGTAAAGCTCAATAGACTCAAGAAGCAATGTCCCAAAGGTCAAGAGAGAGGCCTAGAAGGAAGAAGGCACCCCCTCAAAGGTATACATATGGTTCTGTTAAAAGGGTCAGTAGATCCGCTTTTAATCTCTTTTCTGGTTCTTGGGGATGGTAGGGGTCTGACAATGCAGAGGCCCTTTTTTTTATTTTCCCAATTTACTAATTACCCAAACAGTAATTATATGCTCAAGTATTACTTCTGTTACACAGTTATAATCTTCCATTTACGATATCATCACACATTAACTTATCGCATAGTCATTCAATCACATATTCGAACAGATCTATTCATGTTACGACAGTAATACTGTGTAGTATTAGTTTACAGCAATTCAATAAGAACAGACTTAACCATACTCAGATATATGCAAACTCTGCAATACGACGTCTCTGCAAGGACGCAAATCACCCAGACAAACAGTCTGACGATCCTATCTCCTCTCGCACCAGAGACCCACGTAATGTCTCTTCATTAATGAATACAAGGGTTACATCACTTCGCTACGCCCTTTCGGTGCGTGTGGTATATAAGTTACATTGTGCCAATCTGGCGGCCTAACACTGGCATGCACGGTGGACTTGAACCCGCAAAGAAAAGAAAACTAAGGCTCATCTACAATGCCTTGGATATACATGGTTCTTGCTAATTTGAAGGTTCTAGTGATTTTTTGTTTTAATGAATCCAACATCAGTTTTAACGTTTCCGGCTCCACCAACTGGGCATCAATGCGTACTGAACTTGCCGAAATAACCTGACTTATCAAGGCATCAGTGTGCGACTGCAAAAATGCTTCTTGCAAATAAAAATCATTGGCCAGGGCTGCATCTCGGCTCAATCTCATATCAGCAATTTAACCATCTATTCTGGATAGTCTGTTGGCTTCAACTCCCAGCTGTTTCTCTCTGTGTTCCAATTCCTGAGCTTGATATTGAATTGTTTGATAATAAGCATCTCTTTCTTTCATCATCCCTGTTAATTCCTTCTTAAGTTGAATGGTCAAACTCGTTTGTGCTTTGAGAGCAGTATTCACCTGAAAAAGATCGGCAGAGGCGGCCTGTAATTTGGTAGTAGTCTGCTTAGCCAAATTAGCCATTTCTTGTCCTCTCTGCACGACCTCATCAAGCTCAACGCGAGTTTCTTCTAAAAGATTGCCGAGAGCAATCCGAGCATTCTCCTTATCCTGAATCAACTGATTTAATTGCTTGATTTCTTCATCGCGAGCAATTAAAAGAACATCCTTGGCTTTTAACTCAGCCAATGCTGCATCTCTTTGAGCAAGGAGATTATCCTGCTCTGTAAGCCAAGCTTGAAGTTGCTGAAGTTGAACCTGCAAAGCATGGTTTTCTGCCTTAACTGCATTCGCTTCTTCCTGTAATGGGGCAATATCTGCTTCTAAAATATCCACTTTGTGTTGTAATTCATGTCGAATATTATCGGTTGCCTGCTTCATTTGCATAGGTAACTGCTCAGAAAATTGGATCAAGAGTCGACCCATCGATTCGAGTTCATGAAACATCGGGGTTGGAGAAGGAAGCGCCGGAGGAGATTGAGATGTAGAAGCTGAGAACAGATGAGGGGAAGGTGGTGGAGAGTAATTGGGAGAAGACGAGGAAGTAGCGGGTGCATCGAGAACAACAGATTTCATTGGGACAATGGGCTCTAGAGTGTTCATGGGTGGAGGAGGTGGAACAATTGGCATCAAAATGAGACCGGTGGTATCTTGCTTTGATGCCTCAACCTTGTCGATGACGGCGTCAATCATAGCAATGATGTCGTTAAGAATGTCAGCAGCAATATCCTTCACCGAATCTTGATTCTGCATATGAGAATCCTCCCGAGAAGAAACTTCGTCAGAGTCTTCGGTGTGGGCATCTTGTTCCTCCTGCTTATTTGGAAAAGAATGATCGGAAGATTCGACATGAATGGATGTAGCGGTGTCATGGAAGACTTCTTCTTCATTGCTAGCCTTTGATCCTTGCACCTGGATCTCAGAAGGACTTATACGTCTGCGTTTCTGGTGAAGAAGTTGAAATAGATCCTCATCGTCATCCTCTGCGTCCTCTAGCACTGGAGTAGATTCTTTATGGAACAATATGGGAGCGGTTGGAGGCGGTTGCGCAGCTTGGATTACTGGAAAGAGAAAAGTGAGGATATGGGCTAGACGAGAGCGTGGAAGGTCACCCTTATTGACCTGTTTGATAACCGCGACACATTCACGGTGAATGCGTCGGAAATAAAAAGAAGCAAAATTGACAGACTCGTGAGAAGCCACGTCTATCATCGAATAGAAGGGGCGCGAGATACCGTAAGTGCATTTTTGCAAATTCAAAATAGCAACTAATAACTGTAGAGTCGCTTTGGTTCGGGTCTACACAAAATGGCGTACTCATTAGATGAGTGTCGGGGAAACAACTCTTTCATGGTGGCTACAGGAAGGAGTGGACCATTCTCCAATCCTTCCATGGGGAGGCAAAAAGCTACAACAAACGAAGCTAAAGTGATAACAACGCGGGATGGGAAATAGGCTATGGGCCAACACTGCGCTGTAGCAATAATTTGTGCATAAAATGGCTGACATTCCACTGAATGCCAAGGCAATTCAGCGAAATTCAACAAACCGCGAGTGCGCAAGTACTCACTCACTTCTGGAGTGAGTCCTGCACGGAGAGTAGCGACATTTGCTAAAGCTTCCATGGCGCGCACAAGTAAGCACAAGAATATAGACGACAACGAACACGCACAAGCACACAAAAGCAGTAAAGATTATCAGTAAAAGAAACAAGATTAAGTAGACTGTTGAGAGCAGTATGGGCACCCAAGGACCGACTAGACAAGGAAGCCAGCGGAGAGAGTCAGAACAAGGTGAAGGTGTAAGTAGACAAAGCAGCCGACGCAAATCTGGCAGATAGGCCCTTCAAATTTTTCCAAATCAACATCTTTTAACAGTGATTCTTATCACTAACAATCATTGTAAATACCATTTCATATTTTTGTAGCTCCATTTTGTGCAAGCCAAGGAGTCCTTGAGCTTGAGGAGCCTTAGAAGTACCTACATATCAATTTTCATATTTTTTAGACGCCGTTTAAGCCCTCAAATTGGCCCTGGAACCTAATTTTTAACTAGGCCGGACACTAGGTCTGGACAGGGCCAAAACCTAGTCAAAAACTATAAAAAGAGCTAGAGAGCTCATTTTTGAGGTTAGATTGTAATAGAAACAAACTTGTATGAACTTTTTGAAAAGTAATCGAAGAACTCCATTGATTCTCACTCTTTGTCTTGCCGTGTGTGCGCGTGTGTGTGTATGTGTGTGCATGTTTGTGTGCTTCTCATTCACGCACTTGTGCCGCCACTTGCTCGAGGTCTTCATACCATCCTCACGTCTTCCCGGATTGACATTAAAGGAGGTGCTACTCATCACTGAGCTACACCAAATTTTGGCGCCGTTGCCGGGGATCAAGCTTTGAGGACGAGCGTGTGATGGTAAGACGTAGAGTTGACGCGTTGGAGTTGTAGGTATTTTCTTCACTTTCATCTATTTTCTTGTTTTTTCTTCACCATCATCATCGCCATCTTCCTCATCACCATCTTCCACCTCCATTTTCATCATCGCGAAAATTTCAGTTTTTTTGACTATATCCCCATCTCCACCTCATTTCCCCCATTTCACTTGTGAGAGAGAGCGAGAGAGCGATATTGCATGTGTGTTTTCTTGCATGTTTCTTGAGCTTTTTGCAGGACCTTGCTGAATCACCATCCCCAGCTTCCTGCGCAGGTACGAAACTCGTCGAAACTGTCTCGCAGTCGCCGACTCCTGTCGATCGCGATTGACAGAAATTCTCACCTTTTGGTAAATCTGAGTGCACCACAGTGGACTAGAGACCCTGCACATCATCTTTCCATCAAAATTTTTGAAAATCTTGCAAAATTTCAGTCCATCGCGATTGATTGCTCTGTCCATCGCGATTGACAGCTCTGTCCATCGCGATTGACTGCCTGTCCATCGCGACCGACTGAAGCTCTGTCCATCGCGACCGACTGAACCCCCTGTCCATCGCGACTGACTGAACCTCTGTCCATCGCGATTGATTGAGTGTCCATCGCGGCCGACTGAACCCTCTGTCCATCGCGATTGACTGAACCTCTGTCCATCGCGATTGATTGAGTGTCCATCGCGATTGACTGAACCCTCTGTCCATCGCGATTGACTACCTCTGTCCATCGCGATTGATTGAGTGTCCATCGCGATTGACTGAACCCTCTGTCCATCGCGATTGACTGAACTCCCTGTCCATCGCGACCGATAGCCTGTCCATCGCGATTGATTGAGTGTCCATCGCGATTGACTGAACTCCTGTCCATCGCGATTGACAGCCCTGTCCATCGCGATTGACAGCCTTGTCCATCGCGATTGACAGCCAATTTTAGCCAAATTTTTTAGGGTTTGTTAATTGAAGAGTTGGGCTAATTTTGGGGCATAAACATTTTACTCTAGAGCACATTAGGAGGCCTTAGGACAACAACTTGGGGAAAACCTGTTGCACAGTGATCCTGTTTGAACCCTGTCTTAACCCTAGAACCCTGAACGGTCATAACTTTCTCATACGAAATCCGTTTGCTGTGATTTTTGTTTTGTTGGAAAGCTCGTGGGGAGTACAACAAAAACATCGACTGGTTACGGTTAAATTAAGATCAGGAATATTAGATAGGATATTTTTAAGTTGACCATACCCAGGGGGAACAAAATTCAGGGATCTCTAGAGTTGTGTCCAAAAAGTCATAGTGCAAATTGGTGAAGTGTTACATGAATGAGAGTGATTGGTTCTGTCTTTGGAATTTAAATCTTTAAGCTAACTTTGGAACTCTTACAGATCCATTGAGAGCATCGAAAGGCGTTCTAAGCAAGTGTAAGTGCAAGCTTGGGAACACACTTCCTGGGCACTCAAGGGCAACCAAGCAGGAAACAAAAGGTTGGAAACTTTTAACCCCCTCTGTCAATTCATAGTTTAGGCTAAGAACGACGAGAGGTAGGAGCAAGTCAAGGCGACGATAGGCAGGTATCAAGTTGAAGACTACCTAAAAACTCAAGTTCAAGCTAAAAACCTAATCTCTGTACTGTCGATAACATAAAGGAAAAGAACCTAACGTGGAACGATCAACCTGAAAGCACGAAGAACATTCAAGTATTCCTGACGACGTAATATCAGACAAGACCTTAAACACGAGAAATAACTAAAAAGAACCAAGTGACTAATATAAAGTAACCAGCAACGAGGCTGTACTGTGGGCAAAGAATTGGGCTCCTTAGATAGGCATATGAACCTTAGATCAGGACGACATCTAGTAAGGGAGAGACAAAGCCTTAGGTCTTCAGAGGCTAGTGTTAACCACACTGCTAGGTCTTGGGCCTAGCAGTTGAGCCACCACTCGTACTACCCTAGCTCTGAGACCAGTGAGTCAGAGATGTCTCAAGGCATGGACAGACCTACGGGAAGTTCAGGAGTGCCTTACTTGTACAGGGTAGAAGGCCCTTACAAAACACAGTTGGAGTACCTTAGGACCAACCGATTAGGTGCCAGCATCTATGAGGACGGCCTAGGAAGATCTGTAGTACAGATTAAGAATCCTGATCAGTCCATTGGACTAGAGCACCCAGCTGTCAAGTTCGAAAACGGAGCATACTTGGACAAAGAAGGAACCATATATGTAGTCACCAGTCACCCAAATAGGACGGACGAATTTGGAAATGTGATTCCCGAAGCAGACTTAGGTGATTTGGAACAAGGAAACATGGGTGCAGAACCTAGAACCCCCTGAGGCAAATCTGTTCTCACTAGGATTATCACGCCTGAGTGGGTTCCCCAAGACAACAAGAGCATAGAGTTGCTCCTCAATCGAGAAACTGACGAAGCCTTTTGGAGGTGTAAATCTAATCAGCCAACGGATATAGGAACTATCATGATCTATGAGTTTAAGGATCCGGATAGCCCAGGTAGAGTGACCTACTTAGATCACACTTCGGAAAGGATCTTCGTGGTGACAGAAAATGATAGGCATGCTTACACTTGGAAGGGTGAATTCATTTTCCCCCAACCAAGATCAAATGTATCCTATGGTCACCCTGGGGCTGGAACATCCCAAGCGCATGGAATGCAAAGAGACAGAAGCAGAGATAGACCAGAAGTAAGCTTTGCCAACCCCGTGGGCAGAGAAAGAACAAGGACGGAGATGAATAGAGTAGAACCTGAGATGCTTAGAGCTCACAGGAACCAAAGAAATGTGGATGGATTCCCTCTGTCGAGACCTAGAGAGCACACAAGAACTTTGAGACCGACCCAGCTAGTTAAGTCCATGAAGAATTACTTTGATGGCACAGGAGATCCCTATGATCATGTGGCGGAGTTCAAGCAAGTCTTGAGAGCTGAACAAGTGGAAGATCTGTTCACGCAGTACAATGCCTTCGGTCTAACCCTTAGGAACACAGCGCTTACATGGTTTCAGCCATTGGATGAGCGACAATTCAGGTGCATAGACCATCTCCTAGAGGCTTTCATTGTAGAGTTCTCTAAGAGTGGCATAAGACACAATACCTCCTCATTGATTCATAGCTTCAAACAGACTCCCCAAGAGACTGTAAGATTGGCAGGAAGAAGATTTAGACAATATCTTGAAAGGTGCCCTGTTTCGGAGCTACCCACATCTGCCAAACAAGTAGCCTTATTCCTTGATGGATTGCTGAGTACGAAATTGAGATCCTATGTGTATCTGAAGGACCCTAGGACTATAGAAGAGTGTGTACGCATGTGCATTGACATTGAAGATAACCTAGGGGATGAACTAGAGCTTTCCAAAATCTACAAAGATTCAGATAGTGCATCTAGTCACTCTTCCACGCAATCCACATCAATTGAGGAACTCGCAGAGAAAGTGGCCCAAAAACTAGGCGTCTCTAGCAAACAAATTCCGAGGTTTACCCCAGCGAGGAGGTGCTATACATGCGGTGGTGACCATATGGCAAACGTGTGTCCCATTATGGCTCAGCCCCAAGTAAATCCTAGTAGTCAGTACTGCACCATAGAACGGAGGTACACCAATCACACCGCACAAGATTGCCCCTACAATAAGCAAACAGTTAGGCAAACTTACCCTCAACCCTATCCACCGCAGGGAAGATACCAGAACCAGTACCCTCCACAGCCATATGGCAGGCCACAGCAACCCTATCAGCAACCATACCAAAACCAACAAAGACCTCAGCCTGTGTTAGCACAACAACCCCCAGCTCCAGCTAATGTGATTCCGGTAAAGTATATGTAGCTCAGTGATGAGTAGCACCTCCTTTAATGTCAATCCGGGAAGACGTGAGGATGGTATGAAGACCTCGAGCAAGTGGCGGCACAAGTGCGTGAGTGAGAAGCACACTAGCATGCACACACATACACACACACGCGCACACACAGTAAGACAAAGAGTGAGAATCAATGGAGCTTTTAGATTACTTTCAAAATGCTCTTTACAAATTCGTTTCAATTACAATCTAACCTCAAAAATGAGCTCTCTAGCTCTTTTTATAGTTTTTGACTAGCTTTTGGCCCTGTCCAGACCTAGTGTCCGGCCTAGTTAAAAATTAGGTTCCAGGGCTTATTTGAGGGCTCAAACGAAGTCTAAAAATTATGAAATTTGGTACGATGGTACTTCTAATACTCCTCAAGCTCGAGGACTCCTCGGCTTGCACAAAATGGAGTCTAATCTACCAAAAACGGGATTTACAATGTTTGTGTAGTGATTAAAATCACTTGGGTTGTACATAATCTATGGGAAAAAATGATCTGGCCTTGTTGCCGTATTGTGCATGACTCCTTTATTGCTTTGTATGCCAACACTCCCCCCTTCCTAGCATCTGTCGCCCCTGACAGACCTTTGTTCGCGCGGGTGGTCGATGTAATATTGGATGACATTGGTGGCCAGTTCATGTTCTCCTATCCTTAAGCCTCTTGCTAGATCGGCTTCCAATGCCTCCCAATTTATTGCACCGGGGGTTTCTGGTTGCGGGGTGGTGTAGTACTCTGAATACATTGCTTGTTCACAAGCAAACAGTTGAAGCAGATGTGTCGGCTTTGGTGCGAAAATCTCCGAGTGGTACTCCCAGAAACCTGATCTGAACATTTCTTCGAAGGTCTGTTTGTAGCAGGCGGGGAGGTACTTGATGCGTGCATGCCAAGCGTAAGCCACACGGATACTGGGGGTGGTGCTCATGTCATACACCAAGTCGTAATTTCCATTGCTAAACCTCGGAAGACGTACCTGTGGTGCGGCTGCATTTCTAAAGGTCTTCAGCACTACTTGCATCATATCTAAGATTTTAAGCATCATTTGCGCTGCTACATCTGGCATGGGCTTCAAGCGCGGCATCCAGTGGCGAATGGTTCCCATCATATATGCTACCGATGGTGGTCCTTGTGGTGGCGCGATGTACGGGTAGTTCAGCCATTCCTTGCATTGCGCATTGTTCTGTACCTTGATATTAAATGCCTTCCACGACCTGCGGCGGGGAACTGGACCGTAGCATGGGTTGTACAGGAGGTGCAGTGGCGCGTTGTTCCATGTGCGTAGCATTTCTGGATAAGTCTCTAAAAGTTTCTGCCGCCATGTCGGTTGACGAATCTTGCCTTTTCGCACCTCTGGAGGAAGGTCTTCGGGTTGAAATTGGGTCGCAAAAGTAGGAATCTGACCCGTGACTCGTTGTATTTCTGCATTATAATCAGCCAGGATAATATAATATGGCCTGTACTGGAGTTCCGATGAGAGAATCAGGCGTCTCGATGACAAGTTCTTGAAGTAATCTGATTGTAAAACAGTCTCTTCTATGACCCTCATAGCCTGATTTTGCACTACGGTGCGCTCTTCATGCGAGGTCCCTATTTCCTCCACTTGTCGTAACCATGGCGGCCGTGGTGCCTCGAACGTGTCCTGCGCTTCTGCTGTTTGTTGGCCTCCTGGGAATGGTTGCGGATCATATTCTTCATCAAACGTTTGTGCCACAGGAATTTGCACAACTTCTTCGTCCGTGGGAGCTTCCGGAGGGGAAGATGGCCTCTCATATTGTAGTAGGCGTGTCTGCAATTCAGTTACCTGTTGCTGGAGATCTTTTATGGCCTCTGCGTCAGAGGGAAGCGAAGTTGCAGAGGGGGTGGTTGGAGGGGCAGCTGTTGGGCCTTGTTGGTGTTCCTGCTTCAGTTGTCCTAGCTCCTCCGATAGCTTATCATGTGCTTCGAGTAGCATGGCATAATCTTCCAATATAATCTTGATATTATCGGGGGTCACTGCTTGAAACTTGGATGGGCTGATGGGTGCCCCCGGTGTGCTCTCAATAGCTGCTTCCAGGTTCTCTTGATTTTGTAATTGCAGGCGTCTATTCTCTTCCTGAGCAGCCGCAAGATGGCGTTTAAGTAGCGCCATATTTCGCTGAAGTTTTGAGTTGCGTTCCAGCTGTGTCCGTAGGTGACCTTCTACCACCTGCACTGCTTCTTGATCTACGTTCTGTAGCTGTACTTCCAATATATTATGGGCGTCTTGGAGGGTTTGGAACTGTGTGTGAAGGCGAGCGTTCTCCTCTTCTAGTACCGCAAGGCGGAGCTGTAGTGTCGCTGAGTGCTCTTGCAGGCGTGCGTTTTGTTGCTGGAGCTGAATGTAATCTGTTCTTAAATTTGATATACAAGCCAACATGGTGTCCAATGCATTACCTATAGATGAGTGGGGGGTGTTTACCGTGGAAGATGCATGGGAAGGGAATTGGGGAAGGGAGACAGTGAATGATGTGTCTACAAAAGTTGTGTGTGTGGGTGAAATTGGTGGAGGGGGAATGGGAGGAGGTGAAACCGTGGGTGGAGGTGCCGTGGGTGGTGAAATGTCCATCCCTTCTGGAGTGGGTGTTAGTGTGGGGCCTGCCATGTCTTTCAGCTTCACTACTTTCCTGTCCTTCATGTTGTTGGGAACGAGAGCATCCTTTTCTGAGGGTACATGCGTGCCATGCATCTTTAAAGCATCACTCACCAGCTCCACAGTAAGTTCAAACCTCTTCAACTCGTTGTTGCCCAGCAATGAGGGGAGAACAAATGATCCGGGTTGGTCCTTATCTTCATGAGCTTGTAATGTAGAGACCAGATAGTAACATCGGAGGAGGTCGAGTTTAGGTAGTGGGGCTTCAAAATATTCCGCCAACCCTGCTCGTTGCCATATGATCTGGAGGTCTTCAGTGTTCTGTAAAGTCTCGAACTCCTTGGAGAAAAATTGGAAACGCACCCATGATCTGTCATACTCGCATTTAGACTCCCAGATATACTTAGCCTCTCCTAATGGACCGGGCATGCCATTGAACCAATGAGAGTTGGCATGGACTCTTTCCGTGATTCCTGTAGGTGGGTCTGGCACCGGGAGTTGCTGAAGGTGTTGCATCTCCACTGGTCGTTCAGTCGGGGGCACGTCCACAGGTAGGCTATCCACATCAATTCCTGCAGTAAGTATCCCTACTTGTGAGCCCGAACCTGTCGCTTCTGCCATTTTACTGCTTGCCTTCTGATTCTGTGAGAATATAGAAGCATGTGTTAACATCGTAATGGACAGACTAAATCCGTTGCTGTCCCCGTTACAACATTAACATGAGGTATATGGTGAGTTAGTGGTTAGTAAGTGCACGAAGACAGTGAGTGTAGTTAACGTTTGTGTATTCCTAGGAGACTAATGCCGTTAGTAAGTGGGGTGAATTTACAAATCGGGGTCGGGGGGTTTATCACAGATCTTAGACTGCCAAATGCAGTGGATGGGCTTTGCTTTCGGTTTCGTAGAGACTCCAGAGAGCTGTGTCGGTGTCGCTGTTTGGGAATGGGGCCTTTTAGGGACCCACTTATAAGTGATTACATGCATGCTCATGGGTCTTGGTGTGTTCCTAAGTGTTGAGCACGAGGGAATACTGGTTGTACTCGTAGATGGGTTATGCTGCATAGGTTGTGGCCTTGGCGTAACTACTTGTGCCCTCAAGCAAGCCTTAGGCACCCAAATTTGTCTAGATTGTGGGCTTGCCTTCATCGACTTCTTGGGCACCCAAATAGATTTTACTTTAGCAGAAGAATTTCTGACAGACTTCTTATTAGCGTCGTGTTGTTGGTTACTAATAAGAGGCTTTGCCCGTGTAGTTGACGGTGGTGCACCCGGTCGTTCGCCTTTCCGCACCCACACCTGGTTTATTTTCTGGGACATTCTGCTGCGCAGGTACTTTTGATCTCGGACATAGGTAGTACTCGGCTTCTTCTGCTTGTGATCCGCCTTTGGTTGCTGCCTCCTTCTGGCCTTTGGAAAAGAAGGGAGTTCCGTTGCATCCCTGACTCCTTTTTTGCAAATATCATTCCTCTGCAACACAGGGTTTTGAACAAGAACAGCATGGTCATCTTCATGTGTACCCCTGGAAGGACCAGGAGTCTGTGCCTTTCCTAGTTCCTTGAGTGCTCCATTGTCTAATTCTACTGTAACTCGACTATGATTGACCCAAACCTGGAGAAGTCCACTTCTTAGGTTTAAGTTAATTGCTTGGTCATAGATCCAATCTTGACCCAAGACTAGAGGTTCAGTGAGATCCTCATCTTGACACACCAGTACTTTAACTGTCATTGCCTCATCATGAATGTAAAGGGGAAGTTCCGCCTCGCCCATGCAAGGGGTTTCCACTCCTCCCAATCCTATAAGATATGCTTCCACAGGATTGACAGTCAATTGTAATTCTTGGCAGTAGGACACTTTAACAGCACTAGTGGCTGCACCTGAGTCAATCAAGGCTCTTACGGTCCTTGCACTCTTTCCTTGTCCTATATCTAAGGTTACGAAAGGACGTCTATCAATTATCCTATGCGAGCTTGTTCCTGCGACTTCACACATGGCCATAGGAAATCCTTGGTCTGCATAGTCATTCGCTCCAGGTTGATCTCTACCTTGCCTTCGTAATTTCATCCTTCTGATGCGTTCTAAAGCTTCAGCTTGAGCTTCTTCTCGAACTCGCTTTTCTTCCTCTTTGCGTTTCTTAGCAGTATTGAGTCGACTGAGCATTTCCTCCGTGAGGGGTTCCTGATACATCTTGACTCTGCAACCGCTAATATAATTTGGGAGAACATCACCCTCTAATGTGGCCAATTGTACTGCTCCGCTCGTGGAGATCCTATTGATGATCATAGGTCCGTAGCCTCTCTTTTCTAGCTTCCTCGCGTGTTGTTTTAGTGTATAGACTAAGACTAGATCTCCTGCTTTCAAGCCTTTATCCCTCACGTGGGCATCAAAGTATGCCTTCTGTCTCTTCTTGGCTGCATATATCCCTGCAGCGGCTCTCAGTCTTGTTTCTCCTAATCGTTCAAGGTCAAAGATCCTAGAGGAGAGCTCATGACCTGTCCATTCGTGCTCTCGTGCTACTCTCAATGTAGGGATCAAGAAGTCCAAGGGTAACACAGCGTTTTGACCGAATACCATCTGAAAGGGAGTGGCTTGGAGTACCGTTTTGTAGGCCACTCGGTATGCCCAAACAGCATGGTGTAGCTGTTTGTCCCAATCAGAGCGTTTAGTGTTCACTAATTTCGTCAGTACATTGCATAAAATCTTATTAGTGCTCTCCGCTTGACCATTAGCTTGAGGGTGATATGGGGCAGACTTCTTGTGTATTACCAAAAATTCTTGGAGTAGATTTTCAATAACTTCATTCAAGAAGTGAGTGCCTCTATCACTTACAAGCTCTATAGGTAGTCCATATCTCGTGAATACATTCTCAAACAAGAATTTGGCAGTTGTTTGAGCATCGTTCTTGGTTGTAGCTTTTACCTCTACCCACTTGGTGAGATAATCTGTTGCCACAATGATGTATTCCGCATGAGAACCCTTAGCTGGGGGATTAATAGGACCTACGAAGTCTATTCCCCACTTAGAGAATGCACGTCCACCCATCATAGGTTTCAGTGGCATCTCATCTTTGCGTATAGGATACTGAGTCCTTTGACAGACATCACACCGTTTCACATAGGTATGTGCATCCATGTGAAGGGTAGGCCACCAGAAGCCCGCAAATAGTATCGCCTTGATTACCCGATCTGGTCCAAAGTGTCCTCCTGCTACACCTTGGTGAGCAGTTTCCAAGATCTTCAGATATTCACTTTCGTGGACACATAGTCTCAGGTAACCATCTTTACCGCGCTTATATAGATTATTACCGATGAGTGAGTAATCCTGGGCTTCTTGTTCTAAACTCCTTTTCCTAGCTAGAGTCATGTCTGGAGGGAATGTGTTTGTTCTCAAGAATGATACTAGAGGTTCACTCCAATCTGGCAAAATGGATACTTGATAAAGAGTGGCATGTTCCACTGGTGGTTTAGTGCAACAGATTGGGCATTCCTTGCACAACTTTTGGACATCAGCTTCCATAGTTGGCCAATGCACTCCGAATCTCTTTAGAGTCTACAAAGTTCTTTGCTTTGAATGGTGTTGCTCTAACGCACCTACATGTGCTAATTGCAACCATTTAGCGTACTCATCCTCTTCTACGCAACAAGCCAAGATCCCTTGATCTGTGTGCTTGTACATGCTTCCTGCCATGATATGGTACTTTTGGGCTTTTACGATCTCTCTATTCCGTGTGTTCACCACTGGATGGTTAGGCCCGTATGTCAATACTGGTACCAATGGCTTAGCCCACTGCGGCACCACTTCCAAATTAAACAAGTAAGCATCAGGAAGGTCATCTGACACTCCTTGTGGGGCTTCTCCCGATGTGAGCCTAGAGAGATGATCGGCTCTCAAATGAGTCCTACCTTTCCTTACCACAACCTCAAAATCGTATTCCATTAGCAAGAGAAACCATCTCACTAATCTTCCTGTATTGCATGGCTTGTTTACGAGATATAACAATGCCTGATGATCAGTAAAAAATTTAAACTTATTTGCAAGCAAATAGTGCCTAAATTTCTTGACTGCATATACCATGCCTAATCCTTCGCGCTCTGTAGTGGTGTAATTCCGTTCAGCCGCATTCAATTGTCTACTGGCATAGGCAATTGGAAGATCCATATTACCTTCACCAGTAGGTTGTGCAAGTACACATCCAATGGCATAATTGGACGCATCAACATGAACATGGAATGGCTTATTCCAATCTGGTGTGGTCAAGATTGGTGCTGAACACAATCTTCGTTTAAGCTCCTGGAAGGAATTCTCACATTCATCCGTCCACTCAAAGTTAGTCAAGAGTCCGTACATGGGCTTTGCGATGACAGCATACATGTGGATGAAACGTCGGTAATACCCACAATGCCCCATGAAAGCTTGTACTTCCTTGACATTCTTTGGCCTCGGTAGCTCTGCTATGGCTCTCACTTTTTCTTCGTCTGTGGATATGCCAGTCTTTGACACTATGTGTCCTAGAATCTTGCCTTGCCTGACCATGAAAACGCACTTTTCTGGGTTCAGGCAGACTTGGTATTCTCTACATTTGTCAAAGATTTGTTTGAGTTCAGGAATATGGGTTTGCCTAACATTGGAATGAGCACAGAGATCGTCAACGTAGACTTCTAAATTCTTCCTCAGGAACTCCTTAAACACATGGCACATCAGCCTCTGGAAGGTGGCTGGTGCATTGGTAAGCCCAAATGGCATTACTCTAAAAGCAAAAATGCCCCATTCTGTGGCAAAGGCTGTCTTATGCTGATCCTCTGGAGCTATGGCTACTTGATTGTAGCCCGAGAATCCATCAAGGAAACTGTACACTTCCTTGCCTGCCACTCTTTCTAAGAGATGTTCTGTGATGGGAAGCGGATAGTTATCTCGAATCGTGGCGGCATTAACCTTTTTCAAGTTAATGCACACACGCAGCTTGCCATTCTTCTTGGGCACCACTACGATGGGGGATACCCATTCGGTGTGCTCAATTTCGTAGATAAATCCAGCTTCAACCAATCTATCTATCTCTTCCTTGATCTTAGCGGCGTAATTATCGTTATATGTATAAGGCTTTTGCTTAGAGGGTTTAGCATCTGAGGTCATGGGAATAGTGTGTGAGCATATGTCCGGGTCCACACCTTTCAAATCCTTGTAACTCCAAGCAAATACATCTCTGTATTCTCTTAGCAAGGTAATTAATTTGTATTCTTCTTCTTCTGTCAGGTCATGGCCTATATACGTGCATCTCTCTTCTCCTTCTTCTATGGCCACTACTATTTTCTTGGTGGTTTCTTTGTTATCATAGGCCTCTCCTGATTGTGCTTCTCGTTTAGGCATTCTTATCATGACTCTCCTGTCATCTATCTCATACTTCTTAAAATTTTCTGGGACCTCAAACAAAGATTCTTCCTCCTCTGGTGAGACTTCTTTCTTCGTTCGTTTCTTTCCTTCTTCCTTCGCGGTCATATGTGTTGCTAATCTTACATCATTTGTAACCTCTCCATGCCTTTGGGGTTGAAATTCCACTTCATGGAAGTATTCTTCATCTGATGCAAATGGAGGGTCCATAATGATTGACTCTAGATCGGAGTCACTTGCATCCTCAAATGCATCAGGGCTAGGTTCGCATTCTTCTAGGACTGCCTCTCCCATGATTGGCTCTATGGAGAAGACTGAAATATCATAGCCATCCTCATCACAGTGGGGTGTCCATTGTTCTTCGTTGATGGCTACGTCCATTGTTGCTAAGATTTCTGCCCAGCCATGGGGTTCAAATTCCTCGTCTGGGAAAACTACAGGTGCATAGGCTGGGTCTTGAATGGGTCTATGGGTTTCGTTTGCACCTATTTCTCTGGCCTTTTCTCTCTTCTCTTCCTCCACTGCTACTTTGCACATCCATAAGTGAGTGTCTTCGTGCATCCAGGAGGATCCTGATCCTATGGAATGCACAGATTCTGTATCATCTTTGGCTCTATGGATGGGATTCCATTGGATAGGAGGGACATCTCTGTGAGAATAATCTTTGAGATTGACTTTGGTCGTAACACCCAAGTGTTGCAAATACAAGGAGTTGGTTCCCCAATCCTGTACCACTTGCAATTGTCGCATAAATGGCCTTCCCAAAATCATCTCATAGGCATGATTTTTACTGAAGTCACAGATAGCAAAACTATGTTCAAACTCGACACCACAAGTGGTGAGAGTTATTCCTTCTAGCAATCCTAGGGGTCTCTCTATGTGGCCATCGGCCATCTGCAATTTCATTCTCGTCGGCCTGAGTGCTGGCTTGCCCCAACGCTTCCATAAGGAGGTGGTGGCAATTGCAACTCCTGCACCTGAGTCCAAAATTGCCTTCGTGGTGTAGTCCTGATAGGTGATGGGAAGGTAGGTGTTCCCTTCTTCACCTTCACACATATCTCCTATCTTATCCAAGGGAATTTCCGGTACTGTCCTATGGGATCCTACCCGGGAACGAGGTTTTGCAGTTTCAGTTACTTGACTAGCTACATATTTCCGCGCGTTTGGTCTATCCTCAGACAGCTCTTCCAAAGTGAGATCGCGTTGCACCTTGGTGTTCGTTACTACCTCCGTGTTCCTCGGTATGACTGAGTCGTCGTTCCTTACCATGACTGTGGGTGCTCTCATACATGTGGACTTTGCTTCCCATGGGCCTGTGAAGTGGGGTAGCTCCTGTATGGAATTAGACTCAAAGTCCAATCTCTCGTGAGACTGAACACTCTCATGCTCCCCGTAAATAGATGGGATGTCTTGTGGGAATTGGTCGTGTGCATCGTCCACAAGTTCAAAAGGAGGGGCGACCTCGCTTTCGTTATCCCATTTGTCTTCTTGAATCTCTCGTAGGAAGTCTGGGGCAAACCGATTCATAGAAGAAGAAGTGTCTGGCTCCGTAGAATTGGGCGCATAAGCAACCTGTGAAGGAGGGCTGATTCTATTGTTGACTCTCTCCTCGTTCTCGCAAATGGCTGGAGCACAAGCGTCTTGGGGAGGATTACTTATTCTATTACTTTTCCGAACAGGCTCATACGCTCTCTGGGAAGGAATGTGGGTTACCTGTGGAGGTACATATGCTTTCGAGGGGGGCTCCTGTGACCTTTGGGGAGGAAGATAGGCTCCTTGAGGAGGCACATGGGCTTTCTGAAGAGGCTGGCTTATCCGTTCTCTTGCCCTTTCCTTTCTTTGAGGGGTAGGTTCCTTTTCTGGCTGTGCTATTGGCCTCTCCATTCTTTCTAAGGAGGGGAAGTTGTCCGGTTTAGGGGCATTGGCCACATACACTTCTGATTGGGAATGATTCCTGTTTTTGCTTGCTTTTTCTTGGTCTTGATTTTTTTCTTCCTTGTCAGATCTTGCAATTATCCTCTCTAACTTCTCTAGGAATCCATCCAAGTGTAATTGCGTTTTGGCTGAGCCTGAGTAATTGAAAAGGCGACTGGCTTCAAACATAGTCTGAGCCAATGCGACCATTTTCGTGCATAGTTTGGTTCTTTCTATCTCTAGGTCAGCTCTAGGATAGCACTTGTCATGATCCGTGACGTTTGGCCCTTCTTGGATTCTGGCCTGATATGCCTTAAGCATCATGTCTATGTCTTCGGGAGTGGGATCAGCTAATACTGATCCTGTTTGGGGTGGTGGGTGGGTTGCGTGGGCTGTCTTAGAGGGTGAAGGGATGGAGGGTGATGGGGATGGTAGCGGTGGGAATGTGTGAGAGTGCGGTTGAGACGTGATCTCTATGATTTTAGCCTTGGTTTCTCGTAGACTTTCCTCAAGTTCACTCATCTTCTTTGCCCATTGCCTTTTCATGCGTTCGCGGCTATCTTTCCAAGCTCTTGTTCTCTTTTTATTTTGGCTCTCAGTATCGCTAGCATCTAGGCTCTTTTCCTGGCCTACCCCTTGGTTTTGCTGCAATGCCTGAACCCTAGTGACTACCTGTACTGGTGCCGTGGAAGTGACGCTTCCTGAGGAGTCTACCACTAACCCAACAACGTTGATAGGGGTGATTTTTGGCATGCTATTGGGGTTCTTTGGGCAATCTCGTAAGAGATGCTCTTTTCCGCAATCTTGGCAGAAGCCTTGGATCGTCACCGACTGGGTTTGCGTAGGTGGAGGCAAGGGACAATCACGAATGAGGTGATCTCCTTGGCATCTGTAGCACGGTCCTCTAGGAAATGGTGGTCGTACTTGCCTAGGTTGAGGTCTAGGGTTGGGGTTTGTATACATGATGTTCGTGTAATCTGACTCCCAACTAGGTTCGTTCGACTCTTCACCATAGTAGGACTCTCCATGTTCTGGGGAGTGCATGTAGTAAGCCTGGGGGCTATCCACATGGGTAGAATCAAAGCTATGGTCACTTGGGTCATTTTCAGAGATCAAGGATGTTACAGGGACTATAGCTCTATTCAGGTTCTCTTCTGCAGCAGTATACTTTACCGGAATCACATTAGCTGGGGCAGGGGGTTGTTGTGCTAGCACAGGCTGAGGCCTTTGTTGGTTTTGATATTGAGGTTGGAAATTTTGTTGTGGCCTGCCATATGGTTGTGGAGGGTACTGGTTCTGGTATCTGCCTTGTTGGTAGGGCTGAGGGTAGGGTTGCCTAACCGCCTGCTTGTTGTATGGGCAATCTTGTGCGGTGTGGTTGGTGTATCTCCGTTCTATGGTGCAGTACTGGCTACTAGGATTTACTTGGGGTTGAGCCATAATGGGACAGACATTCGCCATGTGGTCACCACCGCATGTATAGCATCTTTTCACTGGGGCAAACCTTGGGATTTGTTTGCTAGTTACTCCTAATTTCTGGGCCACTTTCTCTGCGAGTTCCTCAATTGATGTGGATTGCATGGAAGAGTGACTAGATGCACTGTCTGAATCTTTGTAAATTTTGGACAGCTCTAGCTCTTCTCCTAGGTTATCTTCAATGTCAATGCATATACGTACACACTCTTCTATGGTCCTAGGGTCTTTCAGATACACGTAGGATCTCAATTTTGGACTCAGTAGTCCATCAAGGAATAAGGCTACTTGTTTAGCAGATGTGGGTAGCTCCGAAATAGGGCACCTTTCAAGATATTGTCTAAATCTTCTTCCTGCAAGCCTCACAGTCTCTTGAGGGGTTTGCTTGAAGCTGTGAATCAGTGAGGAGGTGTTGTGTCTTATGCCACTCTTGGAGAACTCTACAATGAATGCCTCTAGGAGTTGGTCTATGCTCCTGAACTGACGCTCATCTAATGGCTGAAACCATGTAAGTGCCGTGTTCCTAAGGGTTAGACCGAAGGCATTGTACTGTGTGAACAGATCTTCCACTTGTTCAGCTCTCAAGACTTGCTTGAACTCTGCCACATGATCATAGGGATCTCCTGTGCCGTCAAAGTAATTCTTCATGGACTTAACTAGCTGGGTGGGTCTCAAAGTTCTTGTGTGCTCTCTAGGCCTCGGCAGAGGGAATCCATCTACATTTCTTTGGTTCCTGTGGGCTCTATGCATCTCAGGTTCTACCCTATTCGTCTCCGTTCTCGTTCTTTCTCTGCCCATTGGATTGGCAAAACTTACCTCTGGTCTATCTTTACTTCTGTCTCTTTGCATACCATGAGCCTGGGATGTTCCAGCTCCAGGGTGACCATAGGCTACATTTGATCTTGGTTGGGGGAAAATGAATTCGCCCTTCCAAGTGTAAGCATGCCTATCATTTTCTGTCACCAAAAAAATCCTCTCTGACGTGTGGTCTAAGTAGGTCACTCTACCTGGGCTATCTGGATCCTTAAACTCATAGATCATGATTGTTCCTATGTCAGTTGGGTGATCCGGTTTATACCTCCAGAAGGCTTCGTCCGTTTCTCGATTGAGAAGCAACTCTATGCACTTGTTATCTTGGGGGATCCACTCAGGCGTGATAATCCTAGTGAGAACTGATTTACCTCGAGGGGTTCTAGGTTCCGCACCCATGTTCCCTTGTTCTAGGTCACCTAAGTCCGCTTCTGAGATTACATTCCCAAAGTCATCTGTCCTATCAGGATGACTAGTGACTACATATATAGTTCCTTCTTTGTCCAGGTATGCACCATTTTCAAACTTGACAGCTGGGTGTTCTAGTCCAATGGATTGATCAGGGTTTTTAATCTGGACCACAGATCTTCCTAAGCCGTCCTCATAGATGCTAGCACCTAATCGGTTGGTCCTCAGGTACTCCAACTGTGTTTTGTAAGGGCCTTCTACCCTGTACAAGTAGGGCACTCCTGAACTTCCCGTAGGTTTGTCCATGCCTTGAGACATCTCTGACTCACTGGTCTCAGAGCGAGGGTAGTTCGAGTGGTGGCTCAACTGCTGGGCCCAGGACCTAGCAGTGTGGTTGACACTAGCCTCTGAAGACCTAATGCTTTGTCTCTCTCTTACTAGGTGTCGTCCTGATCTAAGGTTCATATGCCTAACTGATTAGCCCAAATTTTTGCCCAGAGTACAACCTCGTTGCCGATCAATTGGTACCAGTCACTTGATTCTTTTTAGTTATTCCTCGTGTTTAAAGTCTTGTCTGCTATTACGTCGTCAGGAATACTTGAATGTTCTTCGTACTTTCAGGTTGATCGTTCCACGTTAGGTTCTTTCCTTTATGTTGTCGACAGTACAGAGATTAAGTTTTTAGCTTGAACTTGAGTTTTTAGGTAGTCTTCAACTTGATAGTGGCCTATCGTCGCCCTGACTTACTCCTACTTCTAATCGCTCTTAGCCTAGGCTAGGAATTGACGAAGAGGAGTTGAGAATATTCCGACCTTTCTTGCCGAACCTTGCTCTTTAGTGCTCGAGAAGTGGATTCTCAAGCGTGTGCCACACCCTTGCTTGGATACTCTCAATTGCTTCTCAATAGGCCTGCATAAATCCCAAGATTAGCTCCAAGTAGATCTTTCAATTGACAGACAATTTATTTCAGACACTTTGTTCCCCCTTATGTATTGCTAGAAAATTTCCTCTAGAGCTCCCTTGGTGTTCCTACCCCTCAGTGTGTCAACTTCCAAATATCCTATCTGAAAATCAACGCGTTATTCTTATAAAAAACAGTTGAGGGCGTGTAGTATATGTCACGAGCTTTCCGACAAGCCCTAGAGCTCAGAAAATGGATTTCGTATGAAAAAGTTATGACCGTTCAGGGTTTAGGGGGTTAACTAGACAAACAGAACCTTTCGGGGGTTTTAATGCATTTTCTAAGGCCTTCGTAAGTAGATGAGTACATGAAAGTGCAAATATGCCCAAAATTTAGCCTAAATTTCCAAAAATTCACTCCTTAATTTTTTGCCGAAAATGCCTGTCTATCGCGATAGACGGTGTCTGTCGCGATAGACACAATCTATCGTGGGGGCTGTCTGTCGCGATAGACGGTGTCTGTCGCGATAGACAGTGTCTATCGTGGATTTCTGTCTGTCGCGATAGACGGTGTCTGTCGCGATAGACAGTGTCTATCGTGGATTTCTGTCTGTCGCGATAGACGGTGTCTGTCGCGATAGACAGTGTCTATCGTGGATTTCTGTCTGTCGCGATAGACGGTGTCTGTCGCGATAGACTCTATCTGTCGTGGGTTTCTGTCTGTCGCGATAGACGGTGTCTGTCGCGATAGACGCTGTCTGTCGTGGGGTTCTGTCTGTCGCGATAGACTGTGTCTGTCGCGATAGACGCTGTCTGTCGTGGGTTTCTGTCTGTCGCGATAGACGGTGTCTGTCACGATAGACGCTGTCTGTTGTGGGTTTCTGTCTGTCGCGATAGACGGTATCTGTCGTGAAATTCGGTCTGTCGCGATAGACGGTATCTGTCGCGATAGACAGTGTCTGTCGCGATAGACTGAAAAAATGCAAATTTTTGAAAAACTTCTAGTGATCTAGAGTGCCCTCAAGGTGTAGGTTACAATGATAAACATGCATTCACAAAATGTTAAGATTTTCTGTCTGTCGCGATAGACAGAGGCTGTCGTCCCGGGACCTGTGCAGAGCCTGTCGTACCTGCGCACACTGCTGGGGATGATGGTACAGCAAAAAACCTGCAAAATAGCTCAGAAAACATGCAAAAACAGCACATGCAAGTTCGCTCTCTCGCTCTCTCTCACAAGTGAAATGAGGGAAATGAGGTGGAGGTGAGGATATAGTCAAAAAACTGAAATTTTCGCGATGATGGAGATGGATGTGGGAGATGGTGATGATGATGATGAAGATGGTGAAGAGAGTAAAAGAAAACCGATGAGAGTGAAGAAAATACCTACAACTCCAACGCGTCAACTCTACGTCTTACCATCACACGCTCGTCCTCAAAGCTCGATCCCCGGCAACGGCGCCAAAATTTGGTGTAGCTCAGTGATGAGTAGCACCTCCTTTAATGTCAATCCAGGAAGACGTGAGGATGGTATGAAGACCTCGAGCAAGTGGCGGCACAAGTGCGTGAGTGAGAAGCACACTAGCATGCACACACATACACACACACGCGCACACACAGTAAGACAAAGAGTGAGAATCAATGGAGCTTTTAGATTACTTTCAAAATGCTCTTTACAAATTCGTTTCAATTACAATCTAACCTCAAAAATGAGCTCTCTAGCTCTTTTTATAGTTTTTGACTAGCTTTTGGCCCTGTCCAGACCTAGTGTCCGGCCTAGTTAAAAATTAGGTTCCAGGGCTTATTTGAGGGCTCAAACGAAGTCTAAAAATTATGAAATTTGGTACGATGGTACTTCTAATACTCCTCAAGCTCGAGGACTCCTCGGCTTGCACAAAATGGAGTCTAATCTACCAAAAACGGGATTTACAATGTTTGTGTAGTGATTAAAATCACTTGGGTTGTACATAATCTATGGGAAAAAATGATCTGGCCTTGTTGCCGTATTGTGCATGACTCCTTTATTGCTTTGTATGCCAACAGTATACTGCTGCAGAAGAGAACCTGAATAGAGCCTTAGTCCCTGTAACATCCTTGCTTTCTGAAAATGACCCCAGTGACCATAGCTTTGATTCTACACATGTCGATAGTCCCCAGGCTTACTACATGCAGTCTCCAGAACATGGTGAGTCCTATTACAGCGAAGAGCCAAATGAACCTAGTTGGGAGTCAGATTATACAAACGTCATGTATACAAACCCCAATCCTAGACTCCAACCTAGGCAGGTACGACCACCATTTCCTAGAGGACCATGCTACCGATGTCAGGGAGATCACTTCATTCGTGATTGTCCCTTACCTCCACCTACACAAACTCAGTCCGTGACGATCCAAGGCTTTTGCCAAGATTGTAGGAAAGAGCATCTCTTACGAGATTGCCCAAAGAACCCCAATAATATGCCAAAAATCACTCCTATCAATGTGATTGGGTTGGTTGTAGATTCCTCAGGAAGTGTCACTTCCACTGCACCAGTGCAGGTAGTCACTAGAGCTCAGGCATTACAGCAAAACCAAGAGGCAAGCCAGGAAAAGAGCCCAACAGCTAGTGAAACTGAGAGCATAACCAAGAAAAGGACTAGAGCTTGGAGAGATAGCCGTGAACGTATGAAAAGGCAATGGGCAAAGAAGATGAGTGAACTTGAGGAAAGTCTACGCGAAACCAAGGCCAAAATCATAGAGATCACATCCCAACCGCACTCTCACACAATCCCGCCGCTACCATCCCCATCACCCTCCATCCCTCCACCCTCTAATACACCCCACGTAACCCACCCACCACCCCAAGCAGGATCAGTATTAGCTTATCCCACTCCCGAGGACCTAAACATGATGCTTAAAGCATATCAGGCCAGAATCCAAGAAGGGCCAACCATAACCGATCATGAAAAATGCTACCCTAGAGCCGAGTTAGAGCTTGAACGAACTAAAATTTGTGCTAAGATGGTGGAATTGGCTCAAGCCATGTTCGAAGCTAGCCGCCTCTTTAACATCTCTAGCTCAGCTAAGACGCAGTTACACTTCGATGGACTGCTAGAAAGAATAGAGAGGCTAATTGCACAATCAGAAAAGGAACCTGCCCCTGTGAGAAAGGAAAGGGCAAGAGAACGGATAAGCCAGCCTCTTCAGGAAGCCCATGTGCCTCCTCAAGAAGCTTATCTTTCCCCCCAACAGGCAGATGAGCCCCCCTCGAAAGCTTACGTACCTCCACAGGTTGCCTACATTCCTTCTCAGGGAGCGTATGAGCCTGCTCGGAAGAGTAATAGAATAAGTAATCCTCCCCAGGAAGCTTGTGCTCCAGCCATCTATGAGAACAAGGAGAGAGTCAACGATAGAATAAGCCCTCCCTCCCAGGTTGCTTATGTGCCTAATTCTACGGAGCCAGACACTTCTTCTTCTATGAATCGGTTTGCACCAGACTTCCTACGGGAGATTCAAGAAGACAAATGGGATAACGAAAGTGAAGTCGCCCCCCCCTTTGAACTTGTGGATGATGCACACGACCAATTCCCACAAGACATCCCATCTATTTACGGGGAACATGAGAGTACTCAGTCTCACGAGAGATTGGACTTTGAGTCTAATTCCATACAAGAGCTACCCCACTTCACAGGCCCATGGGAAGCTAAGTCCACCTGTATGAGAACACCTACAGTCATGGTAAGAAACGAAGATTCAGTCATACCTAGGAACACGGAGGTAGTAAAGAACACCAAGGTGCAGCGCGATCTCACTTTGGAAGCACTGCCTAAGGATAGACCAAAAGCGCGGAAATATGTAGCCAGACAAGTAACTGAAGTTGCAAAACCTCGTTCCCAGGTAGGATCCCATAGGACGGTGCCAGAAATTCCCTTGGATAAGATAGGAGATATGTGTGAAGGTGAAGAAGGGAACACCTATCTTCCCATTACTTACCAGGACTACACCACCAAGGCAATTTTGGACTCAGGTGCAGGAGTTGCAATTGCTACCACTTCCCTATGGAAGCGTTGGGGCAAGCCGGCACTCAGGCCAACGAGGATGAAATTGCAGATGGCCGATGGTCATATTGAGAGACCCTTAGCATTGCTGGAAGGAATAACTCTCACCACTTGTGGTGTCGAGTTTGAGCATACATTTGCTATATGTGACTTTAGCAAAAATCATGCCTATGAGATGATTTTGGGAAGACCATTTATGCGACAATTGCAAGTGGTACAGGATTGGGGGACCAATTCTTTGTACCTGCAACACTTAGGTGTTACGACCAAAGTCAATCTCAAGGATTACTCTCATAGAGATGTTCCTCCTATCCAATGGAATCCCATCCATAGAACCAAAGATGACACAGAATTGGTGCATTCCATAGGGTCAGGATCCTCTTGGATGCATGAAGACACCCACTTATGGATGTGCAAGGTTGCAGTCGAGGAAGAGAAGAGAGAGAAAGCCATAGAGGTAGGTGCGAAAGAAACCCATAGATCAATCCAAGACCCAGCCTATGCACCTATAGTTTTTCCAGACGAAGAATTTGAACCTCACGGTTGGGCAGAAATCTTAGCAACAATGGACGTAGCCATCAATGAAGAACAATGGACACCTCACTGTGATGAGGATGGCTATGACATTTCAGTCTTCTCCATAGAGCCAATCATGGGAGAGGCAGTTCTAGAAGAATGCGAACCTAGCCCTGATGCATTTGAGGATGCAAGTGACTCCGAACTAGAGTCAATCATAATGGACCCACCATTTGCATCAAATGAAGAATACTTCCAGGAAGTAGAATTTCAACCCCAGAGGCATGGAGAGCTCACAAACGATGTAAGGTTAGCAACACATGTGACCCCGAAGGAAGAAGGAAAGAAACGAAAGAAGAGAGAAGTCTCACCAGAAGAGGAAGAATCTTTGTTTGAGGTCCCAGAAAATTTTAAGAAATATGAGATAGATGACAGGAGAGTCATGATAAGAATGCCTAAACGAGAGGCACAATCAGGAGAGGCTTATGATAACAAAGAAACCACCAAGAAAATAGTAGTGGCCCTAGAAGAAGGAGAGGAGAGATGCACATACATAGGCCATGACCTAACAGAGGAAGAAGAGCATGCGTTAATTGCCTTGCTAAGAGAATACAGAGATGTATTCGCTTGGAGTTACAAGGATTTGAAGGGTGTAGACCCGGACATATGCTCACACACCATTCCCATGACCTCAGATGCTAAACCTTCTAAGCAAAAGCCCTATACATATAACGATAATTACGCTGCCAAGATCAAAGAGGAGATAGATAGACTGGTTGAAGCTGGATTTATCTATGAAATTGAGCACACCGAGTGGGTATCCCCCATCGTTGTGGTGCCCAAGAAAAATGGAAAGCTACGCGTATGCATTAACTTGAAGAAGGTTAATGCAGCCACTATTCGGGATAACTATCCGCTTCCCATCACAGAACATCTCTTAGAAAGAGTGGCAGGCAAGGAAGTCTACAGCTTCCTTGATGGATTTTCAGGTTACAATCAAGTAGCCATAGCTCCAGAGGATCAGCATAAGACGGCCTTTGCCACAGAATGGGGCATTTTTGCTTTTAGAGTAATGCCCTTTGGGCTTACCAATGCACCAGCTACCTTCCAAAGGCTGATGTGCCATGTATTTAAAGAGTTCCTGAGGAAGAATTTAGAAGTCTATGTTGATGATCTTTGTGCTCATTCCAACATTAGACAAACCCATATTCCTGAACTCAGACAAATCTTTGACAAGTGTAGAGAATATCAAGTCTACCTGAACCTAGAAAAATGTGTTTTCATGGTCAGGCAAGGTAAGATTCTAGGACACATAGTGTCAAAGAATGGCATATCTACTTACGAGGAGAAAGTGAGAGCCATAGCAGAGCTACCTAGGCCAAAGAATGTCAAGGAAGTACAAGCTTTCATGGGGCATTGTGGTTATTACCGACGATTTATACACATGTATGCTGTCATTGCAAAGCCCATGTACGGACTTCTGACTAACTTTGAGTGGACGGAGGAATGTGAGAATTCCTTCCAAGAGCTTAAACGAAGATTATGTTCAGCACCAATCTTGACCACACCAGATTGGAATAAGCCATTCCATGTTCACGTGGATGCATCCAATTATGCCATTGGGTGTGTACTTGCTCAACCTACTGGTGAAGGTAATATGGATCTTCCAATCGCCTATGCCAGTAGACAATTGAATGCAGCTGAAGGGAATTACACCACTACAGAGAGAGAAGGTTTAGGCATGGTATATGCAGTCAAAAAATTTAGACACTATTTGCTTGCAAATAAGTTTAAATTTTTTACGGACCATCAGGCATTGCTATACCTCGTAAACAAGCCATGCAATACAGGAAGATTAGTGAGATGGTTTCTCTTGCTAATGGAATATGATTTTGAGGTTGTGGTAAGGAAAGGGAGGACTCATTTAAGAGCAGACCATCTCTCTAGGCTCACATCGGGAGAAGCCCCACAAGGAGTATCAGATGACCTTCCTGATGCTTACTTGTTTAATTTGGAAGTTGTACCGCAGTGGGCTAAGCCATTGGTACCAGTATTGACATACGGGCCTAATCATCCAGTGGTAAACACACAGAATAGGGAGGTTGTGAGAGCCCAAAAGTACCACATCATGGCAGGAAGCATGTACAAGCACACAGATCAAGGGATCTTGGCGTGTTGCGTAGAAGAGGACGAGTACAATAAATGGTTGCATTTAGCACATGTAGGTGCGTTAGAGCAACACTACTCAAAGCAACGAACTTTACAGACTCTAAAGAGATTCGGAGTGCATTGGCCAACTATGGAAGCGGATGTCCAAAAGTTGTGCAAGGAATGCCCAATCTGTTGCACTAAACCACCTGTGGAACACGCCACTCTTTATCAAGTATCCATTGTGCCAGATTGGAGTGAACCACTAGTATCCTTCCTGAGGACGAAAACATTCCCTCCAGACATGACTCTGGCCAGGAAAAGGAGTTTAGAACAAGAAGCTCAGGATTACTCACTTATTGGTGATAATCTATATAAGCGTGGTAAAGATGGTTACCTGAGACTATGTGTCCATGAAAGTGAATATCTTAAGATCTTGGAAACTGCTCACCAAGGTGTAGCAGGAGGACACTTTGGACCGGATCGGGTGATCAAGGCAATACTATTTGCGGGCTTCTGGTGGCCTACCCTTCACATGGATGCACATACCTATGTGAAACGGTGTGATGTCTGTCAGAGGACTCAGTATCCTATACGCAAAGATGAGATGCCACTGAAACCTATGATGGGTGGACGTGCGTTCTCTAAGTGGGGAATAGACTTCGTAGGTCCTATTAATCCCCCAGCTAAGGGTTCTCATGCGGAATACATCATTGTTGCAACAGACTATCTAACTAAGTGGGTAGAGGTAAAAGCTACGACAAAGAATGACGCTCAGACAACTGCTAAATTCTTGTTTGAAAATGTATTCACAAGATATGGGCTACCTATAGAGCTTGTAAGTGATAGAGGCACTCATTTCTTGAACGAAGTGATTGAAAATCTACTCCAAGAATTCTTGGTAATACACAAGAAGTCTGCCCCCTATCACCCTCAAGCTAATGGACAAGCTGAGAGCACTAATAAGATCTTATGTAATGTACTAACGAAATTAGTGAACACTAAACGCTCTGATTGGGACAAACAGCTACACCATGTTGTTTGGGCATACCGAGTTGCCTACAAAACGGTACTCCAAGCCACCCCCTTTCAGATGGTATTTGGCCAAAACACTGTGCTACCCTTGGACTTCTTAATACCTACGTTGAAAGTAGCACACGAGCACGAATGGACAGGTCATGAGCTCTCCTCTAGGATCTTTGACCTTGAACGATTAGGGGAAACCAGACTGAGAGCCGCTGCAGGAATATATGCAGCCAAGAAGAGACAGAAGGCATACTTTGATGCCCATGTGAAGGATAAGGGTTTAAAAGCAGGAGATCTAGTTTTAGTCACACTGAAACAACACGCAAGGAAGCTAGAAAAGAGAGGCTACGGACCCATGATCATTAATAGGATCTCCACGAGTGGAGCAGTACAACTGGCCACATTAGAGGGTGATGTTCTCCCTAACTATATTAGCGGATGCAGAGTCAAGTTGTATCAGGAACCCCTCACGGAGGAAATGCTCAGCCGACTCAACACTGCTAAGAAACGCAAAGAGGAAGAAAAGCGAATTCGAGAAGAAGCTCAAGCAGAAGCTTTAGAACGCATCAGAAGGATGAAATTACGAAGGCAAGGTAGAGAGAAGCCTAGAACAAATGACTATGCAGATCAAGGATATCATATGGCAATGTGTAAAGTCGCAGGAACAAGCTCACATAGGATCACTGATAGACGTCCTTTCATAACCTTAGATATAGGACAAGGAAAGAGTGCAAGGACTGTAAGAGCCTTGATTGACTCAGGCGCAGCCACTAGTGCTGTTAAATTGTCTTACTGTCAAGAGTTGCAATTAACTGTCAATCTTGTGGAAGCATATCTCATAGGATTGGGAGGCATGGAAACCCCTTGCATGGGCGAGGTGGAACTTCCCCTCTACATTCATGATGAGGCAATGACAGTTAAAGTACTAGTGTGTCATGATGAGGACCTCACGGAACCCCTTGTCTTGGGTCAAGACTGGATATATGACCAAGCAGTCAACTGAAACCTAAGAAGTGGACTTCTTCAGGTGTGGGTCAATCATAGTCGAATCACAGTAGAGTTAGATAATGGAGCACTCAAGGAATTAGGAAAGGCACAGACTCCTGGTCCCTACAGGGGTGCACATGAAGTTGACCATGCTATTCTTGTCCAAAACTATGTGTTGCAGAGGAACGCTATGCGCAAAAAAGGAGTCAGGGATGCAACGGAACTCCCTTCTTTTCCAAAAGTCAGAAGGAGGCAACTCCCAAAGGTGGATCAAAGGCAGAAGAAGCAGAGTACTACCTATGCCGGAAATCAAAAGAACCTGCGGAGCAGAATGTCTCAGCAAGCGAACCAAGTGTGGATGCGAAAAGGCAAACACCCGGTTGCACTCACGCCAACCACACGGGCAAAGCCTCTTATTAGTAACCAACAACACGTCACTAATAAGAAGTCTTTCGGAAATTCTTCTGCTAACGTGAAATCTATTTGGGTGCCCAAGAAGTCGATGAAGGCTAACCCACAATCAAGACAAATTTGGGTGCCTAAGGCTTGTTTGCGGGCTCAAATAGCTACACCAAGAACACACCCTACACAGCACGATCCATTCACTCGCACAGCCTACATCCACTCATTTTCAACACCAAGGCCCATGAGCAGGAACAGAATCACTTGTAAATGGGTCCCTAAAAGGCCTCACTTCCAAGCTGACACGCCTATAAAGCTCTCGAGAGTCTCTACGGAACCAAGAGCAAAACCCATCCACTGCATTTGGCAGCCCAAGACTTGTAACAAACCCCCGGACCCCAATTGTAAATCCATGACCACCTACTAACCGCTTCACTCTCACTTCACATCATTCTGCTTAGCTCGTAGGTCTACCCAATTCCTAACTACACACACTAGCACCGAGCACCTACTAACCCCTAACCACTCCCGAACTTTAAGTTAATGTTGTAACAAGGGACACCGTGTCATTTTTGTGTCCATTGCAATGTTAACGTTGATTCATATATTCTCACAGAACCAGCTGCGAAGTTTTCAACATGGCTGAGGCAGCAGGAACTAGCTCTCACACAGAAACAAGCCCGCAAGTGGTGGACTTAGACAGTTTACCCGTTTTGCCTGAGACAAATGAAAGATCATAAGAATTGCAGGCCGTCAAAATCATACCTATTGCAGACCCTCCACGTGGCCACACCATGCCCGCAGGAAAGACTTCCCACTGGTTTACCGAGGTGGCAGGACCCTTGGGTGAAGGAACGTACCTATGGGAATCAGAGTTGGATTTCAATGGGAAGCAAGGCAGATACCACTTCTTTACAAGAGAATTTGAGAAATTACAAAATGCAGAAGGTCTACGTCCGATATGGGAAAAGGCAGGATTGAGTGCCTATTTCAGTGCACGGCTCCCAAAACCTGACTTCATGCGATGCTACTATCTCATCAACACCTTGACTCCAAACCAAAACCCAAAAGGTGCAAGCTCATTTGTGATTCCATCTCTGACAAAGGGGAATGAGCTCAAGAGGTTCAGGCTATCAAACAATTTGGTGAGAGAGGCTCTAGATATGCGCGGAATGCATATTCCTACAGAGAAGGAAACCCTAGTACCGGATTACATGAAGAATCGAAGTCTCACCAAGCTCAAGGACATGGTGTCCATGACGCCTAATATTGCAATACACCTTCGCATGTGCATGCAACACTTTGCTTTCCCGGCACAAGATAGATTCACCATGCCGCCCAAAAAGATTTGGTTTAGCTTGTATCTAGCAGAGACACAGAGCCTCACCATCAACTTACCCCACTGGATAATTGATCAGATACACCTAGCTCACAAACGATGGCCGCGGAAACAGGTTTTATATGGTTGTTGTGCTCTGACGAGAATCATTTATAGGTGTTTGGCTTATGACATTCCGATCCAACGGGCCCTAATGTGGAATCGGGTAGAGCAGTTTAGAGGCAGGACATCCACTGGACCCCCTTCTAAGAAAATGAGAGGCACTGTCCAAGTCCCATGTGCTCAACCACGTGGAGCCACCCTAACACCAGACGTCACCCCTCCACCCCGAAGAGTCCGACCATTCACACTCCGACTTCCAAGACGCAGCACCGATGGTTCCACCTTGATATTCCCTCCCATCCCAACCGATCTTGAATTTCCTAGTGGTGCACCTTTGGAAGAACTCACTAATGAAGATTTCGAGCAATTATTACAAGATGTAGAGCTGGAGGCAGAAGAGGCACAACAAGCGGAAAACGTGCAAATGCAGGCCACAACCTCCCAAGCACCTGTCACACCTGTTGAAGTGGATGCAGAGGATGACGGAGATGAAGAACAGGAGGATGATGAGGAGGATTATGATCAAGAACACCAAGAGGAGCAACAAGAAGTGCCAGAACTTGTAGGTGCACCAGCATATACAGCTCAACTACGAAGGCTATACGACACTATCAAAGCAGTACAGGAAAGGCATCAACTCTCTCTTGTATCAGGTCAAGCTTTGATGCAAGAAATGCTATCAGATGAAGGGGTGGACCAACATTTCATTGACACCCTCAAATTAGTGTCAGACTCTCTAGGAGTTCCGGAGGCTGTCCACACCGCGGTCCGCCAGTCCGTAAGGTACGACAAACGCAGAGTGGACACGTTACCACGAGCAAGTAAGACTATCAGGATACCCATCACAGAACAAGAAGTACCCATTGAGACAACAGTCACCCCCACAACCACCACTGACCTCTCTGCCGAAACCTTCGTCCAGACATCACCCATCTCACCCCAGCATCCTCCATCACCACCTTCGCCACCCCCACCACCACCTCCCACCATGGAAGAAACGACAGTCATTACCTCTACCTTCACTTATAACCCATCCTCATTCAAATCATTTTCATTTCGAGAACCCACCTCACAAGACACCCTCTTCTCCTTCGTCACCAATCCCTTGTACACTTCGTCCCGTCTATTCTCTGAACCCATGACTGGCCATCCCATAATTCCAAGTGTAGTTGGAAACCCAGCACCCACAGAAGGCACCCTGTGTTTCCCGACCTATCCCCCAATACGGGTACCTCCATTCCATGACCCTCACTTCCCATCTGGCCCCTACACCTCTTTCAACCTGACCGCGCCACCCCAATACCCATCCGTTGTGGATCAGTTCACCCGCTCTCCAATGTTTCCGAGGCACGTTTCTCCGATGTTCGCAACGACATCAATTTACACGAACACCACACTCACTTCACCTACCATACCCACCTACATGGTAGCCCCTGTACCCACCATCGTGTCTGACCCAATGGACATTTCACCAACCACAGCACCTCTTCCCACGCTTCCACCATCTTCCCCTCCCTTGCCCCCCACCTCACCACTCACATCATTGGCACACACAGCATTCACTACCCCCTTACCCGATCCCCCCTTCCCTGCACTTCAAACTTTTCCCTTTGCATCTCATAATGTAAATAGCACGTTCAACACCTTACTTCAGTGTGCACATCAACTACAACAAGAGTACCATCAATTGGAAGAACGCACTACGGCCCTCCAGGCAGAATCTCAATGTCTGCAAGCTAGGGTCAACACTCTTGAAGCTGACTACCAAACGCTCCTAACCGAGCATACCACCTTACAGCAGGCACACTCCGAACTGGAATCAAAGGCATCAACAGTGGATGACCAAGCAGTCAAAGAACTAGAAATAGTGCTTCAAGCACAAATGATCTCTAACGCTACACTCAGACGCAATATTGGGCTATTAAGGAAGCATATGGCCGCAGCACTAGAAGAGAACAAACGACTTCAACAACAAAACCAAGACAACTTTGAAGCGGCTATGGAAGGAACCGTAGGAGCAACCATTAGCCCTACCAGATATAGAGCAGTCCCATCGGAAGACATTCGCATCTTACTTGAGGAGCATGCAAATTTCTTGGAGTCATATGAAAAACTAGAGACTGAATGTGCAGATCTAAAGAAACAGATAGCCAGTGTCCCCACAGCTCAACAGGAGCCAGCAATCTTGCAACACTCTACAGAAGAAGTAGAGACCCTCTGGAAACAGGTGGCAGAACTCCAAGCACGCCTCCTACCATATGAAAGGCCATCCTCACCCATTGAAGAACCAGAACCTTAAACAGTAGTGGAAATCCCTGTCGATGACAGCTATGAAGAGCCATACGAGCCGATGCCGACGCCTGGTGGTCGAACTACAGAAGAAGGACAAGACACGTTAGAAATTCAAGTTCCAGATTGGGTCAAAAGGGTCGAGAAAGTGGGTAAGACACATGATGATCGTGTGGCCGTGCAAATGCAATCTCTCACAAATCTGGAAGAAACTGTCCTTCGGTCTTCCTACTTTCAAAATTTATCCCATCAACGGTTAATCACAACATCAGAGTCGCAATACATGCCTTATTTTGTCTTACTACATGATTATAATGCAGAAGTCAAAAGACATACAGGGAAGGAGCCCACATTCGCCACTCAATTTGAGATAGGGGATTTATCGACAGATGCACGTGCTGGCTCGATCTTCCAACCTAATTGGCGTGCACGTCTACTCACCGATTACCTAGAGATGATGAGTACCTGGGCAACCATGCCACTATATATCAAGTATAATCCATGCTATTGTCCAGTGGTACGTCGCAGATCCTGGAAAGCATTTGCAATCAAGGTACACAACAACAAAGAATGCTCGGCTTGGGTTAACTACCCATATTTTGCTCCACCTCGAGGGACCCCAACCGTAGCCTACATGATATCAACAATTCGGCACTGGTCTACATGTCTAAATAATGTACCCGACATAGCGGCAAAAATGTGTATGAAGATATTCGAGCTCATGACCATTGTTTTCAAAACTTTCCGGAATGTACAAGCTCCATACATCTCTGCCCCTGGATTCTCTCAAGGTAACAAGGATTTAGTCTACGACATGAGCCAGACCCCCTCGGTCACTATAATCTTTGCTTGGCATGCACGAATAAAGTACTTACCCGCATGCTTCAAGCAGACATTTGAGGAAATGTTCTCTACGGGATTCTGGGAATATCATTCGGAAATTTTCATTCCCAGACCCACACATTTGCTACACCTATTCGCAGTAGAACAAGCGATCCATGCCGATCAGTTACGTCTGCCACATCCGGACATTCCAGGACCAATCGATTGGGATCGTATGATGACAGATTTGGCCAGAGGACTACGCATACAAGAACATCAGCTTGCCACTCAGGTTGTGGAATATTACATCCAACACTCCCAGCAACAAGGGTCTGTCAGGGACGACAGACGCGAGAGAGGGGGGGGTGTTGAGAGCAGTATGGGCACCCAAGGACCGACTAGACAAGGAAGCCAGCAGAGAGAGTCAGAACAAGGTGAAGGTGTAAGTAGACAAAGCAGCCGACGCAAATCTGGCAGATAGGCCCTTCAAATTTTTCCAAATCAACATCTTTTAACAGTGATTTTTATCACTAACAATCATTGTAAATACCATTTCATATTTTTTTAGCTCCATTTTGTGCAAGCCAAGGAGTCCTTGAGCTTGAGGAGCCTTAGAAGTACCTACATATCAATTTTCATATTTTTTAGACGCCGTTTAAGCCCTCAAATTGGCCCTGGAACCTAATTTTTAACTAGGCCGGACACTAGGTCTGGACAGGGCCAAAACCTAGTCAAAAACTATAAAAAGAGCTAGAGAGCTCATTTTTGAGGTTAGATTGTAATAGAAACAAACTTGTATGAACTTTTTGAAAAGTAATCGAAGAACTCCATTGATTCTCACTCTTTGTCTTGCCGTGTGTGCGCGTGTGTGTGTATGTGTGTGCATGTTTGTGTGCTTCTCATTCACGCACTTGTGCCGCCACTTGCTCGAGGTCTTCATACCATCCTCACGTCTTCCCGGATTGACATTAAAGGAGGTGCTACTCATCACTGAGCTACATAGACACACGGGCATCATGAAGCGATCGAAAACCCTAATCATCGCGCGGTATTGAAATGATACCCTTCATAATGATGGCATGCATGCAGAAACAGAAACAGTAACACAAGGCGGCGATTAATCATAGTGAGATACCATAACGAGGAGATTATGGTCAGTGGTCAACCGAAATGCGAAGATAAACAGAACATCAGTATCACGCGAAAAAAATGAAGAACACGTTAGCAGTGATTAGGCTATTGGTGATATGGGCATAACTTGGAACCATTAACCACTTTTGGGAGAGGAACTCCGGTTAAGGTGGCCAACCTAAAAGTAGCGGGTCACACTTGGTCAGCAATCCGGTATGGACCGAACCACCATAATTTAAATTTTCCAGCAGACAGATTTGCTTTAGCATTGTAAAATAACACCAGTTGCCCAACTGTAAACACAGGGGACTTGAGGAAACGATCATGGGTACGAGCTTGACGAAGCTGAACTTCTTGAAGTAGCAGAAAACTTTCCCATCGCTGTTCATCCAATGATCTAAGTGTATCCAACCGAAATGGCAAGGATTCTTCCGATAGCAATTTCTGAGATAAGGCAATGCGTAAACTCGGCACTACTACTTCCATCGGTGCAATAGCTTCCAATCCATAAGCTAGTTTGAACGGGGTCATGCCAGTAGCTACCTTGTACGTAGTCCGGTAAGCCCACAGAACTGCAGGTAGTAACTGGTCCCAACGTTCCGGACGTTCCAAAAGCAATTTACGGAGCAGTGTCAACAAAGTCTTATTGGTACTCTCCGCCAACCCATTGGCACGAGGATAATAAGTCGAGCTAAATTTGTGGACAAACTGAAAGGTCTCGGTCAATACTTGCATTAAGTGGTTAGCAAAGTGGGTACCTTGGTCCGTAACGATTTCCATAGGCAATCCATAACGAGGAAAAACGTCCTTCATCAGGCATTTAGCCACCGAAACTGTTGTGGCCGATCATAATGCCCAAGCCTCTGCCCATCGAGTGGCATAATCGGTACAAGTCAGTACGTAGCGATTGTTGGTGAGGGTCGCGGGTGGTGTTATTGGGCCAATAAAATCTAGACCCCACTTCTGAAAGGGTTCAAGAGGTAAGACAGGTTGAAGGGGAAAGAAGTGCCGCTGTAATGGCTGTCCAGACCGTTGATAGGTATCACACTACTGCACAAATTGAGTCACATCTTTGTACATGGTAGGCCACCAAAGCCCACTTTGAAGAATTTTACGGTGAGTAAGATCAGCTGCGAAATGTCCGCCCGAGGGTAAGGAATGAGCCATAGCAATAACCGATTCGGCTTCATGTGGTGGGATACAACGAAGTAAAACACCAGTATGATCCATGTAGTACAGTTGAGCTACAATCAACCAGAATCTGCGACTGTAAACTGCAAATTTCCACCGCAGAGTAGGAGAAATTTGGGGAGGAAGGCACCCGTTAGTTAGAAAAGTTAGTAACGTATCATAGTATGTAGAGGGTACAAGAGGTTCTGTAGATTCTTCAATAGTTGGCTCAGTAGCATAAATTGCCAGTGTAGTGTCATCAACCCCCACCGTAGCTTCACCGGAATCCAACCGAGATAGAAAATCCACCAAGGCATGTGCTGTGCCAGATCGATGAATAACTTCATAGTCGAACTCTTGTAATAATAGAACCCATCGAGCCAAGCGACCACCTAAATGTTGCTGTCGGACCAAATACACAAGTGCAGCATGATCCACGTGGAAGGTGAACTTTTGGCCCAACAAATAATGGCGGAACTTCTTCACAGAGTACACCAACCCGAGACATTCTCTTTTGGTCACTGAATAGTTTCTTTCAGCAGGAGCTAATCGGCGACTTGCATAATATACAGGCCGAAACCATTTGTCAGTTTGCTGCATGAGTACACTACCAATAGCTATGTCCAATGCATCCACAAAGACATGGAACGGATGGTCCCAATCAGGTGGTTGCAAAATGGGGGCCTGCGTCAATAACACCTTTAAACGATCAAATGCATTTTGGCACTCTAGAGTTCATTCGTACTGCCGTGGAGCGCTAGTCATAAGCCGATTAAGTGTGTCGCTAAATGAGCTAACCACCGTAAATGTCTGCCATGCCACCGGATTTGGCCCAGAAAGCGCATAACTTCTTTCGGTGCCGTAGGGACTGGTGCCTCCAACACGGCTACAACTTTATCCGGATCAACTTGTATCCCTTGTGCAGAGATAATATGTCCGAGTAGTTTGCCACAAGAGACCGCAAAAACAAACTTTGCTGGATTCAAGCATAATCGGTATTCGCGACATTTTTCAAAGCAGCACCGTAAATGATACAGGTGCGCTGCAGTCTTACCAAATAAGGAAAAGTCGTCCAAATATACTTGCATAAAAGTAGTCAAGTAGGGTGAACAAACTTCTTGCATACATCGTTGAAATGTACTTGGAGCATTCCTTAACCCAAACCACATTACCGTACAAGCATAAACACCCCAATTCGTGATAAAAGTTGTTTTAGGTATGTCCTGTTCTGCCATCCTCACCTGGTTATACCCACTGTATCCATCCAAAAATGAATACATCTCATGCCCGGCCACCCTGTCGAGCATTGTATCGAGGAAGGGGAGAGGAAATGGATCCAGTACAGTGGCAGAATTCAGTTTTTGGTAATCAACACAGATGTGCAGCTGTTTATTCTTCTTCAGGACGATCACAATTGGTGATATCCATTCAGCATGCTCGATTGGGACAATGAATCCCACCTTCAATAACCGATCAAGTTCTGCTTTGACCTGTGCTGCATAATTGGGGTTCATTCGATAACTGGACTGTTTGATTGGCCTCACCTCCGGTTTGAGCACTACCCGATGTTGATAGATCCGTGGGTCCAGACCTTTTATATCTCGATAGTCCCAAGCAAAGACATCGGAGAACTCACGTAAGAGTCGTATCAAATCATCTTGAAATGTCTCTGACAATCCTGCCTTAATCTTAACTGGTCGTGGGTTAACCGCATCACCCAAATTATATGTTACTAACTGATCTTCTGGTACATAAAATTGTCGAGGTTTTACCATATCATCAGCGGACTGCAAAAGTTGGCATAAGGTGGCTCCATCCATAGCAACACTATCATCTGCATCTGTATCTCCGGTCACTGGTACCACCGTGCAAGCGGCCGGACTCCACTTGTCTGCGACCGACTGGAGATCTACAGTACCTAATGAGATCAGATCCTTGTTGGTCTTCAGAAACGCCTCTTCCTCGTCGTCAGATAAGCCATCCAACATGTGGACCGGCTCCGCTACATATGGTCTTGCATGAAGCTCGCAGGGCTGCATGGCATCCAATTTAACTACATATTTACGGTGATTATCTTTGAAAGTTAACCCCTACGTAGACCAATCCTGTACAACTTTGGCTTGTTTCAACCATGGCCGTCCGAAAAGTAGATTGTAGTCGAGGCTGGATTCTGGTAGTTCGAGAACGACAAAAGTCATTTTGAACGTGGTACCCTGCAAGGTAATCGAAATATTCCGTACTAGTCTCACCGGATGGACTCGGGATTGGTCTGCCATGCAGACAAAAAATTGTACGGGCTCGATTTGGGTCCAACCCAATTGCTTGCAGAGTGTTGTCATTGCTATATTCACACCTGAACCGCCATCAATTAGCACTTGAGTAATCTTTTGGTTTTTATGCCAGACAGTGATCAATGGGTCTGAATGATCCACCGTAGAATCAGCTTCCGGTTGTATTGTTGCAGTCGTCGGAGTACAAGAAGATCCGGGACTAACCTGTTGTTGGAATTGCTGCCTAACTCTTGGCACCAACGCGAGCAACTGCCCCAAAGGGAGTGTAATTGAAGCCCTAGATAGGATGTCCCATACCTGATCTATTTGGATCGTACTTCTCACCGATTCTGATGATGATTCTACTGTTGCTGGGGTAGAATTTTGTTCATTCGACCTTGCCTTAGGCAGGGGAACTTGTGTTATCGGAATTGGATCAAGAAACATAGTTGGCTCTTTAGTTGTCCATTGACTAGCCTTTGTATACATTTGCTGCTGCTCACGGATACCAGGCTCGAACACCTCAGTGGCGGGTTGCAACTGCTTACCCGATCTGGTCTAAACCACTGCTGCTTGTGATTCAACTCGTGAAATATAGACCATGTTGGTCATTGGATTTTGTCGCTCCTTCTCCCTTTTGTCGTACTCTACTGCATCCTTGCAAAATCTACGGATGTGGCCAATCTCGCCGCAAAAATGATATCGAGGTGGTGGGAGAGAAGCACCTTCCGTTGATGTACCCGCTTGCCATCGATTTGAATTAAAATTGGTGTTCCGCTGACCTCGGTAATTCTTGTATCCTTGTGACTGGTTGGTTTGCATTTGTGGTGGCACGTAATGGGCTACTGGCTGACCTGGTTCCTGTATGATGGCATTTACAGCTGCTCGCCCCTGCACCTTGGCATTATACGTGCAATTTTCGGTTGTGTCCTATTGTGTTGCAGATGGCACAATACATCTGGTTAAGGGCACATGTAGCACTGGTGTGCCCTGGATTTTTGCACTTGGTGCAATACATCTGTTTAGTCGGATCATCCACTACGTTCTTACTGGCCTTCAGCCATTCCAGGTCTTCTGTAAATCCTCTAACTTTATGCTCTAGTTGCAGGGCCATCGCAATAACAGCATCCAGTGTCATTGCACCCACACAGCGGATGATCATAATTTGTCTTAACTGTGGGATCAAACCGTTAATGAACCAGTAGGTTATAACATCATCCGGTAGATAAGCATGTGCCAGAGGCAATTGTCTTAGGTGAGTTCTAAACAATGTTGTGTATTCCTGAACAGTCTGGTGTGGCTTCTGCCGATTGTTCTACAAATAGTCAAAGATTTCGGTAGGATTCTTCTTCAACCGGAACCTCTGTAAAAACGCATCCCGCACAACATCATAGTTAACGAAATGATTAATATCATACTCAGTCAACCATCTAGCCGCTTCATTAACTAAGGTGGCCTGAAATACGATAGCCTTGTACGCCGGATCGGATGGATGGTTCAGCACTACATAGCTTATCTCAAAGGTGCGCACATGTGCATCAGGGTCATCACTCGAAAATCCACCGAATTTTATGTAAGTCACCCGTGTTGGAACCGGTCGAGGTGGGATGATTGGATGTGGCTGTTGTTGTTGCTGCTGTTGTTGTTGCTGCTGTTGTTGTTGCTGCTGTTGTTGCTGTTGTTGACCACTCATGGTGCTATTATTGGTACTGTTGTTGTTCCTTGAGTTTTGAGGGGGTGTCTCCTGTCCTTCGAAATCTGTATTATCAGACTGCTCACCTTCCGGCTCGAAAATGGCGTTGAATCTCTTACTTATCTCCAAATCAAATAGTTTGTCCTCAGCTTTAGTATCAAGAGTGGGTAAGCTTGCCCCGAACAGTGGTGAACGTAACAAGGATCCACCAGGTAGTACTGCAGTATCACTGAAAAACTTCAGACTCCCACTAAATGGTGCCAAACTCCCACCGGAAGTTATCGAACTTTCACCGCACCTGGTTGTCTTTTCACCGAAAACGGTCTCACTTGGCAACACAACTTTATCACCAAAAATAGTCGAATCATGACTAGATAACGTCGGATGAACTGCGCACTATGTCTCTGTACACCCAAAAATCAGTGCACATTCTTCAGAATGTACCGGAATCACACCAGAATCTACTGGAATCTCATCATGTGTCACCGAACTGGCATCGGAATCACTGCTAACTGGCTCCGATCCTTCAACAACTGGGCTTAAAAGGCCTGCACTTCTACCACCTAGGGGTGTCCCTAATAGATTTGGAACTGCCCAAGGATGCTGGTCTCTTCTATACTTCGGATAAGACTCGCCGGACCGAGTAACCGGCATATATCACCTCTGCACCGCTTGCCTTACGCACTGCTCTATCTTTACTGATTATTCTCAATCCCTTGCCATCTTCCCACAGATGGCACCAGTGTTAAAAGGGACTGTCAGTAGATCCGCTTTTAATCTCTTTTCGGGTTCTTGGGGATGGTAGGGGTCTGACAATGCAGAGGCCCTTTTTCTGATTTTCCCAATTAACTAATTACCCAAACAGTAATTATACGCTCAGGCATTACTTCTATTACACAGTTATAATCTTCCATTTACGGTATCATCACACATTAACTTATTGCACAGTCGTTCAATTACATAATCAAACAGATCTATTCATGTTACGATAGTAATACTGTGTAGTATTAGTTTACAGCAATTCAATAAGAACAGACTTAACCGTACTCAGATATATGCAAACTTTGCAATACGACGTCTCCTCAAGGACGCAAATCGCCCAGACAAACAGTCTGGCGATCATGTCTCCTCTCGCACCGGAGACCCACGTAATGCTCTTCATTAATGAATACAAGGGTTACATCACTTTGCTACGCCCTTTCGGTGCGTGCAGTATATAAGTTACATTATGCCAATCCGGCGGCCTAACAGTTCTTTCATGGCAAAGCACTCTGCATACATGATGAATTTCATTGCAGATCAAGAGCCAGATTCTTATGAGGAGGCAAAGACCAAACTAGAGTGGAGGAAGGCTATGTATGAAGAGTTCAAAGCTCTTAAGTTGAAAAGAAATTGGCAACTAGTACCCAAGAAGGAAGGCATGAAGATAGTCCAAAACAGGTGGGTGTACAAGACCAAGAGGAACGTAGATGGAAGCTCGGCAAGGTATAAGGCTAAACTAGTAGCCAAAGGCTTCACACAGACACAAGGGGTGGATTATGAGGATACTTTTAGCCCTATGGCAAACAAGGCTACCATTAGAGCTCTCATAGTCCTATGTGTAGCAAGGAGGTGGCCTATCTACCAGATGGACATAAAGAATGCTTTCTTGAATGGTGAGTTACAAGAAGAGGTGTTCATGGAAAAATCTCAAGGGTATGAAGATCCACAACATCCTACCTATGTTTGCAGCTTGAAGAAGGCCTTGTAGGTTCCATTGTAAATGGCATATCTTTATATGCAAAAGTATGTAGGTTTATTTTTGTAGTGGCACCTTGATGGTGGAGATACAATGCATCTTGTCCCCAATCTTGTACTACCTTCAATTGTCTCATGAATGGTCGTCTTAAGATCATTTCATAGTTACTTGCTTTTCCAAACTAATAGATAACTAATGTGTGTTCGAATTCCACTTTGCAAATATTCAGGATTACTTTTTCTAGGATTCCTAGAGGTCTTTCAACGTGATCATGTGCCAATTGTAATTTCATCCGAGTGGGTCGTAGGGCTCGTTTTCCCCATTTTTCCCAAATCTCTTTGGTCGTTATTCCTACTCCCGCTCTTATGTCTAGAATGGCTTTGGTAATGTATCCTCGTAATGTGATTGGGAGGCATGTATTTCCTTCATCTCCCTCACTAAATTCTCTAACCTTGTCAATTAGAATTTTAAATCTGAGAGCCTGGTTGTTCTGATACCAAATGTTGGAAATTTAGTAGGCCCATAACTAATACCACAGGTCCAAGGTTCCATAGGTCCAGGATCTACAACACATATTCCAACAATCTTCCAATATTGACAAGACATGAACATACCACACTTAATCATACAAATGATGAGACAAAGATAGAGAGAGATTAGACAACATTTGTAAAGTGTTACATAAGCCACTGCTTACTCACACTATCATATATACAAATGTTCGAATTACAATGTGGGAGCCAAACTCTCAACCACTCTATGTGAACAGAAATAGATGGAAGAGTGAATGTACAAATGTAACAAGAATATTCAGATGTATGGTTAGAAATCTGAATATATATGAGATGTGTGACCTAATAGGTTGTAGAAGAGTGAATATGAGTGACAGAAAGAGGAAGGATCAGTCTAAAATTGATAATCAGCAAACCCTCATCTGAACTTAGGCTATGGAAGACCCTAAGTCAGATACGTGTGTGAAAGATCACATACTTACAAAAGTAGCAAAGAATGCTAACAAGTTTGCTGCTAGAAATCCTCAAACTCATGTGAACATACCTTCTCGAACACCTCATCCAAATATGCATAAAGCATACATGTACTGATTCTCTTGTATCTATGCCGAATAGGACTCCTCCTGATATGGATGCCACTTCCATATAGTAGTACCTGTGTGCATAAATAGAATATGTACCTGAATTCTTAACATAAGATGCAAATCTTATGTTAACCACTATCCAATGTCTTTGAAGTAAACCAAAATCTTCATGTAGAAGACAATCTTCAAATACATCATGTGGATGGTTGATCCACACCACCAAGCTACTGATGGGTAAGTCCTCTCCATAAGCAAGAGTGTGAGCACACTCTTCTCCTCCAAGAAGAAGTCCATAGCTGCTCCTCAACATGCTCCAAGATAGCACCATGGCTGCCCCATGTGCTAGCAGCACTACCTCTATTGAGGGACCAAGCTCCAAAGCTTGTGTTGCAAAAGGTGTAGGATGATTGAACAATGATCCAAAGCTCTTCTTATATAGCTTTGAGTACCCTCCAAAAACACCATCCAAAAGTAAAAAACTCTACGATTGCTATTGATGCCAAAAGCAAGAAAAAACTCACGTGCTCGCACTCGTCGTTGTTGTTTTCCCAAAAGCATGACAAAAAAGAACATGTTTTCATGCTGCCGTCTACTGCTCACGGGTATTGAACCCAGGTGCTTCTTATGAGAGGTAATCGCTCTATCCAAGGTGCCTAGTGCTTTTGCTTGTAGAGAGAGTAAGATCAAACTCTACACACGCTATTTTGAGCAAAATGGACTATTTGACCATGGGATATTGATACCTTGACATTTTGACCATGGGATATTGTACTTATATGAAATTGTTTCCAACAATCCCCCCTACAATGTCATATTGGTACAAAATGAACTCAACATGTAACTTCATTTATGTGCAAAATGTCACAAGCTTCAGACTTTTACTCCCCAAATTGAGCTTCAAATCTTTTCTTCAAAAGTCTTCTTCAAAACTGAATTTGACTTTCCTTCAAACTTCAAACACCTAAACTTTCTGAATATGAACCATAATACTTGAGAAAATATGCAAAACTAGATATCCAATAGTGTACACATCAAACAAACACTGCTTGACAACAAATGTAGCATGTACTGACTCTGAATCTGCTATCTCATGTCTTCTCAAACCTGAAAACATACACTAGGATCCACATATTTGCATTTACCTTATGAAAGCTTTCTCAACGTACTTCTGTTGTGTCATGTAAATACACTAAACAAAATCAGGAACTGAATCCTGGAACCTGTGACTGACAACTCACAATTTAGTGTATTATGAACACTACTGGTTCATCTCAGACTGTACTCAAATCAACTCAACTCAACCTATGAGTCTCAAAATTTCATATCTATGATGTCATCTTGTCTTTATCCTTGTTTTATCTGTAAGTCGTTCATACCTATTTCCTTCAAAATCTGGTATAAACATAAATGTGCACACCTCTGAAACATACCTATCTAAAATATCAAATTTCTCTTCAATAGAATTCTGGAACCTTCTCGTGAACAGGATCACCTAACAGGAACTTTCTCCAGACACTCTACTTCTTCCTTCTTCTTTCAAAGTTGGAACATAAAGAGAACCTGACAAAGGAAATATAGGAATACCTAATGTGGGAATACGTGTAGGTATGACTCTACATTCTTTCACATATGGCTGAAAATAAGTCTTCATGTTTCATCACCCCCTGGATGATTTAATACTAGTATCCAGAATTCTTCATCTATATCAGACTTTATGAAATCTGGAACATCTTCCTTCTTTCAATAAATCTATCCTTTAGTGATCAAATACCTGTATCTGTAACAAAAATTATGAACCCTTTTTATTAGCACTGCAATTGCCAATAGGTTCCACTGTTACTTCCTCAGCTTCCCATATTATAGAATAAGGTTAACTGATCCATTGCATGATAACAAAAAACCTCACTGAAAGCACTTTAGGATCCATAATCTTCTGCAACATAACAAGTATCTTCTTCTATTTCTCTGCAACACTAATCTGATAGAACCTGAATCTTTGACTTATTTCTTCCAATGATAAAAAACTTTCACAAACAAAGGATAGATATCTGACTAAATACTCAAGATCTTCATGATCATTCAAGATCATCCAAGATCATCCAAGATCATACAAGATCTATCAAGATCTTACAAGATCATATGAGATCATCCAAGATCAATGATCTCTCCAACAAAATACCTGTGTAGAATCTGCTCTCATCAAACCTTCATGACTGAATGTTTGATTTGCTACTTGAATGTCTCTAAGTGTCTATGATTCTCACATAAAGTTGTAAAACTTTTCTTTAACCAAATGCTTACCAAGAATCTGCAACTCCTATGTGAAACATAAGTGGACAAACTTCTCAGCTTGAGAACTCCAAAAGCTGCAAGTTGATACTGTTAAACGCTCGTCTATCTGTCAGAGCCGCGTTAAATGTTTATTGGGTTCTTGGGAGTGGTAGGGGTCTGTTAGACAGAGGCCCTATACTTGGTTCCCAAACTAACCATTCATATACAGCAATATACGGATGCGCAGAACTCGATTAAGACTCTATCACGCTTAGGAGCCTTACAGTTCTCGATCAAAACCCGTCCAAAGTGTACCGAATACACTAAATTGCTATACTGTTCTGCACATAAACTTACTGAGATACCAGAGGCAATAGTAGTACTTCAACCTTTACCAAATAGGTACAACAATCAGACGACACCGCAGATACAGAGGAACTCAATAGTTTCAGACACACAGTACTGAAGATTCAATGCACAACTTAGGAAGACCCTTACTATAGCTTAACTTTTACCGTATGAGGATATACCTCAACACTGAAGACAACACAATACAGATCAGAGTCCCAGAAACACTACCACAACTACACAGACTTCCTCAGTATGTTATGGGGCATTACAAGAAGAGCGACACCAAGATACACATACTTAATTGAACAATGCCATAGAAACTTCACATAATAACTCGGTCAGACCACAGTCGGATAATCTTGTGAACATCTATGAACTCACCAACCGACAGGTATCGACAGATAACAAAACAGAAACAAGAACAATATACTCAGGGTTGCTCAACAAACAACACAGTAACGTCACAGACAAATCACCCAGACAGACAGTCTGGTGATCTCACGGAACGTCATTCTGCGTCTCTTTTTCATTGCTTTATATAAAGATTACAAAGTGTCTGCGTAACAACCTTTCGCGCGTGCAAAAAAAGATTCAGTTATACAATCTTTCAATCCGGCGGCCGATAACACTGGCATGCACGGTGGACTCGAACCCGCAGGTTTTACAAAATTACTGTTCTTCTATAATGCCGTCTAAATACATGTTTCTGGCTAATCTAAAGGTTCGGGTAATTTTCTTTTTCAAAGCTTCTAACATCTGTTTCAGAGTATCCGGTTCTACTAATTATGCATCTACTCTTACAGAACTTAATGCAATAGCTTCGATCAGCAAAATTTTTGCTTGCGTTTGCAGAAAAGCCTCTTGTAAGTAGAAATCGTTCGATAAGGCTGCATCTCTGGAAATCTTCATCTCTGCAAGTTGTTTATCCATCTTGGCCAATCTTTCTTTTTGATTGTCGAGTTGGTTGTCTTTTCTGTCGATCTGCTGATTCTGGAATTGGATGGTTCTAGAGTAAGCATCCCGTTCTCTGCAAAGATCTGATATGACTTTTTGCAGTTGAGCTTCTATGGTCAATTTTCGTTTTAGAATGTTGTTAACATCTGATAAGCTGTTTCTGCATCTCTCAAGTTCTTCAACTATTTTCATAGCCAAATCGTGCTGTTCTTGGCCTCGTTGTACCACGTCATCTAACGTCTGTCTTGTTTCTTCCAATAGATTTTCTAAGGTGATTCTTGCATCTTCTTTATCCTTGAGTAATTGCTTCAGGTTAATTATATTTGTATCTGCAACATTCAGCAATTCCTCCTTCTCTTGTGCTCCTGCTAGGGCCTCATCTCGTTGAGTTGTAATTACTTCCTGCTCTTGAAGTCTTGCCTGTAATTGCTTAATTTGTTCATTTAGTGCATGATTTTCAGCCTTGACTGCTTGTAATTCCTCCTGGAGAGGAGTGATATCTGCCTCCAGTACTTCCAATTTGTGTTGAAAGTCATCGCGAATAGTATCTGTGACTTGCTTCATTTGTTGCGGCAGTTGTTGTGATAAGTGGATTAGCATCTGTCCCATAGATGCTAACTCAGAAAATACGGGTATGGAGGGGAGTGGAAGACGAGGTTGGGATGAGGATGCGGTGAGTAGCTACTGGGAGTTGGGTGGAGAGTAGTTTGAGGATGAGGAAGAAGAAGCAGTGCGTTCTTCGGGACGAATGGGTGGATCAGGGATAATCGGGTTGAGTGGAGGCTCCAGTGGGGGAGTGGGAAGAACAGCGTTAGATTGTGTTACCTTATCTGTGGTTTGTTGAGTAGTGTCGGCGGTGTTAGAAGCTGTGGACTCGACTGCTTTCAGTAGCTCTTCGAAAACTTCTTTAATGACATGTTCTCCTTCTTCTTGTTGTTCGTGCTCAGATTGCTGCTGGGATGCTTCTTGTGACAAGCTTGTGTCAGAGTCGGTGTGATCCTCCTGTTCTTTTTGCCCTTCTGATGAAGACTGTGCTGATGATTCGTGCTGCATAGATGTTGCGGTGTCATGGAAGGTTTCTTCGTCCGGTTTTTCTTCTTCTTTGTCATCTTCTTTATTTCCTTCGGCTGAACCTTGTGCTTCACTTTCACATGAACTGATTCTAATTCTCTTTCGGCGGAAGAGTTGATTGAGTTCCTCTTCGTCTTCTTCATCATCTTCCAATAATTGGACCGACTCTTCATGGTGCAAGACGGGGCCTCTGGGTGGCGGTTGTGCTGCAAGAATGGCTAGAAAAAGGAAAGATATGATGTGCGGCAGTCTGGACCTTGGCATTCCTCCCTTGTTTACCTGTTTGATGATTGAAACGCATTCTCTGTGAATGCGGTGGAAGAAGTACGATGCAAAATTTATAGGTTCTCGAGTACCTAAGTCTATGGCGGAGTAGAAGGGACGAGATATTCCATAGGTGCGCTTTTGAAGATTGAGGATGGCTACTAAGAATTGTAGCGCAGATCTTTCAGGTTCAGGACGACAGAGGATGGCATATTCGTTAAAGGAACTCCTAGGGAATAGTTGGTTCATGGTGGCTATTGGCAGATTCGGGCCATTTTCCCGACCTTGCTGAGGGAGTCTAAACGCCTCAGCAAAAGCTTGGAACGTGATTACGGTTCGTGAGGGTAGGGATGTGATCGCCCAACTTTGTTCGGTGGCAGGTGTGTTAGCGATAGCGACGATTATCTGGGCAAAGAATGGGTGGGATTCCACTGAATGCCACGGTAGTTCAGCGAAATTAGCCAACCCACGTATGCACAGGAACTCTTCTACATCGGCAAGGAGTCCGTCACGGAAAGCGGCATAGTTTGCCAGAGCTTCCATGGCGCACACAGAAAACGCAAGCACAAGACACAAAGTACAAGGTTTACACAATCACACAAATCACGCAAACACAATAGCGATTTTCGGTGAAACGAAGAAGTAGATGCGTTGTAGTGGAGAGCAATCAAAATCACTAATCACCGTGCGACGTTGAGATGATAACTTCTTAACTTCGGTGTGCATGTATGAGCAGCTGGAAAGGGCAGGGCGGCTGTTGACATAATTAGGTATCAAAACGCGGATATTTACAGACTTATATTATTTTATTAAGCACGCAAAATTAAAGAAAATAAACGAAAAGAAAAGGAAACGCAAAATACGCGGCCAATCCGCGGAACGTTCAGTGTGGATCGGATGCTTGTTGATACGGCTGCAGCTTTGATCCATTTATCACCTTTGGAAGAGGAATTCCGGTCAAAGTAGTCAACCAAAAAGTTGTTGGGCCCACTTGTTTAGAAATCCTGTATGGGCCAAACCATCGTATCTTGAATTTGCCAGCAGAGCGATTCGACTTTGCATTGTAAAAGAGTACAAGTTGTCCCACCGTAAAAACTGGAATCTTTAGGTATCGATCATGTGTTTGAGCTTGTCTTATCTGTACTTCCTGAATAGTCAGAAAACTTGTCCATCGATGCTCATCCAGTTCTCTGAGTGTATCTAGCCAAAATGATAAAGAATCTTCTGGTACCAATTTCTGAGTGAGAGCCACACGTAAACTTGGCACAACAATCTCCATTGGTGCTATGGCTTCCAGTCCATAAGCTAGTTTGAAGGGTGTTAGTCCTGTTGCTACCTTATAGGTAGTCCTGTATGCCCATAATACTGCAGGTAACAGTTGATCCCATCTTTCCGGTGCTTCCAGAATCAATTTTCAAAGCATATTCAACAAGGTCTTGTTTGTACTCTCAGCCAAACCATTTGCACGAGGATAATATGGTGAACTGAATTTATGCGTGATCTGAAAAGAATGTGTGAGTACTTTCATTAGATTGTTGACAAAATGAGTGCCTTCATCTGTAACAAGCTCTAGAGGTAAGCCAAAACGTGGAAAGACATCTTTCATTAGACACTTTGCCACCGAAGCAGTTGTGGCAGACCTTAAAGACCATGCTTCTGCCCATCTGGTAGCATAGTCTATACATGTTAGAATATAACGATTATTACTGAGTATGGCTGGAGGTGTAATAGGTCCGATAAAGTCTAGAACCCACTTTTGAAAAGGTTCTAATGGTAAGACAGGTTGTAGAGGGAAAAAATGGCGCTGCAACGGCTGTCCAGATCTCTGACAATTATCACATTTTTTGACAAACTGCAATACATCCCTGTACATAGTACGCCACCAAAGTCCACTCTGCAGAATTTTTCGGTGTGTTAAATCTGCAGCAAAATGCCCGCCGGATGGAATTGAATGAGCCAACATAATGACTGAGTTAACTTCATGTGGTGGTGGAAAGGCACATTCGAGTACATCTGAGTTCGGGGAATGAAGTTCGGGCGAGCTGCTGCTGCTGCGCGGCTATGGCGAGCTGTCTGCACGGCGCGATGTCCTTGATGCTGTAACGAGTTGGAGAGGCACATCCGAGCGCGGACCAGAAAGGCGTAAAGACTTGTAACGGAGGGCTCGCTTCAACTATGTTGAGCGGAAACTCTTGAGAAGGGGTTGGCGATCGTGATCTCCCAGCAACAGTAGCGGCAGTTGGATCTGTCCTCGTTGTGCCAAGGCTGTCGAGGTGCTCGTGAATTGCTCGGCTCCGGCGACGGCTCGACAGGGTTCCGGCGACACCTCGGTTCCGGCGACAGTTCGCCTCCGGCGACACTTCAACTCCGGCAGCTCTGACAGGGTTCCGGCGACACCTCGGCGCCGACAGGGTTCCGGCGATGGCTCGACAGGGTTCCGGCGACACCTCGGTTCCGGCGACAGTTCGCCTCCGGCGACACTCCAACTCCGACGACACTTCAACTCCGACGACACTTCAACTCCGGCGACTCCTCGGCTCCGACGGGGTTCCGGCGACGGCGACATCTCGGCTCCGGCCTCCGGCTCCGGCAGCTCTGCGGCTGGGTCTGAGGCCCTTGCGCCGCTCGTGGTCAGAGCCGCCTGCGCCGTCTCATCGTACGATTGCTTGGCGAAAAGAAAAAAGATTCGAAGAAAAGAAAAAGGAAAAGGGAATTTAAAATAGAAAAAAAAAAGAGTGCCTCCCTTTATTGCGGGATGTTCATGGACTGTTCGAGATGGGCTTGTTCTTTATAGGTTTTAAGTCCTGCTTTAATTAAGCTTTAAAAATTCAAAAAAGAAGAAGAAAAAAAAAAAAAAGAGAGAAAAAAAAAAAGTGAAGAAAAAAAAAACAAAAAAAAAAACAAAATCAAAAGAGAAAACATTCGAAAAAAGTTTCTGCAGAGAGCTACCCGTTTGTGGGACTTTTGGTTAATTTTTTCGGTCGTAAGTTTTTAAAAGAAAAAGAGAGGTGTAGCCCTTCGAAAAAGAGAAAAAAAAAAGAGAAAGAGAAAAAAGAGAAAAAAAAAAAAGGGAGGGGGAGAAATAGAAAAGAGTAAAGTTTCGAATTTGAAGGACGTTACTTTGGGACTTCTCTAGATCCTTTTCCTAGTAGGTTAAAGTAAATTCAAGGTGCAATGGTGGGTGCTGGATTTTTTTGACCATGGATGTGGCTTCATCCTCTCTCGTCAAAAGTAATCGGGCCCCTCCCCCTAGGGAGACCGATTTCCTGGCCGCTCTGCTGGAGGGGGGATCGTGTGCCGCCCCTGGGGCATCCGAAAGCTTTGAATCCCCCATTGTCTCCCTCAGTAGACCCGCAGTTCTGTCGGCTCAGGAGGAGCTCAAGAAAGTTTGCCTCGTCGGCCAAGTGTTTGGCCCTAGGCCCCCGCTAGAAACTGTGCGACAATGGCTCCGAAAAGAGTGGTTCCCTCGAGGATTAATTGTATGCAAGTGTCAGTTCCTTCCAGCGAACCACTTGCTGCTAGTCTTTGAAAATGAAGAGATGGCGTTCCAAGCCCTTAGCGTTGGCACCTGGCAGTTCGGTCGGTCGACCCTGTGCCTTTTCAGATGGTCCCCGGACTTTACTCCCGACAAATCGAAGTCGCTCCGGTACCCTCTTTGGGTTGAGCTCCCTAACCTTCCTTACTTCTTGTACAACTTCGTGTGGGACATTGTCTCCCCTATCGGCAAGCCGCTGGCCTCACGCGAAGACGTTGGTGGTCTCATATATGAAGGTGCAAGACACTCGTTCAATGCTAGGTGGCACCCCCAAATCTGTGTCGAGGCCGACCTCAGCTCGCCGCTTCCTTCAATGATCAAAGTGGACATGGGCGAAGGAGAGGTATGGGAACAGGACGTCACATACAAAAACCTTCCCAATGCGTGCTTTCGGTGTGGCCAACAAGGTCACAGGATTAAAGATTGCCCTCTCAGGCAAAAAAACAAGCGCTTTCAAGAAGACTCCAAAACCGCTCAAGACAACATTGGCGTTTTGACCCACTCGACCAAGGGGGAAGGTAAGGGCTTCATTAATCCGCAAGCTGATGCTGATGGCTTCATGGAAGTTAGAAGAAGAAGGAAACGAAGCCCTAGGGCCAACGGTGAAAGAAACAACCCGCCGCCTACCCCCTACAGCAATTTGTATTGCAATCTAGAAAAGGAGCTCAATGAGCTTGACTACCCAGGTGGGAAGCTCCTTGAGATAGACACCTACGACAAAGCCCTAGAGATCCCGGACAATAAAGAAACCCCCCAGGAGGGTTACACTACAAGCAAAGAAGAGGGTTTCACCACTAGTAACGAGGACAACATGGATAGTGAAAGTTCCATCATTGGATCGACGATCCCGGAAACGGTTCCGAGCACGGGGCACAAGTCTCCCCAACAAGGGGCATCCCGCAAAGGAAAACAGCCGATGGAGTTACCCTGGAAAAGCCCCCACAAGAACAGACTTCTAAGTCGGGATCAGATCCCAGCGAAAAAGAAAGACCAAGTCAAGAGAAGAAAGGACAAGGCTCCCTCCCGCAAAGAGGGATCAATGCAAAAATGATTGTCATCTCGCTGAATGCTCGAGGGCTAACCGACCCCTCAAGAGCGACCATCATAGGTCAATGGCTTCGCGACATTAGCCTAAACCCAGACTTTATATGTATTCAAGAGATTAAAATTGACGGAGGACCTCCAGAAGCGACTCAGACAGATCTCCTCGGCCCATGTGTGGATCCCAACGAAGCACCTACGGGGGTCTGGAGGAACGGTTATCGGTGTTAAACAACTCTGGTTTGAAAAGCTTGAGAACTCTATTGAAGATGTTAGTCACCGCTGGATTGCTGTCTCCTTTGGTGCTCCTCTTTGTGCTACGTTGGTTTCTTTGTACGCCCCGAACGGGGATTTGGAGAGACTGAACACTTGGGCTTCCTTAGACTCGCTTCCCCACAATGTGCTTATTTGTGGAGACTTCAACATGGTGGAAGACCCTATGGACAGATGGTTGGGCAAGGGCAGGGTCATCGACAGTCGGGAGAAAGACACGTGGGACATGACCAAACTCCACTTGGATTTGATTGAGTTCAAAGACTCGAGTGGCTTTTCTTGGTCGAATCTCCAAGCGGGCGAGGACCTGAGGAAAGCTAGACTCGATAGATGCTACATCTCTCAGAGTTTTACTCAACAGTGGGGCCTCCCTACCATCACGCAACGCACTGACCTCACTATCTCTGATCACTACCCGATCGTTATCACTTTTCAACCTTCCAGCAAAATCCGCAAGGCTCCGTGGTTCCATGCCAACGCTTCCACCTTTTCTCTCCCCTCCGTCCATCAAGAGATTGCCGATGCGTGGAAGGTGGCGTTCGCCTCTGGCTTGGCCCCAGCCAAGTGCTGGAGAAGTGCGGTCGACAAGTCTCGCAAGATCATGATCAGAACTAAGAAGATGCTCGAGACAGTGCGGCGGGCTCGTAGGGAAGCGCTCTACCACAGACTCTGGCGACTCGAGGAGGAAGTAAACAAAGGAAAACACCAAGCCCAGAAAGGTCTCCGAAAAATCAGAGCAGCATTGAGATACGAGGAAGAAATACAAAGGAGTAAGTTGCAAATCTTCTTCAAGGAGTGGTGGGCTGGAAAAGCCGACAAACCCACCAAAGAGATGTGCAGTATCCTTAAAAGGAAACACAACAGAGAGACGATTCCCCTACTGCTAGACACTCATGGCAATGTATGCAACTCGGAAGAAGATAATGTTGGCATCATCGAAGAGCACTTCACGAGAATCTTGGGAACCTCGAACCCACTCTCCCACCATAGAAGGGACTGCATGGCTGCCATCTCTAGAGTTTCCCCCCGGAGAATACCACCCAACCTCCACTCCCTGCTTCATGCCCCGATCTCTGAATCAGAAATCATTGCGGTCATTGATGCCCTCCCTCTCGGTAAAAGCCCGGGACCTGACGGACTCACTAACGAGTTTTTTAAATCCTTCAAGCTGGTGGTTGCCACCCCCCTTCGGATGGTTTGGCAAGAAGCGTTAAAATTTGGTGCTCTCCCTTCCTGTATAAATAATGGAATTATCAAGCTGATTCACAAGAAGGGGGAAAAAAACAGAATCGAGAACTGGCGGCCAATTACGATGCTCCAAACAGGATACAAGATCATCGCCAAAGCCATTGCCAACAGACTTGCGTGCCACCTGAGATCTTGGCTTAGTGAGGACCAAAAAGGTTTCATCAAAGGCAGGTCCATCCTGGAAACCATTATGGATATTTGGGAAGGTATTCAATTTGCAAATGAGTCTAATCAAGACGTGGTCTTCCTCAAGATCGACTTTGACAAAGCCTACGATAGGCTAGAATGGGACTATATCCTACAGTCACTCCAAGACCTCGGATGTAGTCAGAAATTCACCAAGATGATCGCGACCCTTCTCGGCAATGCAACGACCCAAATTAACGTTAACGGCAAACTTTCGAAGGCGATCCATCTTAAAAGATCTATTAGACAAGGATGCCCTCTTGCCCCCCTTCTCTTTGCCATCGCCACTGAAGGGCTGAGCAGACTGGTGGCTCATCATGTGGAGACTGGCAATATCAAAGGCCTCCAGCTACCTCACGACCACAGTCAAATCATCATGAGACTCTTTGCCGACGATATGAACGCGTTCGTTCACAATGATAATACCAGCCTAGAGACTTTCTGGAGGTGTCTTGATACCTTTTGTGAGGCCTCTGGATCCAAAATCAACCACAATAAGACCGCCTTTAGGGCCATTGTGGGACATCAACCTGGCCTTCTCATTGATCATGGCTGTCAAATCATTCCGCAGGGTCAAATCTTTCGACTGCTCGGAATCCCCTTGGGGTTTGGCGTCTCTATGGAGCAGCGATGGAACTGGGTGCTGGCCAAACTGGATAACAAGCTCAATTACTGGAGAGGCATGCAAATCAATCTCGCTGGACGGGCGATGGTTATCAACACGTTCCTCCTCTCGTCTACCATCTATTTCCTTTCTTGCTGGAGACCGAATGAGCAAGGCCTGTCCAAACTGAATAGCATCTGCAGAAACTTTCTTTGGACGGGTGATCATAACAGAAGGGGGGTGCCTAAAATCAAATGGGCCATCTGCACCAGCCCTAGAGATAGCGGGGGGCTTGGCATCCTGGACATTGGGTGCATGGCTAACAAACTGGCAGCCAAATGGATGATTAAAGCTTGGTGCAATAGGGAGGCCTCGTGGGCCAAGCTGATCTTCAGAAACAAAAATGAGTTGGCCCTCACGGGATCCCCGAACTGGAAGAACCTTGACATCATGACCCTGCTATTCTCCCCGATACCGGTCTTCCCGAAAGGCTCCAATCTCGTATGCTCTCTTTGGAAGGGCTGGAATAAAGTCAAAAGCTTCACAAGAATTAGTGAGGACTGGAAGTGGGCGGCCGGAATCAGACAAAACGACTCTATCTGGTTTCCGATTCATGGCATCCGGAGTGTGGAGCCGTGGAACATTCAAAATGCCAAGAAGTTATGGAACAAAGGATTCAAAAAATGGAAACACCTATGGAAACATGACACCAACAGTTGGATCAACTACGAGGATATCGACCCTCGCATAAACATCTCCTACGAAGAATGGAACACCTTGCAAAGCAGATGCCTCGCTTGGGATCGTCACAAAACTCGCCTTCTCATGGGACACGACGCTCCGAACGCGCGTGGTCTCAAATGGCACAATGGAAACACCCTACTCAAAATCCCGAACATCAATGAAACGACTGACCTCCAGATCAGCCTCAACAAGAAGTGGTGCCTGTCTTGGACGCGGCTTCGGTGGGACATGAAATTCATGGGTATCTGGCACCCACTTATAGAGATTAAGAAGTCGGTCCTCTTATGGCAAATTCTTCATCGAGGAATTTGGACTAACCATAAGGCAAGCAAAATTTGTGGGATCCCTCCGTGGTGCAAACGCTGCCACCGCGCAATCGAAGATGTCCCACACATCTTCCTTACCTGCCCCAACTCCTACAGAATCTGGCAGATGGTTGGACTGAAAATCAGAGTTCAGAAACAGCTTAGTTGGAAACAAGTCCTTCTGGGTGAAGCGATTGGGTGCTCTGCGGCTCTCTGGAACGCAATCAGAGGGGAAGTCCTGTGGAAAATTTGGCGGGAGCGGTGTGCTCTCAACTTCGGCGACTCCCCCAGGGAGTGGTCGATTGAAAAATCTCTATTCCTCCTTGGCAAAAGGATTGTCAACAGTAAGAAATCCCCCCCCTTCAGGCACCATCAAGTCCTCCTTTCGATCAACAACAAGCTCAAACCCAAGTGGGTCCCACATGAGGGCGACGAGAGGGTGATCAACCTTCTTTGTAATGCAACCTAGGAATCAACCAAGCTTCCCCTGCTCTGTGGGATTTGGGGGGTCCCGTGGGCACTAGTCCCCTTCTATTGTACCTTTGTTTCTTAATTTAATTCAAGTCCGGGAGAGTAGGCTATTGCCGAACTTCCTTTATATAAAAAAAAAACTTCATGTGGTGGAATACAACGAAGTAATATTCCAGTGTGATCCATATAATATAATTCCCCAACAATTAACCGAAATTTGCGACTGTGCTCTGCAATCTTCCTACGCATTGTAGGAGAAGCTTGAGAAGGAAGGCATCCATCAGTAAGAAAAGTCAATATCTGATCATAATATGTAGGTGGCATAGGAGGGTCTGCAATTTCATCATTGGTTGGTTCAGAAACATAAATCGCTGGCGTTGTGTCATCTACACCGACCGAAGCTTCACCGGAATCTAGGCGAGAAAGGAAATCTGCTAAGGCATGTGAATTGCCTGGCCGATGAATAACTTCGTAATAAAATTCTTGTAAAAGCAGAACCCATCACGCTAATCGGCCACCTAAATGTTGTTGCCGAACCAGATAGACAAGTGCAGCATGATCTATATGAAAAGTAAATTTGCGGCCAAGTAAATAATGCCTGAATTTCTTGACAGAGTATACTAAACCCAGACATTCCCTTTCTGTTACCGAATAATTCTTTTCAACAGGGGCAAGCCTTCGACTTGCATAGTATACTGGCCTGAACCACTTATCTGTTTGTTGCATTAGAACGCTCCCAATTGCTATATCTGAAGCATCAACAAATACATGAAATGGGCGATCCCAGTCAGGAGGCTGTAAGATTGGAACCTGTGTTAGTAATCCCTTTAGACGATCAAAAGCAATTTGACATTCCTGAGTCCACTCAAATTGTCGAGGAGTCTTGGTTATCAACCGGTTCAGTGGTATTGCCAAATGAGTAAGCCACCGTAAGTGTCGTCCATGCCATCTTACTTGGCCCATAAAGCGCATTACTTCCTTAGGTGTAGTGGGTACAGGTGCTTCTAACACAGCTGTAATTTTATCTGGATCCACCTGTATTCCCTGTGCAGATACAATGTGGCCAAGTAGCCTTCCACATGAAACTGCAAACACTGATTTGTTTGGGTTCAAACAGAGTCTGTATTCTCTGCACTTCTCAAAGCAGCACCGTAAATGGAACAAGTGTGCTACCATCTTACCGAATAATGAAAAATCATCAAGATATACTTGCATAAAAGAGGTAAGGTAAGGAGAAAATATTTCCTGCATACACCTTTGGAACGTACTGGGGGCATTTCTTAATCCAAACCACATAACAGTACAAGCAAAAACACCCCAATTGGTAATGAAAGCGGTCTTTGGTATATCCTGTTCAGCCATTCTAACTTGATTATACCCACTGTATCCATCTAAGAATGAATACATTTCATGTCCTGCTACTCTATCAAGCATCGTGTCAAGAAAAGGTAGCGGAAATGGATCAGGCACCGTAGCTGCGTTCAGTTTTTGGTAGTCCACACAAATTCGCAGTTGCTTATTCTTTTTAGGAACAATAACAATTGGTGAGATCCATTGAGCATGCTCTACTGGTACAATGAATCCGACTTTGAGTAGCCTATCAAGCTCTGCTTTTACCTGTGATGCATAGTTCGGATTCATCCAGTAGCTGGGTTGCTTGATTGGTTTTGCTTGCGGCTTCAGCATGACCCTATGTTGATAGATGCGAGGGCCCAAACCCTTCATATCTTTGTAATCCCATGCAAAAATGTCAGAGAACTCTCGGAGTAGCTGGATTAAGTCGGCTTGAAATACTTCCGGTAAGCTTTCCTTTATCTTGACAGGACGTGCATTTTCTTCATCCCCCTAAATTGTAGGTAATCAATTGATCCTCTGGAACATAAAATTATCGAGGCTTCTCTATATCATCAGCTAGCTTAAAAAGTCGACGTCGTTTACAGTAGCAGTATATTCCTTCTTTTCTTCTTCCGTCACAGGCATCACCGTACAAACTGCGGGATTCCAATTATCTACAACAGATTGTAGATCGACAGTCCCTAGGGAGATCAAATCAATGTTATTTTTCAAAAACTCTTCTTCTTCATCATCTGACAAACCATCTAACATGTGAACTGGTTCTGCAAAATACGGTCTAGCATGCAATTTGCAAGGCTGTATAGCATCTAATTTTACAACATATTTACGATTATTGTCTTTGAAAGTGAGTTCCTGTGCAGACCAATCTTGTATAACCTTAGCTTGCTTCAGCCAAGGACGACCAAAAAGAAGATTATAATCAAGGGTGGATTCTGGTAATTCTAGGACGACAAAGGTCATTTTAAATGTGGTACCCTGCAAAGTTATTGGCACGTTTCGGACAATTCCTACAGGATGGACTCTTGACTGGTCGGCCATTCTAACAAAAAACTGGACTGGTTCGATTTCGATCCATCCTAACTTTTTACACAGTGCGGCAGTAGCAATGTTGACACCAGATCCTCCATCAATTAGTACCTGTGTAATTTTATGACTTTTATACCATACCGTAATTAAAGGAACCGAATGATCGACCATAGAATCAGGTTCCGGTTGCACTGTCGTTGTTGCTGGAATGCAAGAAGGTACAGGACTGAACTGTTGTTGGAATTGTTGCCGAACTCCTGGTACTAGTGTAAGTAATTGGCCAAGAGGAAGAGTAATGGACGCTTTAGATAAAATCTCCCAGGCCTTATGTGATTGAATTGTGTTTTCCACAGATTCTGAAGATGATGTATCTGTTGAAGATGATGTGTCTGCTACTGAATTAGAATCTTGTTTTTGTGTTCCTTCCTTCGTTATCGAAGCCTGGGTCACCGGAATAGGATCTGGAAACACTGGAGGTTCGGCGGTGGTCCATTGACTGGCCTTATCATACATCCTTTGTTGTTCACGTATACCTGGTTCAAATACTTCTGCTGCTGGTTGCAGTTGCTTACCGGATCGGGTCTGAATTACTGCAGCTTGCGTTTCTACTAGTGTGATTTGTACCATATTAGTCATTGGGTTTTGACGTTCTTTCTTCCTCTGATCATACTCAGCTGCATCCTTACAAAATCTTCTAATGTGACCAAATTCACCATAAAAATGGCAGCGCGGTGGTGGCAAATTGGGATTTTCCTGTGCTGGTCCGGCCTGCCAGCGGTTTGCATTGTAGTTATTATTTCTCTACCCTCTGTAATTTCGATAACCTTGTTGTTGGTTGTTTCTCATTTGCGGAGGTACATAGTGATTGGCTGGCTGTCCTCGTTCCTGTATAATTGCATTCACTGTTGTTGTTCCCTGCACTTTGGCGTTGTATGCACAGTTTTCGGTGGTATGTCCGGTCGTGTTGCAGATAGCCCAAAACAACTGATTATGTGCACAAGTGGCACTAGTGTGCCCTGAATTCTTGCATGTGATGCAGAATATTTGTCTGGTCAGATCTTCTACAACATTTTTATTTGCTTTTAACCATTCTCCAACCTTGTTTTCAAGCTGCAAAGCCATTGCAATCACTACATCTAGTGTCATAGCTCCTACACAACGTATGATCATAATCTGTTTAAGTTGCGGAGTCAATCCATTGATAAACCATTGCATGATAACGTCATCCGGCAGGTTAGCATGTGTAATAAAGTAAGTCTATGATCCAAGGGTCTGGCCGGTTCAGACAGATCTGAAATCGGACACCGTTTGGTCATCTGTGTGTATGACCAAAGATCTCGAGTTTAGACTTACTAGGAGGTCTTGTGCTCTTGTGAACAAGTGAACCACTTAGCTTAGTGGTTAAGTCTCAAGGATGTGAAGGACGAGGTCTTGGGTTCAATCCCCATGAGGTACATGGGAAGAGTATTTTGCCCAAAGAGCTCTAGAGCCTTCTAGAAGCATCCACTGGACACTTGGCGCACATGTAGTTACATGGCTGACACTTGGCTGGTTAGTATCCACCTGCCCAAGAAGGTAGTCCCCTGGAGAGAGCTATATATAGAGGCATTTGGTTGGGAGGAGAGTCATCTCTCAAGCATGTGGTGGTCGTAATTCTTAGATTGTTGCATTGGTAGGGTGATGGAAAACAAAGGTTAAACCTCAACATCAATTGATCCTGGATATCAATAAAAGGATGTTAGGTTCTATAGTTGCATCTCTGGTAAATGATGCAACTAGCTAAGCAGTCTTTAAGAAATAATATAAGTTCCTAAAGACTTGAAGCAAGTGTGAACTTTTTATTTAGGAGTAGAAAGTTCCAAGAAATGGATCTTGAATCCATGAACTTCTCCTAAACAAGTTATAAAGTTCAAAGTTGTGTTCACAGTAACATTACTATTGGATCAATCATCAATAGATGCTTGGACTTTAAACATAATTTTGATTGGTGAGATATGTTTAAAGGACTCTAGTAACATCTGAAGATTGACCAATAATAATGAGTTTTGTATCAAACTCAAGAATAGAAGTTGATATCACATAAATGAAAGTTCAACTTAAACTTTCATACTGGCAAATGTGATATTTCGTCTCTAGTTTGATACTCAGGAAATAAATACAATTGAATCAGTAAATTTTTTGGATATTATTTGAAAGAAGTTCTTTCAAATGTTCTTTTTATAAACGATTCCAAGATGAATCATTAGACTGGAAAGCAAAAAATTCCAAGATGAATCATTTGCTTCAAATTATAGCCTAGTATTACTTGATAGGAATCAAAAAAATTCTTGAAAGAAAAATCTCCCCAGACGTGAGACTAGCATCTTTTAAGAAAAGTTATATAGTAAGTAGTTCCCAGTAAATCCCTAACCACCAGTTTTGGTATTTAAGTCCAAATAAGTGATATAACCTAACGGTATATCAAAGATTCTTAGCTTTGGAATCTGAAAAGCATTAGAAAATGCTTGGACTTAAGTTGAGGGAAAGATCTCTAAAATCCTGCAGGTAAGCAAAGAAGCTTAAAGATAGTTTAAGAGATCTTAAAGATAAAGACTAAGTCTTTATTTTTAACGCAAGATCAACCAGACTTGATCAATCTTGGCCATGATTGTCCAAGTAATGTGCGATTAGAACTACTTTGTGGATTGCCCAAGTATTGGCAATAAAATTCCTTTTGGGAATTATTCACTCAAGTTCCATTTATTTAATGGAAAACTGTGAAAAAGAGTAAGTTGTTCCAAGTCTGAACGGAGTAAAGAAATTCCAAGAATGTAGTCTGCAACCGTGAAAATGGTAATTAAGTCTGTGGAAGGTAAAACATAAGTGTTTACCTATCCTTAAAGGGATTTTGGTACAAATCCAGAAAGCATGAGCAGATGCTTAAGACTTAAGCAGTAAAGAGATTCCTAAATAAAGTCCCCGGGGTAGGTACCTAAAGCACCAGTAAAGAAAGGAATCTAAAAGACAAGAAGTCAAAAGCTCTTGTCGCTACAAAATTGGTCAAGGGTAAACCAATTGAACTTGAATTTGAGAAATTCAAGTACTTGGAATTTTGATTGGTTTTCATTTGAAAGCCCCAGTAAAGAAGAATTGATATTCTGTCATGAGGTTTTCAAGTTTCCAAGGCAAAGCACATGATTATGAGGCGATCATGTGAAGGAATCAAAACCTAGGAAAATCTAGTTAGAGGTAATGCCTGAAACTTCCAATTCTTGTAAAAGAATTGAAGAAATAAGGTACTCTATCAAGAGATGTTTAGACTTTAGGATAAGAATCACCCACACATTAATGTGAATATAAAATAGGGTGGTATGGGACACCAGATTTTATACTCAGATTGATGTAGGAAAGATGGAATGGGACATCGGACCGTGGGATGATGATTATCTTTTAGTCCTAGTTTGGATTTTGAAGTTAGGTTTCATCCTCAAGAGAATTAAGACTTCAAGGAAAGTTTAATTCATAAAGGATGTGAAAGTAGTATCTTACGATACTTCTAGGTAACTTCAAGATCAAGGAAACTGAAGATATGAAGTAAGTAACTTCCAAGATCTTCATAAGACACTTCAAGCTTAAGTGTTATTGATCAAAAATATTTGATAAATTTCTGAAAGAAGTTGGACTTTTACTTTGAGTTGATCTTTTCAACTAAAGATTCAATTGACTAAGTCAAGTATCAAGTTCCTAGTGTAACTTGATAAATTCACTCTTTTAGACTCAAAGAAATGCACAAGAATTGCATCACGGAGTCAAAAAGATTGAATGTGATCTGAACTTAGTCTCAAGTGAAGCATTATTTGAATACAAAACTCATCAGCGTAACCTCAGTGGGTCGACACACTGATGTTGGTTACCACACTAGTATCTTGTGGTTGGATGATGTTTTTGGTTTTCTTTGTATCTTTTTGAGAATCCAGCTTATTTCTCTTAAAGATAAAGACAATGCTTCAAATTCTTATTGAAATAGATCATTGAGAAGTTAAAATCCTGAGTCAACTAGACTTTGACTCATAGCAAGTTTATGTATGTGCGAAGTTTGAATTGGTTGTACAAAGTCTTAGTTATCTCTTTCCGCTTTCCAAATCTTTTGGAATTGACTCAGATATGGTATCTGATTTCTTTTTGCAAAAGACCAGGGATAGCCGGTTAGAATTAGATAACTAACTTGAACATCCTAGATAGATGTTATGTACAAGAACCTTTTCAATCTTTAAAAGATGATAAGTCTAAGTAGACTTATTCATTTGAGTTTGCTTCAAGTTATAGCATAAATGATTTCCTGGAGTCCAGTATACTCTAGAATAGGGAAGTTAGGAATTGCTCATCAGATTGACAATTCCCAAGAACTTTCAGTTAAAAGTCTTTGAGAAAAGTGTCCTAAGTTGGACAATTTTCATTTTGAATTTGAATTGGTGAAGTTAGTAATGGTTGGTCCCACCAATGGTAAACTTTCTCTTACAGTTTACATAGGATTTTTTCAACTCATTGGGACAAAGTAGTCCTCCAGTCGGGTGAAAAAATCAAGTATCTGTTGGATCAAAGTAAACCATTGTATAAACATCCAAGTTAGATGTATGGGACAACCACACTTCAAGTTCTCCAAAACAAATTCAAGTGAATCAAGAATTCTCAAAGTCCTGCGAGGGATAAGAATCCCACCTTCATTACTAAGCCCATGCACCAGTTATGCCTAGAAATGGACTAGTAAATTGAATCCACCTAGTTCACATGTTTGTGCCTAGATCGCACATCGAGAAACTGTGAATTAGCCAGGGATATGTGTTTAAATCCACCTTTATTATTCATTCACTATTTTGTACTTTAAGTAGTTTATTAAAGTGCAAAGCAAGATAGTGTTTAGAAACATTTGGGCAAGGATGCCACCACAGAAATGAGACATGTTCTTCCAGTTCTAGAACATGACCATGTTCTTCCAGTTTTAGAACATGAGGCTCGGGGGTTGCCTACAGTATGTATATAGCTCTATTTTCGAGGACGAAAATCTTTTCCAAGGGGGGAAGAATGTAATAAAGTAAGTCTATGATCCAAGGGTCTGGCCGGTTCAGACAGATCTGAAATCGGACACCGTTTGGTCATCTGTGTGTATGACCAAAGATCTCGAGTTTAGACTTACTAGGAGGTCTTGTGCTCTTGTGAACAAGTGAACCACTTAGCTTAGTGGTTAAGTCTCAAGGATGTGAAGGACGAGGTCTTGGGTTCAATCCCCATGAGGTACATGGGAAGAGTATTTTGCCCAAAGAGCTCTAGAGCCTTCTAGAAGCATCCACTGGACACTTGGCGCACATGTAGTTACATGGCTGACACTTGGCTGGTTAGTATCCACCTGCCCAAGAAGGTAGTCCCCTGGAGAGAGCTATATATAGAGGCATTTGGTTGGGAGGAGAGTCATCTCTCAAGCATGTGGTGGTCGTAATTCTTAGATTGTTGCAGCATGTGCTGGTGGTAATTGCCTCAAATGGGTTTTGAATAGAGTGGCATATTCCTGCACTGTTTGATTTATCTTCTGTCTATTGTTTTGTAGGTAGTCGAAAATTTCAGCTGGATTCTTCTTTAGCCTGAATCTCTGCAAAAATGCGTCCCTTACTACTTCATAGGTGCCAAAGTGGTTAATATCATATTCTGTAAGCCATCTGGCTGCTTCATTAACCAATGTAGACTGGAAGACAATAGCTTTATACGCCGGGTCAGGTGGATGGTTGAGCATTGCGTAACTTATCTCAAATGTGCGTACATGAGCATCTGGGTCATCATCTAGAAATCCACCGAATTTAGTGTACGTTACTCCTATTGGAGGCGGCTTGGGTGGACATAGTTGTTGTTGTTGTCCACTCATCTTGCTAGCGGTTGTCTTGTGACTATCTTCTGTATCCCGAGGTGGAATATCTGAATCGTCGGAATCTGTATCGTCAGCCTGTGCACTTTCCGGTCCGATAATTTTGTTCAATATGTTTCAAATCTCAGTTTCGAACAAGCTACCTTCCTTCTTGATGTCAATTGTAGGGAAACTTACTCCCAATAGCGGCAACTGGACTGAAGATTCACCAAGAAATGGTAAACCGTCACCGAAAAAACTGTGAATTCTCAGTAACTTGTACCGAAATAACACCGGAAGGTGTCGATTTTTCACCAATACAAGTTGCTTTTTCTCCTTCACTGATTTCTTTGGCTAAGACGTTTCTATTCGTAAACAAGTTCGAATCTTTACTCAATGGTGTTAAATTAACTTCATGTTGCATCCTGGTAGATTCTGGAGTTACTATATCTTCGACAGACTGTGCCGAAACCGCACCGGAATCTACCAGAAATGTAGTACGTTCCACCGGAATATGACCGGAATCACTACTAACGTTCTTCACTTTCTTGACAACTAGGTAAGACCTTTCTGCGCTTCTACCTCCTGGAGGCATCCTTAGCAAATTAGGTACCCAGGGCTGTCGGTTCTTCAGATACGTTTCATCGGATCGAGTAACCGGCATGTATCATCTTTTGTACTAATCGGGTACTATTACTGTCGATTTACAATCTATAGTCGCATTACCACAATCGATTTGCAACAGTCTGATCTGTTGCCACCTTCCCACAGACGGCGCCAATGTTAAACGCTCGGTCTATCTGTCAGAGCCGCGTTTAAATGTTTATTGGGTTCTTGGGAGTGGTAGGGGTCGGTTAGACAGAGGCCCTATACTTGGTTCCCAAACTAACCATTCATATACAACAATATACGGATGCGCAGAACTCGATTAAGACTCTATCACACTTAGGAGCCTTACAGTTCTCGATCAAAACCCGTCCAAAGTGTACCGAATACACTAAATTGCTATACTATTCTGCACATAAACTTACTGAGATACTAGAGGCAATAGCAGTACTTCAACCTTTACCGAATAGGTACAACAATCAGACGACACCGTAGATACAGAGAAACTCAATAGTTTCAGACACACAGTACTGAAGATTTAGTGCGCAACTGACCCTTACTATAGCTTAACTTTTACCGTATGAGGATATACCTCAACACTGAAGACAACACAATATAGATCAGAGTCCCAGAAACACTACCACAACTACACAGACTTCCTCACTACGTTATGGGGCATTACAAGAAGAGCGACACCAAGATACACATACTTAATTGAACAATGCCATAGAAACTTCATAGAATAACTCGCTCATACCACAGTCGGATAATCTTCTGAACATCTATGAACTCACCAACCGACAGGTATCGACAGATAACAAAACAAAAACAAGAACAATATACTCAGGGTTGCTCAACAAACAACACAGTAATGTCACAGACAAATCACCTTGATAGACAGTCTGGTGATCTCACGGAACATCACTCTGTGTAAAGTGTTACGTAAGCCACTGCTTACTCACACTATCATATATACAAATGTTCGAATTACAATGTGGGAGCAAAACTCTCAACCACTCTATGTGAACAGAAATAGATGAAAGAGTGAATGTACAAATGTAACAAGAATATTTAGATGTATGGATAGAAATCTAAATATATATGAGATGTGTGACCTAATAGGTTGTAGAAAAGTGAATAGGAGTGACAGAAAGAGGAAGGATCAGTCTAAAACTGATAATCAGCAAACCCTCATCTGAACTTAGGCTACGGAAGACCCTAAGTCAGATACGTGTGTGAAAGATCACATACTTACAAAAGTAGCAAAGAATGCTAACAAGTTTGCTACCAGAAATCCTCAAACTCATGTGAACATACCTTCTCGAACACCTCATCCAAATATGCATAAAGCATACATGTACTGATTCTCTTGTACCTATGCCGAATAGGACTCCTCTTGATATGGATGCCACTTCCATATAGTATTACCTATGTGCATAAAGAGAATATGTACCTGATTTCTTAACATAAGATGCAAATCTTATGTTAACCACCATCCAATGTCTTTGAAGTAAACCAAAATCTTCATGTAGAAGACAATCTTCAAATACATCATGTGGATGGCTGTTCCACACCACCAAGCTGCTGATGGGTAAGTCCTCTATATAAGCAAGAGTGTGAGCACACTCTTCTCCTCCAAGAAGAACTCCATAGCTGCTCCTCAACATGCTCCAAGATAGCACCATGGCTGCCCCATGTGCTAGCAGCACCACCTCTATTGAGGGACCAAGCTCCAAAGCTTGTGTTGCAAAAGGTGTAGGATGATTGAACAATGATCCAAAGTGTTGAAGCTCAAGATCAAGGACAAAGCATGGAAGTGCATCAAGGAAGTGGACACACAAGAAGAAGGAGCAAGTAGGGAGCTCCAAGAAGCACCTGTCAAATTTTCAGAAGAAATCCCTACAAAAATAGTGATTTTTATCACTAAAAACCATTGTAAATACCATTTCCCATTTTTGTAACTCCATTTTGTTCAAGCCGAGGAGTCCTCGAGCTTGAGGAGTATTAGAACTACCATCCTATCAATTTTCATAATTTTTAGACTCCGTTTGAGCCCCCAAATAAGCCCTGGAACCTATTTTTTAACTAGGCCGGACACTAGGTCTGGACAGGGCCAAAACCACTCAAAAACTATAAAAAGGGCTGGAGAGCTCATTTTTGAGGTGAGCTTGTTGTAGATTTCAGCTTTGTAAGAGAGCTCTTGTATAATCGAATATCTTCCATTGTTCCACTCCTTGCTCTTACTTTGTGCGCGTGTGTGTGTATGTGTGTGCATGCTTGTGTGCTTTCACTCACGCACTTGTGCCATCACTTGCTCACGGTCTTCATACCGGTCCTCACGTCTCCACAGATTGACATTTATGAGGTGTATCTCCTCACGTTGGTACTCACCATTGTGCTAGAGTGACACCAAATTTGGCGCCGTTGCTGGGGAGAGAGCTTCGAGGACGAGCGTGTGACGGTAAGACGTAGAGTAGCGACGTTGGAAGGTAAAAAAATCATCAATTTCAGTTCAGTTTTGAATTTTCCTTCTTCTTCATCTTCATCATCATCACCATCTCCACCCACCTTCATCTTCTCAGTTTTTCCATTTTTTAGAGTACATTCACCTTGTTTTTACTTGTGGTTGTGAGCAAGAAGCTTAGAGAGGGTGCAGAACAGAGGTGCTGAAGAAGTAGCACCAAAATAGCTAAAAATCTGAGTGAACAGCCCCGGACAAGACGAAACCTACGCCAAGTATCGTGAGAGCTGCGCCAGAGATCGTGAGTGAACAATCGGGCAACCTGGGGTTACACAGAGCAAGGGGAAGTGACAAAGAAGTTAGAGAGGTTCTCAAGGTGAGCAAACACCCATTTAATCTATAATTTCTCAGTAAATTAAGTTTGGAAAGGGAAACGATCTGCGTCAGGTATCGTTTGGTACTGACAGAGGTGAAAAGGAGTGATTTGGGGTGATACAGAGAGTGAGGAGAGGAGAGAGGAAAGAGTAGAGCATGTGTACAACCAAAACTTAGAAAAAATCTTTCCCAAAATTTGTCTAAGGGTCAAGTATCGTTTTGCTCCTGCGGTCGAGTATCGCGATACTTAGCAAGTATCGTTTTACTCCTGTGGTCGAGTATCGCGATATTTCCCTCCTTTCGGTATCGTTTGGTCCAGAGATCGTTTTGATCAAAGATTGCGATATTCACCAGCGATCGTGTATCGTTTGGTTCATAGATCGTGTATCGTTTTGGCCAAAGATCGTAGATCGTGTATCGTCTGGATCAAAGATCGTGTATCGTTTGGCTTAAGTATCGTGTATCGCTTCTCAGAGATCGCGATACTTACCAAAGATCGCGTATCGTCTTGTTCAGGTATCGTCGATCGTTTTGAGCCAAGTATCGAGTATCGTTGGTGCCAAAGATTGTTTCAATCAAAGATCGCGATATTCACCAGCGATCGTGTATCGTTTGGTTCATAGGTCGTGTATCGTTTGCATGAGAGATCGGCATCGTTTCGGTCGAAGATCGGTATCGTTTATCAGAGATCGCGATATTTGTCAGAGATCGGGCATCGCCTAAGTCAGAGATCGTGGATCTTTTTCTTCCAAATATCGAGTATCGTCTTGAGTTAAGTATCGTTTTGCCCGAGTATCGTGATAGTCAAGTATCGTGTATCGTTATACAGCGATCGCGATACCTATCAAAGATCGTGTATCGTGGAGTTTGCTCGTGATACTTGTTGAAGATCGAGTATCGCCTACTTCAAGTATCGCGATACATACCAAGTATCGTGTGTTGAGTTCCTCAAGTATCAAGTATCGTGTCCTACAAATATTGTGTATCGCCTATTTTGGAGCATTTCCTGAGAGACCCTGTTTCCCTGTTTTAAACCCTAGAACCCTGAACTGGCATAACTTTCTCATACGAAATCCGTTTGCTGTGATTTTGGTTTTGTTGGAAAGCTCGTGGAGAGTACAACCAAAACATCGACTGGTTACGGTAAAAATAATACCAGGATTATTAGATAGGGTATTTTGAAGTTGACCCTCAAGGAAACTGGAAAACCAAGGTGTTCCAAAGGATTTTGAGCAATAGAAGAGAACTTTGGGACTAGAATCCAAGGCTTATGAACCTGCGATCTGGCAGACACTTAGGCAAGGATAGACAAAGCATTAGGTCATCTGAGGCTAGTGTCAACCATACAGCCAAGTCTTGGGCTCAACAGCTTAGTGGTTATCCTTACACACGAAGTTCAGAAACCAGTGACTCGGAAATGTCTTTTAGCATGGAAAGACCCACACGTAGCTCAGGCACTGCCTATTTACAGACACCAGAAGGTCCCTATAAGACCCAATTGGAGTATATCAGGACCAACCAATTAGGTGCTCGCATCTATGAGGATGGTCTAAGACGATCAGTGGTTCAACTCAAGAATCCTGACCAACCCTTTGGACTTGAACACCCAGTGGTCAAGTTTGAAGAGGGTGCTTACATTGATAAGGAAGGAACAATGTATGTGGTTACCAACTTCCCAGATAGGTCAGATGAGTTTGGAAATATCATTCCTGAGAACGAGATAGGAGACCTAGAGAAAGGAGACCTAGGAGGAGAACCCAAGACCCCTAGAGGTAAGTCAATCTTAACCAGAGTGCTCACTCCAGAATGGATTCCTCAAGATAATAAAAGCATAGAACTATTCGTGAATAGAGAAACGGAGGAAGCCTTTTGGAGATTTAGGCCAGATCAACCCAGCCCAGTAGTCACCATCTATGAATTCAAGGACCTAGAGACACCATGGAAAGCTGTCTATCTAGATCACACCTCCCAGAAATTATTCTTAGTATCAGATCATGACAGACATGCTTACACTTGGCAAGGTGAATCAATTTTCCCTCCACCAAGATCTAATGTTTCCCAGGGCCTCCAGGGAGCCGGATCATCCAAGGCTCATGAAACCCAGAGGGAAAGAACTAGAGAGAGACCGGAGGTAAGCTTTGCAGACACTGTAGGCAGAGACAGATCAGGATATGGAACGGAAAGACCTGAAAGGGAGAGACATAGAGTTTATAGGCATCAAAGAGATGATCATGATTTCCCATTGCCTAGACCACGAGAGCACTCAAGAACCCTTAGACCCTCTCAAGTGGTTAAGACAATGAAGAACTACTTTGATGGATTTGGAGATCCTTATGATCATGTGGCGGAGTTCAAACAAGTGCTAAGAGCTGAACAGGTTGAAGACTTATTCACCCAGTTCGAGGCATTTGGTTTGACTCTTAAGGGTACTGCCTTAGCTTGGTTTCAAACTCTAAACGGTCGTAACTATAGAGAGATAGGTCAGCTTCTAGAAGAATTCATTGTAGAATTTTCCAAGAGTGGTATCAGGCATAACACATCATCCTTGATCCACAGCTTCAAGCAGACACCCCAAGAAACAGTACGACTTGCAGGAAGAAGGTTTAGACAATACTTGGAAAGATGCCCTGTACCAGAATTACCCACATCAGCCAAACAAGTGGCACTGTTTTTAGATGGCCTATTGAGCACAAAGTTGAGGTCATACGTATACTTGAAAGAGCCTAGATCCATAGAAGAGTGTGTACGGACATGCATTGACATAGAAGACAACTTGGGTGAGGAGTTAGGACTATCCAAACTCTATAAGGACTCTGATAGTTCTACAAGTCATACCTCTAGAACCTCCACTGAGATATATGAGATAGCTGAGCAAGTGGCCGAAAAGCTAGGAGTCCAAAATAGACAAATGCCAAGGGTCACCTCATTGAAGCGATGTTATACATGTGGAGGAGATCACATGGCTAATGTTTGCCCGTTAACGACTCAACCCCAAGGAAACCCTAATGCTCTGTATTGCACCATTGCGAGAAAATACACAAAACATACGGCTCAAGATTGTCCTTACAATAGGCAGGCTATTAGACAAAATTATCAGCAACCTCACCAGCAAGGTAGGTATCAGAATCAGTACCAACAGCCATATTATAGGCCACAACAATATCAACCTCAATACCAGCAGCAATATCAGGCACCATATAGGCCACAACCTGTCCTAGGAAACCAACCGCAAGCTCCTGCCAATGTGATCCCAGTTAAATATACGATGGCGGAGGAGAACTCTAATAGAGCATTGGTGCCACTAATCCCATTGGTCTCAGAAAATGATTCCCACGCTCATGGTTCAGACTACTTCCATGAAGATAGTCCACATGCTTATTATATAGAGTCACCTGAGCAAAGTGAGACTTCTCACTGTCAATATGAGACACCACCTATGGAACAAAATTGGGAACCAGAATACTCCAATGTCATGTATACGAATCCAAATCCTAGGCCCCAATTGAGACAAGTAAGACCACAAGCCCCTAGAGGACCATGCTTTAGATGTCAGGGCGACCATTTCATTCGTGAATGCCCCCACCAACCAGCTCTGGGACAAGGGCAAAACATTATGATACAAGGCTTTTGTCCTGAGTGCGGCAAGGAACATCTTCCTAGAGAGTGTCCAAGAAACCCCTCTAGTGCACCCAAGGTTACACCCATCAATGTGGTAGGCTTAGTTGCAGATTCAAGTTCAAGTAGTAGTAATGTGGCTCCTGTACAGGCAGTTACTAGGGCACAGGCTGCACAACAAGCAAAACCATCCGAGCAATCGGAGTCAAGTGAGTCAGGAGAGCCTAGTAAGAGGAAACCAAGAACATGGAAGGATACTAGAGAGAAGGCTAATCGCAAGTGGAACAAAAAGATATCTGAAATAGAAGAAAGTCTAAAAGATGCCAAAACAAAAATAGAAGACATTGCATCTCAAAGCCCCTCGCATGCTGAAGCTCCATCCACTTCGCTTCATCCCACCCCACCACCCATTGTAAATAACCCACAACCAGGGTCTGTTCTTGTAGATCCGACCCCAGAAGGCTTGGACATGATGTTCAAAACCTACCAGGCTCGACTTCAAGAAGGGCCAACAGTTGCAAACCTAGACAAGAGTTACCCTAGAGCAGATTTCGAGATTGAACGGATGAAAATGTGCATGAAAATGGTAGAACAAGCTCAAGCTATACTTGAGACTAGTCAAAAGTTCAATCAGACAAACTCTATCAAACCGGATTTGCATTTCCAAGGCTTACTAGAAAGATTAGAGCAGTTGGTAAACAAACCACAAGTTTCTTTACCGCCACAGGCTCAACCAGTTATTGAAAGAGGAAGCTCACCACCAATGGGAGCTTATGTTCCTAATTCCACGGATGCTGGAATACCTCCTTCAATTCAACAGTACTCCCAAGAGTTCTTGCGGGAAATACAAGAAGAGAAATGGGCCAAGGAGAAGGGTAATTCCCCTCCTATTCCTGAGATTGATGATCTTCATGATCAATTTCCCCAAGACATCCCGTCTATCTATGGAGATCAAACAGAGCAACAAGAGGATGAGAGATTAGATTTTGAATCTAATTCTTTACAAGAGTTGCCTCATTTCACAGGCCCATGGGAATCTGAATCTCTCCAGATCAGAGCTCCCACAATATTGGTAAGAAATGAAGACTCAGTGATTCCAAGAAACACTGATGTTGTGAAGAACACTAAGGTTCAATGTCATCTCACTGTGGAAGAGTTGCTCAAAGCAAAACCTGAGCTCTGGAATCGAGTGAAGGATTAGGTTCCAGGACTTGAATCCAATATGCCAAAAGTAGGTCCTAAGCAGAAAGTACCAGAGATACCTCTAGACAAAATAGGGGACATGAGTGAAGGTGAAGAAGGTAACACTTATCTTCCGATCACCTATCAAGGTTACACAACCAAAGCAATTGTAGATTCGGGTGCTGGTGTTGCTATTGCGACCACCTCCTTGTGGAAGCGATGGGGCAAACCCACATTAAGACCAACGAGAATGAAACTTCAAATGGGAGATGGTCATTTTGAAAGACCTCTAGGATTGCTTGAAGGGATAACTCTAACCACTTGTGGTGTAGAGTTTGAACATACATTTGCTATATGTGACTTTGAAAAAAATAATGTCTACGAGATGATCCTAGGAAGACCCTTCCTACGACAATTGCAAATAGTACAAGATTGGGGAACCAACTCCTTGTACTTACAGCACTTAGGGGTCACCACCAAGGTCAATCTGAAGGATTACACCTTCAGAGATGTACCACCCCTACAGTGGAATCCTATCCACAAAGCGAAAGAAGATTCTATCTCCGTGCATTCTGGAAGTTCACCTGATCCATCATGGCTGCATGAAGATACTCACTTGTGGATGTGCAAGGTCGCGGAGGAAGAGGAAAAGCGTCTAAAAGCAAGAGAAGAAGGAACTTCCCCAGGAGATAGACCAATAAAAGACCCAGCCTATACACCAATGATATTTCCAGATGAGGAATTTGAGCCTCATGGTTGGGCAGAAATCTTAGCTACCATGGACATTGCAGTCAATGAAGAACAATGGACACCCCATTGTGATGAGGAGGGTTATGATATTTCAGTGTTCATGTGTCAGCCCCTGTTGGAAGAGTGTGATCCTAGTGAGTTCATAGAAGAAGAAGAGAATGACGATGATCTAGAATCCATTGTGATGGATACTTACTTTGACTCAGAGGAACACTATTTAGAAGACATAGGAGTGTTAACCCAAAAAGAAGAAGAACCCCTCACAAGTATTAAAACGATAAATTCAAAGGAAGGAAGTGAAGGAGGTCAAAAGAAAATGAAAAGAAAAGCAGTGAAACAAGAAGAGGAGGAATCATTGTTTGAAGTACCAGAAAACTTCAAGAAATATGAAGTGGAAGACCAAAAAATTCTGGTACGAATGCCTAAGAGAGAGGCCATTATAGGAGAAGCATATGACAATAAAGAAAAGACCAAAAAAATTGTAGTGACCATTGAAGGGAACGAAGAGCGATGTACGTACATAGGAGATGACCTAAGTGCAAAAGAAGAAGCAGAGCTTGTAGCTCTATTAAGGGAATATAGGGATGTGTTCGCATGGCACTATAGAGACTTGAAGGGAGTAGATCCAAAAATTTGCTCTCATACAATCCCAATGACCGCTGATGCCAAGCCCACCAAACAAAAGCCCTACACATATAATGACACTTATGCTGCTAAAATAAAGGAAGAAATTGACAGGCTGATTGAAGCTGGATTCATCTATGAGATTGAGCACACTGAATGGGTGTCCCCCATTGTAGTGGTGCCCAAGAAGAATGGGAAATTGCGAGTGTGCATTAACCTTAAAAAAGTTAATGCCGCTACGATCAGAGATAGTTATCCACTTCCAATCACCGAACATCTATTGGAGCGTGTTGCAGGCAAGGAAGTTTATAGCTTCCTTGATGGATTTTCAGGTTACAACCAAGTAGCCATTGCCCCCGAAGATCAACACAAAACGGCCTTTGCCACAGAATGGGGAATCTTTGCATTTCGTGTGATGCCATTTGGGCTCACCAATGCACCTGCAACATTCCAAAGGCTTATGTGTCATGTCTTCAAAGAGTTCTTGCGAAAGAGCTTAGAAGTATATGTGGATGATTTATGCGCTCATTCCCAAGAAAGAAGTTACCACATCCCTGAGCTCAGACAGATCTTCAACAAGTGTAGAGATTATCGAGTTTGTCTGAACCCAGAGAAGTGTGTGTTCATGGTACGACAAGGTAAAATCTTAGGTCACATTGTTTCTAAGAATGGAATTTCAACAGATGAGGACAAAGTAAGAGCAATAGCAGAGCTGCCCAAGACCAAGAAATGTTAAAGAGGTACAAGCCTTTATGGGCCATTGTGGATATTACCGTAGGTTTATCCACATGTATGCCATCATAGCTAAACCTCTTTATGGGTTGTTAACAAATTTTGAGTGGAACGAGGAATGCGAGAATTCCTTCAACGAGCTAAAAAGACGCTTGTGCTCAGCACCAATACTGACCACTCCTGATTGGAGTAAACCATTCCATGTCCATGTAGATGCCTCCAATCATGCAATAGGATGTGTGCTAGCACAACCAACAAGTGAAGGAAACCTAGATTTTCCGATAGCATATTGTAGCTCAAGCGTAAGCACCACCTCCTTTACTTGTCAATCCGCGGAGACGTGAGGACCGGTATGAAGACCACGAGCAAGTGAAGGCACAAGTGCGTGAGTGAAAGCACACAAACATGCACACACATACACACACACGCGCACAAAGTAAGATCAAAGAGAGGAACAATGGAAAACTTAGATTGCAAAGAGTTCTCTTACAAAAGTTCTATTCTCTAACAAGCTAACCCCCAAAAATGAGCTCTCTAGCTCTTTTTATAGTTTTTTGACTAGTTTTGGCCCTGTCCAGACCTAGTGTCCGGCCTAGTTAAAAATAAGGTTCCAGGGCTTATTTGAGGGCTCAAACGAAGTCTAAAAATTATGAGAATTGGTACGATGGTACTTCTAATACTCCTCAAGCTCGAGGACTCCTCGGCTTGAACAAAATGGAGTTACTAAAAATAGATAATGGTATTTACAATGGTTTCTAGTGATGAAAATCACTATTTTTGTAGGGGATTCTTCTGAAAATTTGACATACACTTCTTGGAGCTCCCTACTTGCTCCCTTTCCTCGTGTGTCCACCTTTTGATGTGCTTCCATGCTTTGTCCTTGACCTTTGAGCTTCAACACTCCCCCCCCTCTCGAGTCTGTCGTCCCTGACAGACCCTTGTTGGAAGGGCTGTTCTGTGTAGTGCTTTGAGAGGTGGTGTCCATCCGTTGTATGAGCTGGTTCCTTGGATTCCAGCAAGAATGTGTCGTTGTGAGCTTTCAAAACTGCAAGTTGCTCAACAGAGGTTGTCAAGAGTGATTTGGAGCAACTACTGGCTTCAATTTGCTGCCGAGATATGGATGTTGTTCCCATGATGTCCGCTAGCTCTTTTAAAGATGATGTTGAGAGCAGTCATGCCAACTACTCATAACCCATAATGAATGATGGGTAAGTGTGTTCGTGCCTGGGTTGAAAAAAGGATGTGCCTTGTGCACGGCCTTGTAATGTAGCCCTACGCATGCTTACTTGGAAAATGCATTGGAAGAAGTATGGTGCAAAAATTGCGGGTCTTGAGCTAAGTGCTCAAGGGTATGCTGACGAAGAGGTTTCCTAAACTATCATGGTTATGGTGTTTCCAGAGTAAAGATACTTACCATGGCGAAGGTTGATGGATGTTTGCCTCTTCGTGTTGTACACTCGGCCTTTGGGATGGAACCTTGTTGATGAATGTCCATGTTGATTGTCCACTGATGAGATCTTTTGAGTGGTGGATCCCCTCTCCTCTTTTCCAAGCAACATTTGTCACTAACAATGTGCATTTCTGAGCTTGGGCTCATGCACGTTCACTTCCCTATATTGACACTCAGAGGAATATTGGACACGTGCCGGTTTCTAAGAGATTACCATGCTGATTGACATAGACCATTCACCAGTGCTACTGTTCCATACTGGTTCAGGAAATACTGAGAATTGAATTGCTTTATATTCCTTGGCAAGCAACATCGGGTAACTACACCAAGCTGAGTTTCACATATGCTCTTTAGCTCACCATATGCAGGAGTCTTCTCCTCCCGAACTACCTTTTGCAGATATCTCCTTGGATGCTCTGGTACATGAAGTAGTTAAGCATCACTCAAGTTGCGGACCTTCAAGCTCTTCATTCCTACCATGGTAAGAGAAAATCATAGTTGTAGATGCCATGTTCATGCCAAATGCTTGTCATCTACCAGATAAGGTAGCAATAATCTCACTGCTGGCCGAGACACACTTCTAGCCAAATTGATAAATGCCTAGTAATCAACAGTTCCACCTTCAACTAAGCATGACTCATTCATGTTTCATAAGCCAAACCTTCTCCCATTTTTCTTTCTTCTTCTTCTTTTTTTTTTTTTTTTTTTTTTTTTGAGGAACAGGATGTCACAAAACAAGAACACAAAAGTTAGTATCAATAGAAATGTTCGACATATGTCACTGTGCTCTTGTGCATGGGATTCGCAAGTGTGTCTATGCACGGCCGTGTAATGTGGCCCTATATTAATGCATACTTTGGAAATGCATGACCTGAATGGTGCAAAAGACAGGGTTGTGCAAGGAGCACATGGTTGTTGGAGTCCATTTTAGAACATCATTTGGCAGTGTAGGGTTCACTTCATGCGTCTTTTTCTTTGGATGCTTTCTGAACTGTGGTATCCAGTGTGGTTGACGCTTTGGTTCGGTGGAGGCTACTTGTACTTTTGGCTTCCAAACCCACATCCTTTTTGCACGTCTTCCAACTATTCTTGAAGAGCTGATTTGATCTTCTTTCGATCTCTATACGTGGTTCTTACCCTCTTCTCTTTTTGGCTTCTTGGTTGAGACCTTTCGCATGTGGGAGAACATAGGTTGTTGTGGATGTAAGAGCTTCTTAGGTACCCACATTTGTAATAGCCCTTGTTGAGCTGCAGCTAACTTCTTAGGCACCCAAACTTGTTGGATACCTTGTGATTGGGCTTGTCCGAGCTGCTTTCTTCGTCTTCTGACTTGGTTGGCTTGCCTGGATGGGATTTGTGGGGGCAAGGCTAGTGGTTGCTCTCCTTTGCGTACCCAGATCTGCTTCCTGCTCGGAACTACTTTCTTATCGAATGGTATCTTTCTATTTGGTGTAGCAGTTGTCGTGAACGATTGTGTTCGCTCGTGTGGTAGACTCACTACTGTGGCTACTTGATTCTTTGGAGAAGAAGAAAGATCCACCCGCCTTTGAACCTGGTCTTCCATGATTGACACCTTCTGTATCATAGAGCTTTTGACACGTATAACATCTCTTTTGCTAAGATTAGTCCTAGGAGAACTACAAGATGTGACATCTGGATTTGTGAGCATGCCATTTTCTAGTTCTAATGTAAAGCATTGTCCCTGGACCCAAACTTGAAGAAGTTGACTTCTTAGGTTCAAGTTGACTGCATTGTCATAAATCCAATCTTGTCCTAAGACAAGTGGTTCTGTAAGGTTCTCATCTTGACACACTAACACTTTGACTTTCATTGGAACATCTTGAAGGTAGATGGGAAGTTCCACCTCGCCCAAACAAGGGGTTTCCACACCTCCCAATCCTATGAGATAAGCTTCTATGGGATTGATGTTCAACTGCAAGTCTTGGCAGTAGGAAAGTCTAACTGCACTACTTGCTGCACCTGAGTCAATCAATGCTTTCACCGTCCTAGCACCCTTCCCTTGTCCTATCTCTATGGTCACAAAGGGTCTTCGGTCAATGACCTGAGAAGTCGCTATGCCTGACTTTTGGCACATATCCATGTGATATTTTAGAGCTTTTGAGTTGACATCTAGGCCAAGTCGTCTTAACTTATTTCGCCTTATGCGCTCTCTAGCCTCTGCCTGTGCTTCTTCTCTCACTCTTAACTCTTCTTCTTTTCTTTTCTTAGCAGTGTTGAGTCTCATTAGCATGTCCCCTGTCAGAGGTTCTTGATATAACTTGACTCTACAACCACTAATATAGTTTGGCAAGATATCACCTTCTAAAGTAGCCAATTGAACCGCGCCACTAGTGGAAATTCTGTTAATGATCATGGGTCCATATCCTCGTTTTTCCAACTTACGGGCATGTTGTTTCAGTGTGTAAACCAACACTAGATCTCCCTCTTTCAGTCCCTTATCCTTAATGTGTGCATCGAAGTAGGCCTTTTGCCTTTTCTTTGCAGCGTAGATGCCTGCAGCCGCTCGTAGCCTTGTCTCACCTAAACGTTCTAGATCAAAGATCCTAGATGACAATTCATGTCCATTCCACTCATGCTCTTGTGCTACTTTTAAAGCGGGGATTAAGAAATCCAGTGGTAGCACCGCATTCTGTCCAAAGACCATCTGAAATGGGGTGGCATTGAGTACTGTTTTGTAGGCAACTCGATAAGCCCAAACAGCATGATGGAGTTGTTTGTCCCAATCCGAGCGTTTATTATTTACCAATTTTGTCAATACGTTACAAAGGATCTTATTGGTACTCTCGGCTTGTCCGTTAGCTTGTGGGTGATAGGGGGCAGATTTCTTATGTATCACCGAGAATTCTTGGAGAAGATTTTCAATGACTTCATTCAAGAAGTGTGTGCCTCTATCGCTCACTAACTCTATTGGTAGCCCATATCTCGTGAACACATTCTCGAATAAGAACTTAGCCGTCGTCTGAGCATCATTCTTTGTTGTGGCTTTCACTTCTACCCACTTGGTAAGGTAATCTGTGGCTACAATAATATACTCTGCATGGGAGTTTCTAGCAGGGGGATTAATAGGACCTATGAAGTCTATGCCCCACTTGGAAAATGCACGCCCTCCCATCATTGGCCTCAAAGGCATCTCGTCTTTTCTAACTGGATATTGTGCACGTTGGCATGTGTCACATTTCTTCACATAGGTATGTGCATCCATATGAAGAGTGGGCCACCAAAGTCCTGAGAATAGAATGGTCTTAATCACTCGGTCAGGACCAAAATGTCCACCTGCAACACCACTGTGTGCAGTCTCTAAGACCCTTAAATAGTCTGATTCATGAACGCACAGTCTTAAGTAACCATCTTTACCTCTTCGGTATAGGTTCTCTCCTACTAAGGCATAGCCTTGAGCCTCTTGCTCCATATTTCGTCTTCTTGCTAGACTGGCCTCTTTGGGTAATCTTCCCGATCTCATAAACTCTACCAATGGAGCACTCCAATCTGGAATTAATGATACTTGATAAAGGGTCGCATGCTCCACTGGTGGTCTCTCTCTGCACATTGGACAATTCTTGATCCACTCATGTATTTCTTTGTCCATGCTAGGCCAATACACTCCTAAACATTTCAAATTCTGCAATGTTCGTTGTTTAGAATAGTGATTTCCTAGCAATCCCTCATGAGCTTGCTGCAACCAACTACTATGTTCATCATCCTCGACACAACAAGCTAATACACCCTCAGTATCTTGTTTGTACATGCTTCCTGCCAATATGTGATATTTTTGTGATTTTACAATTTCTTCTTGTGATGTTGTCACATTCTTATTTGCAGGGCCGAAGGTTAGGACTGGTACCAACTTATTTGCCCATTTAGGAACAACTTCCAAATTGAACAGATAAGCATCAGGTAGTTCATCAGACACTCCTTGTGGTGACTCTCCTGAAGTAATGCGAGAAAGGTGATCTGCCCGAAGGTGGGTTCTACCTTTCCTGACAACAACTTCAAAGTCATACTCCATTAGTAAGAGGAACCATCTTACTAAGCGTCCAGTATTGCAAGGTTTATTGACCAAATATAACAAAGCTTGATGATCAGTGAAAAACTTGAACTTGTTGGCCAATAAATAGTGTCTAAACTTCTTTACAGCATATACCATGCCTAACCCTTCTCGCTCGGTTGTGGTATAATTTCTTTCGGCTGGGTTCAGTTGTCTACTAGCATATGCTATGGGCAAATCTAAATTCCCTTCACCTGTGGGTTGTGCTAGCACACATCCTATGGCATGATTGGATGCATCCACATGGACATGGAATGGCTTATTCCAATCAGGAGTGGTCAATATTGGTGCTGTGCACAAACGTTTCTTCAGTTCATTGAAAGAATTCTCGCATTCGTCGTTCCACTCAAAATTAGACAACAAGGCATAAAGGGGTCTAGCTATGATCGCGTACATGTGGATAAACCTACGGTAATATCCACAATGGCCCATAAAGGCTTGTACCTCTTTAACATTCCTTGGCCTTGGCAGCTCCGCTATGGCTCGTACCTTATCTTCATCCGTTGAGATTCCATTCTTAGAAACAATATGACCGAGGATTTTACCTTGACGCACCATGAACACACACTTTTCTGGGTTCAGACACACTCGATATTCTCTACACTTGTTGAAGATCTGTCTGAGCTCAGGGATGTGAAATCTTCTTTCTTGGGAATGAGCACATAAATCATCCACATACACTTCTAAGCTCTTTCATAAGAACTCTTTGAAGACATGACACATGAGCCTTTGGAATGTTGCAGGTGCATTGGTGAGCCCAAATGGCATCACACGAAATGCAAAGATTCCCCATTCGGTGGCAAAAGCCGTCTTGTGTTGATCTTCTGGGGCAATGGCTACTTGGTTGTAACCTGAAAATCCATCAAGAAAGCTATAAACTTCCTTGCCTGCAACACGCTCCAATAGGTGTTCTGTGATTGGAAGTGGATAACTATCTCTAATCGTAGCGGCATTAACTTTTTTAAGGTTAATACACACTCGCAACTTCCCGTTCTTCTTGGGTACCACAACAATGGGGGACACCCATTCAGTATGCTCAATCTCATAGATGAATCCAGCTTCAATCAACCTATCAATTTCTTCTTTTATTTTGGCTGCATAGGTATCATTATATGTGTAGGGCTTTTGTTTGGTGGGCTTGGCATCAGCAGTCATGGGGATAGTATGAGAGCAAATTCTTGGATCTACCCCTTTCAAGTCTCTATAGTGCCATGCAAACACATCCCTTTATTCCCTTAATAGAGCTACAAGCTCCATTTCTTCTCTTGCACTTAGGTCATCTCCTATATATGTGCATCTCTCTTCGTTCTCTTCAATGGTCACTACAATCTTCTTGGTCTTTTCTTTATTATCATATGATTCTCCTATGATGGCCTCTCTCTTAGGCATTCGTACCAAAATTTTGCAGTCGTCAACTTCATATTTCTTGAAGTTTTCTGGTACTTCAAACAATGACTCCTCCTCTTCTTGTTTCACTGCTTTTCTTTTCTTTTTCTTTTGACTACTTTCGCTTCCATCCTTTGAGTTTACCGTTTTAATACTTGTGAGAGGTTCTTCTTCTTTCTGGGTGAACACTCCTATATCTTCTAGATAGTGCTGCTCTGAGTTAAAGCAACTATCCATCACAATGGACTCTATATCATCGTCATTCTCTTCTTCTTCTGTGACATCACTAGGGTCACATTCTTCTAGCAAGGGCTGACACATGAACACTGAGATATCATAACCTTCCTCATCACAATGAGGTGTCCATTGTTCTTCATTGACAGCAATGTCCATGGTGGCTAAGATTTCTGGCCAGCCATGAGGCTCAAACTCCTCATCTGGAAAGATCATCGGTGTGTAGGCTGGGTCGCTAACTGGTCTCTCTCCTAGCGAAGTTCCTTCCTCTCTTGCCTTTAAACGTTTTTCCTCTTCCTTTGCGACCTTGCACATCCACAAATGAGTATCTTCATGCAGCCATGATGGATCAGGTGAACTTTCAGAATGCACAGAGATGGAATCTTCTTTCACTTTGTGGATAGAATTCCACTGTAGGGGTGGTACGTCTCTGAAGGTGTAATCCTTCAAATTGACCTTGGTGGTAACCCCTAAGTGCTGTAAGTACAAGGAGTTAGTTCCCCAATCCTGTACTATTTGCAATTGTCGTAGGAAGGGTCTTCCTAGGATCATCTCAAAGACATTATTTTTCTCAAAGTCACATATAGCAAATGTGTGCTCAAACTCTACACTACAAGTGGTTAGAGTGATCCCTTCTAGCAATCCTAGAGGTCTTTCAAAATGACCATTAGCCATTTGAAGCTTCATTCTAGTTGGTCTTAATGTGGGCTTGCCCCATTGCTTCCACAAGGAGGTGGTCGCAATAGCAACACCAGCACCTGAATCTATGATTGCTTTGGTTGTGTAACCTTGGTAGGTGATGGGAAGATAAGTATTACCTTCTTCACCCTCACACATGTCCCCTATTTTGTCTAGAGGTATCTCTGGTACCCTTTGCTTGGAGCCTGCTTTTGGCATGTTGGAATCAAGTTCTGGAACCTGATCCTTCACATGATTCCAGAGCTCAGGTTTTGCTTTGAGCAGCTCTTCTACAGTGAGATGGCACTGAACCTTAGTGTTCTTCACGACATCCGTGTTCCTTGGAACCACTGAGTCTTCATTTCTTACTAGTATTGTGGGAGCTCTAATCTGGAGAGATTCAGATTCCCATGGGCCTGGAAATTGAGGCAGTTCTTCTAAGGTATTAGATTCAAAATCTAACCTTTCGTCTTCTTGTTGTTCTGCTTCATCTTCGTAAATAGATGGGATGTCTTGGGGAAATTGATCATGAAGGTCATCAATCTCAGGAATAGGAGGGGAATTACCCTTCTCCTTGGCCCATTTCTCTTCTTGTATTTCCCGCAAGAATTCTTGAGAGTACTGTTGAATTGAAGGAGGTATTCCTGGATCCGTGGAATTAGGAACATAAGCTCCCATTGGTGGTGAGCTTCCTCTTTCAATAACTGGTTGAGCCTGTGGAGGTAAAGAAACTTGTGGTTTGTTTACCAATTGCTCTAATCTTTCTAGTAAGCCCTGGAAATGCAAATCTGATTTGATAGAGTTTGTCTGATTGAACTTTCGACTAGTCTCAAGTATGGCTTGAGCTTGTTCTACCATTTTCATGCACATTTTCATCCGTTCAATCTCTAAATCTGCTCTGGGGTAACTCTTGTCTAGGTTTGCCGCTGTAGGCCCTTCTTGAAGTCGAGCCTGGTAGGCCTTGAACATCATGTCCAAGCCTTCTGGGGTTGGATCTGCCAGAACAGACCCTGGTTGCGGTCTATTTACAATGGGTGGTGGGGTGGGATGAGGTGGAGTGGATGGAGTTTCGGCATGCGAGGGGCTTTGAGATGCAATGTCTTCTATTTTTGTTTTCGCTTCTTTTAAGCTTTCTTCTAGTTCCGATAACTTTTTATTCCACTTGCGATTGGCCTTCTCTCTGGTATCCTTCCATGTTCTTGTTTTCCTCTTACTAGGCTCTCCTGATTCACTCGACTCTGATTGTTCTACTGGTTTATCCTGTTTTAAGGCTTGTGCTCTAGTGACAACTTGTATAGGAGCCACATTGCTACTACTTGAACTTGAATCTGCCACTAAGCCTACCACATTAATGGGTGTAATCTTGGGTGCACTGGAGGGGTTTCTTGGACAATCTCTGGGGAGATGGTCTTTGCCACAATCAGGACAAAAAGCCTGTATTGTGATAGCCTGTCCTTGACTCGGAGATGGTGGGTGGGGACAGTCACGAATGAAATGGTCACCAAGACATCTGAAACAAGATCCTCTAGGGGCTTGTGGTCTCATTTGTCTCAACTGGGGCCTAGGGTTAGGATGTGTGTACATGACATTGGAGTATTCTGGCTCCCAATTTTGCTCCATAGGTGGCGCCTCATATTGATACGAGTAAATCTCACTATGTTCAGGTGACCCTGTGTAATACGCATGTGGACTACCTTCATGGGAGTAGTCTGAACTATGAGCATGAGAATCATTATCGGGTATCCATGGGGTTAGGGGCACCAATGCTCTATTTGGATTTTCCTCTCCCACAGCATATTTGACTGGAATCACGTTGGCTGGAGCTGGTGGTTGGTTTCCCAAGACAGGTTGTGGCCTATATGGTACCTGATATTGCTGTTGTGGTCTATAATATGGCTGTTGGTATTGATTCTGATACCTACCTTGTGGGTAAGGTTGCTGATAATTTTGTCTAACAGCCTGCCTATTGTAGGGACAATCTTGAGCCGTGTGGTTTGTGTATTTTCTCTCATTAGTGCAATATGGAGCATTCCTGTCTCTAATGTTTTGGTTTTGCATTGGGCATACGTTAGCCATGTGGTCACCTCCGCAAGTATAGCACCGATTCAATGAAGTGACTCCCTGTGTTTGTTTATTTTGGACTCCCAGCTTCTTGGCAACTTGCTCAGCTATCTCTTCTATTTCTGTGGAGATCTTTGAAGTATGACTAGTAGAACTATCCGAATCTTTGTAGAGTTTGGACAATCCCAACTCCTCACCCAAGTTATCTTCTATGTCGATGCACGTCCGCATGCACTCTTCTATGGATCTAGGCTCTTTCAAGTACACATATGATCTTAATTTTGTGCTCAGTAAGCCATCTAAGAACAAAGCCACTTGTTTAGCTGGTGTGGGTAACTCTGGAGTAGGGCATCTTTCTAGGTACTGTCTGAACCTTCTACCTGCTAGTCGCACTGTTTCTTGGGGTGTCTGCTTGAAACTATGGATCAGGGACGATGTGTTATGCCTGATACCACTCTTGGAAAATTCTACAATGAATTCGTCTAGCAGTTGACCTATATCGCGATAGCTGCTTCTACTCAATGGTTGAAACCAAGCTAAGGCAGTGCCTTTAAGGGTCAAACCAAATGCCTCGTACTGGGTGAACCAGTCCTCAATTTGTTCGGCTCTCAGCACTTGTTTGTACTCGGCCACATGATCATAAGGATCCCCTGTCCCATCGAAATAGTTCTTCATTGCCTTGATCACGTGAATGGGTCTAAGGGTTCTTGGGTACTCCCGGGGTCTAGGCAATGGAAAATCCTGTTCATCTCTTTGTTGCCTATGTGCTTGATGTCTCTCTCTTTCAGGTCTTTCATTTTCACATCCTGATCTATTCCTGCCCACGGTGTGTGCAAAGCTTACCTCAGGTCTCTCTCTAGTTCTTTCTCTCTGGGCTTCATGAGCGTGGGAAGACCCTATTCCTTGGAGGCCATGGGAAACATTGGATCTTGGTGGGGGGAAAATCAATTCATTCTTCCAAGTATATGCATGTCTATCATGTTCTGTTACCAAGAAAATTTTCTCTGACGTGTTATCTAGGTAGACAACTTTGCCTGGTATCTCTGGATCCTTGAACTCGTAGATGATGACTATGCCCAATTGGCTAGGTTGTTCTGGCTTGAATCTCCAAAAGGCTTCCTCTGTTTCTCTATTCAAAAATAGTTCTATGCTTTTGTTGTCTTGAGGGATCCAGTCTGGAGTGATCACTCGGGTCAAAACTGACTTGCCTCTAGGAGTCTGGGGTCCTTGTCCTATATTTCCTTGTTCTAGGTCTCCTATCTCATTCTCATGAATGATATTTCCAAACTCATCGGTCCTATCTGGTTGGTTGGTAACCACATACATGGTTCCTTCCTTATCAATGTATGAACCCTCTTCGAACTTGACCACCGGGTGTTCAAGTCCAAAGGATTGATCTGGATTTTTGAGTTGGACCACTGATCGCCTCAGACCATCCTCATAGATGCGAGCACCTAATTGGTTGGTCCGAATATATTCCAACTGTGTCTTATAGGGACCTTCCGGTGTTTGTAGATGGGCAGTCCCTGAGCCACCTGCAGGTTTTCCCATACTAAAAGACATTTCTGAATCACTTGTGTCTGATCTGAGTAAAAGATGACCACTTAGTTGTTGTGCCCAAGACTTGGATGTATGGTTGACACTAGCCTCAGAAGATCTAATGCTTTGTTTATCCTTGCCTAAGTGTCTACCAGATCTCAGGTTCATAAGCTTTAGTCAAGAGTCCAAATTTTCCCTTTGGTATGGTTCAAAATTCTTTAGAGCCCCCTTGGTTCCCTAGTCCCACCTGAGGGTCAACTTCAAATTATCCTATCTCAAAATCAACGCATTGTTCTTGAAAAAAAACAGTTGAGATCGTGTAGGATTTGAAACGAGCTTTCCAACAAGCTATAGAGCTCAAAAAATGGACTTTGGATGAGAAAGTTATGTCAAATCAGGCTCCTGGGGGTCAAAACAGGCAAACAGGGCCTTTGAAGAAAATCGCGATTTTGTGAACTTTCAGAGAATCGCGATTTTGTGAACTTAGAAAATCGCGATTTTGAGCAGAAAATCGTGATTTGAAAATCGCGATGTTGATCACAAAATCGTGTTTCTGAAAATTGCGATTTTGATCACAAAATCGTGTTTCTGAAAATCACGATGTTGATCACAAAATCGTGTTTCTGAAAATCGCGATGTTGATCACAAAATCGTGTTTCTGAAAATCGCGATTTTGAGCAAAAATTCGTGTTCTCACAGCATCGCCTTTTTCTCAAAATCGTGTTTTTGGCATGAAAATCGCGATTTTGTCATAGAGAATCGTGTTTTTCTCAAAATCGTATTTTTTGCTGAAAATCGTGATTTGTGAGAATCGCGATTTTGAGCAGAAAGTCGTGTTTTTCACAAAATCGTGTTTTTGCTGAAAATCGTGATTGGTGAGAATCGCGATTTTGAGCAGAGAATCGTGTTTTTTGAGAATCGCGATTTTGAGCAGAGAATCGTGTTTTTTTTTTTTTTTTGGAGAAAAAAAAACACAGAATCGCGATTCTTTTCAACCAACTTTTAGGCGGGAAAACTGAAAATCGTGATTTTTCAAAAAATTTTGAATTTTCACAGAATCGCGATTTTCATCACAGAATCGCGTTTTTTGGCGGGAAATTCAAATTTCTGAGCGCCGGCTATGGCGAGCTCCGTATGAGCAGAAAATCATGAAAAAAACACAGCGCTTGCTCTCCCTTGCTTCTCCTAACTCCTTCCCACACAATAATGCATGAAAAATGGTATGAAGATGGTGAAAATGCACTAAAAAACAAGAATTTTCTATGAAGAAGAAGATGGAAGAAGGTGAAGATGATGATGATGATGAAGATGAAGAGGAAAAAACAGAAAATGAACTGAAATGACAGTTTTTTTACCTTCCAACGTCGCAAATCTACGATCTTACCATCACAACGCTCGTCCTCGAAGCTCTCTCCCCGGCAACGGCGCCAAAATTTGGTGTAGCTCAAGCGTAAGCACCACCTCCTTTACTTGTCAATCCGCGGAGACGTGAGGACCGGTATGAAGACCACGAGCAAGTGAAGGCACAAGTGCGTGAGTGAAAGCACACAAACATGCACACACATACACACACACGCGCACAAAGTAAGATCAAAGAGAGGAACAATGGAAAACTTAGATTGCAAAGAGTTCTCTTACAAAAGTTCTATTCTCTAACAAGCTAACCCCCAAAAATGAGCTCTCTAGCTCTTTTTATAGTTTTTTGACTAGTTTTGGCCCTGTCCAGATCTAGTGTCCGGCCTAGTTAAAAATAAGGTTCCAGGGCTTATTTGAGGGCTCAAACGAAGTCTAAAAATTATGAGAATTGGTACGATGGTACTTCTAATACTCCTCAAGCTCGAGGACTCCTCGGCTTGAACAAAATGGAGTTACTAAAAATAGATAATGGTATTTACAATGGTTTCTAGTGATGAAAATCACTATTTTTGTAGGGGATTCTTCTGAAAATTTGACATACACTTCTTGGAGCCCCCTACTTGCTCCCTTTCCTCGTGTGTCCACCTTTTGATGTGCTTCCATGCTTTGTCCTTGACCTTTGAGCTTCAACACATATGCTAGTAGGCAATTAAATGCAGCTGAACGAAATTATACCACAACGGAGAGAGAAGGCTTAGGCATGGTATACGCTGTGAAAAAGTTTAGACACTATTTATTGGCCAATAAGTTCAAGTTTTTCACTGATCATCAAGCTCTACTATATTTGGTCAATAAACCTTGCAATACAGGCCGCTTGGTGAGATGGTTCCTCTTACTAATGGAATACGACTTTGAAGTTGTTGTCAGGAAAGGTAGAACCCATCTTAGGGCAGACCATCTTTCTCGAATCACTTCAGGAGAGCCACCGCAAGGAGTGTCTGATGAATTGCCCGATGCTTATCTGTTCAATTTAGAAGTTGTTCCTAAATGGGCAAATAAGTTGGTACCAGTCCTAACCTTTGGGCCTGCAAATAAAAATGTGAAGACAAGCAAAGAAGAAATTGTAAAATCACAAAAGTATCAAATATTGGCTGGAAGTATGTACAAGCAAGATACCGAGGGCGTATTAGCTTGTTGTGTCGAGGACGATGAACATACTAGTTGGTTGCAACAAGCCCATGAGGGACTGCTAAGAAATCACTACCCTAAACAACGAACATTGCAGAATCTAAAACGTTTAGGAGTGTATTGGCCTAGCATGGACAAAGAAATACAGGAGTGGATCCAGAATTGTCCAGTGTGCCAGAAGAGACCCCTAGTGGAGCATGCCACTCTTTATCATGTGTCATTAATCCCAGATTGGAGTGCTCCATTGGTTGAGTTCATGAGATCGGGAACATTACCCAATCAGGCTAGTCTTGCAAGAAAACGGAGCATGGAGCAAGAGGCTCAAGAATATGCCTTAGTAGGAGACAACCTATATCGAAGAGGCAAGGATGGTTACCTAAGACTGTGCGTTCATGAATCAGACTATTTGAAAGTCTTAGAAACTGCACACAGCGGTGCTGTAGGTGGACACTTTGGGCCTGATAGAGTAATTAAGACCATTCTATTCTCAGGACTTTGGTGGCCCACTCTTCATATGGACGCACATACTTATGTGAAGAAATGTGACACATGCCAACGTGCCCAATATCCGATAAGAAAAGACGAGATGCCTTTAAGGCCAATGATGGGAGGACGTGCATTTTCGAAGTGGGGTATAGACTTTGTAGGTCCCATCAACCCCCCCAGCTAGAAACTCCCATGCTGAGTACATTATAGTGGCCACAGATTACCTTACAAAGTGGGTGGAAGTAAAAGCCACGACAAAGAATGATGCTCAAACGACGGCTAAGTTCTTATTCGAAAATGTGTTCACTAGATATGGATTACCAATAGAGTTGGTTAGTGATAGAGGTACGCACTTCTTGAATGAGGTCATTGAAAATCTCCTTCAAGAATTCATGGTGATACATAAGAAGTCTGCCCCCTATCACCCACAAGCTAATGGACAAGCCGAGAGCACGAATAAGATCCTATGTAACGTATTGACGAAACTTGTAAATAATAAACGCTCTGATTGGGACAAACAACTTCATCATGTTGTTTGGGCATACCGAGTCGCCTACAAAACGGTACTCAATGCTACCCCATTTCAGATGGTCTTTGGACAGAATGTTGTGCTACCATTGGACTTCCTAATCCCAGCCTTGAAAGTAGCACAAGAGCATGAGTGGAATGGACATGAGTTGTCTTCCAAGATCTTTGATCTAGAATGCTTAGGTGAGACGAGGCTACGGGCAGCAGCAGGCATTTATGCTGCAAAGAAAAGGCAAAAGGCATACTTTGATGCCCATGTAAAGGATAAAGGATTGAAGGAAGGAGATCTAGTGCTGGTTTATACGCTAAAGCAACATGCCCGCAAATTGGAGAAACGAGGATATGGACCCATGATCATTAATAGACTCTTCACTAGCGGCGCAGTTCAATTGGCTACTTTAGAAGGTGATATCCTACCAAAATATATTAGTGGATGCCGAGTCAAGTTATATCAAGAACCTCTTACAGAGGAAATGCTCATGAGACTCAACACTGCTAAGAAGCGAAAAGAAGAGAAGTTAAGGGTTAGAGAAGAAGCACAAGCAGAGGCGAGAGAGCGCATCAGAAGAAATAAGCTACGGCGGCTAGGCCTAGATGTCAACACAAAAGCTCCAAAATATCACATGGACATGTGCCAAAAATCGGGCATAACTACTTCTCAAATAATTGATCGACGGCCCTTTGTGACTATAGAGGTAGGACAAGGAAAGAGTGTAAAGACTATGAGAGCGTTAGTTGATTCAGTTGCAGCAACTAGTGCAGTTCGACTATCATACTGCCAAGACCTGCAATTGGACATCAAGCCCATAGAAGCCTATCTCATAGGATTGGGAGGTGTGGAAACCCCTTGTTTGGGAGAGGTGGAACTTCCCATCTACCTTCAAGATGTTCCAATAAAAGTCAAAATGCTAGTGTGTCATGATGAGGACCTCACAGAGCCACTTGTCTTGGGTCAAGATTGGATTTACGACCATGCTGTCAACTTGAACCTAAGAAGTCAACTTCTTCATGTTTGGGCACATGAACAATGCATTACATTAGAATTGGAGAATTGCATGGCCACTGACCAAGACACCACACGCTCTCTTCTTTCCTCTAAGGCTAACCTTCTCGAACAAGATGTTGTAAATGTCAAAAGATATATGATCCAGACAGACACGATCCTGGAAGGACAGTCGCAAAGGCAAGAAGAACCTTCTTCTTTTTCAAAGAGTAAAGCATCCACATTAGTCCAACCTCAGAAGCAAACAAAACAGTGCAAGATAGCCAGTCTATCAAATAGACAAAGAGCCTTCAAGAAGAAAAAAATTATGGGCATGAAGCAGATCTGGGTAAAGAAAGGAGTGCAACCATCGACGTTGCCTCAAAGATTCCCACCCAACCAGATCGACCATGAAAAAAGAAGAACCAAGCAACTACGACAGGCTCAAGCACGACGAATCCAACAAATTTGGGTACCGAAGCTATCAAAGAAGGTCGACCACAATCAGGTACAAATTTGGGTGCCTAAAAAATTAGCTACAGCGCAACACGGGCGATTACAGATGTGGGTACCCAAGAAGCTCTTACATACACAACGGCCTATGCTCCCCACCATGCAAAAGGTCTCAACAAAGAAGCCAAGGAAAGCAAAGGGTAAGAACAAAACACAAAAAACAAACGAAGATAAACTCAACCCTTCTGCAAAAGTAAGCAGGCAATCATCAAGGATATGGGTTTGGAAGCCAAAAGCACCAACAACAACCACAGAACCAAAAGGCCAACCACACGGGATACCAAAGTTTGGAAAGCATCCAAAGATGAAGTGGCCTGAGGTGATCTCTACAGTACCAAACCCTATTCCAAAATGGGTTCCAATCCGGAGGATTACATCATTTCGAGATCCAATAGACACCTCCAATCAAAGAATTCATCAAGTATACAAGTAACATCAAAAGCCTCGACCAGCAGCAACCATGTGCCTTTGGCATAACCCAGTCGTTTGCACCATTCAGGTCATGCATTTCCAAAGTATGCATCAATATAGGGCCACCTTACATGGTCGTGCATAGACACAATTGAGAAATCCCAGGCACATGAGACACAATTTTCACATGCAAAATATGTTATTGATACTAACCTCTTTCTTCTTGTTTGATGCCATCGTGTGCAAAAAAAAAAAAAGGGGCAAAGAAGAGGACTGTGCTTGAAAATGATCATCAGCGGACTTTCAGCAAGGACATCCATCAACAAAAAGGACAAGACAAGGGTCAAACACCATGCTGGAACTACAACACGAAGAGATGAAGATCAACGGACCCTTCACCATGGTAAGCTGTGTATGCTTCAACAACACTATAACCATGATCGATTAGGAAACCTCTTCGTCAGCATACCCTTGAGCACTTAGCTCAAGACCCAATCTCTTGCACCATACTTCTTGCCATGCATTTTCCAAGTACGCATACGTAGGGCCACATTACAAGGCCATGCACAAGGCACATAATTTGTTCAACCCATGCACTAATGCACTTAACCATCATACATTATGGGTTACAAGTACTTGGCATGAAAACTATGAAAGCCATCGTTGGAAGAATCAGAGGACATCAGGGTGACCACTACAAGAGCAAGGAAGCCATCCACGATAGAGAGTTGCTCATAATCAACATTGATCACCTCCTTTGAGCAACTAGTCGTTTTGGACAGCTCACAAATGCACCATCAAGATAGAATACAAGGAAGAGGTAAATACAAAGGAACTACAAACTGCAAGATCTAGCAGTGGCAAAGTAAGGAACTGGACAAACGACCAGGCTACATTGGGAAAATGGATCACCCGTGTTGGACGCAAAGGACGCTACCTCTCAACGTACTACATGGAACGACCAATACAACAAGGGTCTGTCAAGGACGACAGACTCAAGAGGGGGGGGAGTGTTGAAGCTCAAGATCAAGGACAAAGCATGGAAGTGCATCAAGGAAGTGGACACACAAGAAGAAGGAGCAAGTAGGGAGCTCCAAGAAGCACCTGTCAAATTTTCAGAAGAAATCCCTACAAAAATAGTGATTTTTATCACTAAAAACCATTGTAAATACCATTTCCCATTTTTGTAACTCCATTTTGTTCAAGCCGAGGAGTCCTCGAGCTTGAGGAGTATTAGAACTACCATCCTATCAATTTTCATAATTTTTAGACTCCGTTTGAGCCCCCAAATAAGCCCTGGAACCTATTTTTTAACTAGGCCGGACACTAGGTCTGGACAGGGCCAAAACCACTCAAAAACTATAAAAAGGGCTGGAGAGCTCATTTTTGAGGTGAGCTTGTTGTAGATTTCAGCTTTGTAAGAGAGCTCTTGTATAATCGAATATCTTCCATTGTTCCACTCCTTGCTCTTACTTTGTGCGCGTGTGTGTGTATGTGTGTGCATGCTTGTGTGCTTTCACTCACGCACTTGTGCCATCACTTGCTCACGGTCTTCATACCGGTCCTCACGTCTCCACGGATTGACATTTATGAGGTGTATCTCCTCACGTTGGTACTCACCATTATGCTAGAGTGACACAAAGCTCTTCTTATATAACTTTGAGTACCCTCCAAAAGCACCATCCAAAAGTAAAAAACTCTACGATTGCTATTGATGCCAAAAGCAAGAAAAAACTCACGTGCTCATGCTCGTCGTTGTTGTTTTCCCAAAAGCATGATAAAAAAAACATGTCTTCGTCGTGTCGTCTGTCGCTCACGAGTATTGAACCCAGGCACTTCTTATGAGAGGTAATCACTCTATCCAAGGCACCCAGCACTTTTGCTTGTAGAGAGAGTAAGATCAAACTCTACACATATTGTGCTATTCTGAGAAAAATGGACTATTTGACCATGGGATATTGATACCTTGACCTTTTGACCATGGGATATTGTACTTATATGACATTGTTTCCAACAAGTGGGTCGTAGGGTTGGTTTTCCCCATTTTTCCCAAATCTCTTTGGTCGCTATTCCTACTCCTGCTCTTGTGTCTAGAATGGCTTTGGTAATGTATCCTCGTAATGTGATTGGGAGGCATGTATTTCCTTCATCTCCCTCACTAAGTTCTCTAACGTTGTCAATTAGAATTTTAATTGTGGGTGTCATCTCCACTCTATCCTTTCTAATTGATTGGTTTGTCTCATCCATGGGTGTCTATACTGTGGTGGTGCAGAGGGTCTAGGTTATCTATTGTAAGGGCAATTTTCCATGCTATGATTAGTGTACTTCTGTTCAATGTGACACTACAAATTGGGTCCTTGGGCCTATTGTGGATTGTATTGATAGGGTTGTGGGGGCACTAGTCCTCCTCTTACACAAGTATGAGATGGATGGTCCCCACCACAATGCATGCATCTTCTTAACATGGGTACCCTCAAAGGAGGATTTGGGCAGCTTTTATGTCCTTCGAAACCTAGTTTTTTAGCCACTAAGTCTGCAAATTCTTCTATGTTGCTGGTGTGGGAGGTTCATTACTAGTCATATCTTTTGATTTTGTTGGATTTTTGAGGATTTTTCAAGTCATCTACTAGGTTGTCTTCCAAGTCTTTACACTCTCATAGACAATCACTTAAGGTTTGTAATCATTTCACATAAACCAAGTTCTTAAAGTCCCATTGGTTAAGCCATCTAAAAATAGAGATATCATCTTCTGTTGAGAGGGTCTCCCTATCACAGGACACTTATCTACATATTGATTGAATTGTCTGGCTGTAGATTTTATGGACTCATTAGGAGTCTATTTGCAACTATGGATCAATGAAGAGGAGTTATGCTTGATACCCCTCTTGATAAACTTGCCAATGAATTCTTGAAAGAATTGTTCAATATTTACAAAATGATTGGGGCCCAAAGGTTGGAACTAGGTCAATGTTTTTCTAATAAGGGTGAGACCAAAGGATTCATATTGGACAAAGAAGTCATCCATTTTTTCTACACGTAGCACTTGCTTGAATTCAACAATGTAATCATATGGCTCTCTAGAACCATCATAATGATTCCTCATGCATCTGGCTACCTGAGTAGGCCTAAGTCTTCTACCTGTCTCTGGTGGTTGAAGGAATATAGGGACAACAAGACGTAGCGGTTCTATTCTTGGTCCTCCTCCTTGCGTTGGTCTCATAGGGAAAGGTGGGCTATATGCATTTCCACTTCTTGGGTTTGCCTGATAGTTGGGGTTGGTTCTTGGCATGGAAAAGTTTAATTGTGGCTTGACTGGCATAGTTTGTTGATTGGTTTGCTTGAAGGGTGGGTTTTCAGAACTCTGTTGTGTCCTAAAGGGGTTCTGAGAAGTGGTCGCCTTATCTTGTGGAGAGAACACTAGCAACCCTAAATATCTCAGCCTCGACTTGTCATGATCATCAAGAGGCCAATATCTCCTCTTATTCTAGTCTAGGTAGGTAAACCTAGATGAGTCTTCTGGGTCTTGTAATTCATAGATAATGGCGGGATTGATGTCTTCTCCTAGTATAGGTGAAGGGGCACTTATCTAACCCACTTACCATATACACATCAGTCAAGTCATCATCTTGAGGAATTTGATATCCTCTCTAGACATTGATGATTACCCACTTTCCCCTAGGAGTGTTCACAGTGTCTCCACTATTGGGTCTAGTAGGGTTTTCTGGTTCCTCAATTTCTCCTCTTTCATTCATTCTCTTTGGGTACTCAGTCATTGCATATATGTGTCCTAGTTTGTCCATGTAGAATCCTCCATATTTTACATATGGTCTTGGCACGATCTCTTAATTTGTATAATTTTTCATTCTAGCCACATACGGATTGAGGCCATCAAGGTAAATAGTTAGTCCATGCACATTAGTGGAAATGTATTGCAGGGATATCCTATACTTCCCTTCTATTATTGACATGAGCTTGGCCAATGACACTGAGCTATGCATGTCTACTGAATCCATAATAGGATCTCCGTTTGAGTCACTAGATGTATCCCAGTAGATAGAATGGATAATCCTTTGTGTGACACTTCCCACTGACAATATTACACTTCTTTGACTCCCTAGCACTCATCCGGATCTTAGGTTCATTCACCACTTAAGGTCTTAGGTCTCCTTGGGTGATCTATCTGTTGACGACATGATTGCTCCTACTTCATCTACATTTGTATCCGCATGAGTGCATCTCCATTATGTATCCAGGAGGCACTCCATTTCTAGTCTATTTCCATTTAATATTGTATTTCCTTTGTATTTGGGTACCTTGCCATGTGCTTCTACCAGTTGTATTCATTCTCCTTTCAGGAGACTTATCCCACATATGATGTACTTTTGAGAGCCCCTCCCAAATCTATATAAGGAGGGCCTCTCCCCTCATTTGTACTTGGTTAGAAGCTTGAGGAGCCTACTCCATGCTCTTGGTAAGCTCATTTCTAATCCACATGAGTTTACCCATTTCATGGTCTACTCATTTTGTGTCTCACACATTCTTTGTTTTGTGTTAGTACTTTATTTTTCATTTTGCTTCCGCATGTGTACTCTCTACATGGTATCAGAGTGCTAGGTGGAGGTCTTGGTGGTGCGTTTGGTGGTCATTTTGGTGGTGGTGGTGTTTGAGCAATGGTGGTTTTGCTTCCTCTTTAGTGAGAGAGGCTTTTTCCATCAGTTTTGCTCTTTGGGGCCTCACATTGCCCATTTTCCCACCCTCCCACCCTTCTTACATCCATTATTTTCCCTCGCTTTACCCCCATTTACCCCCCCCCCCCCCCGCCCTTACATTTGGTGGTCTTTAGTGCTCATTTCTAGGTTCATTATTGTAACCTTTATGTGGAGACTCTATTTTGTTCACTAAGAAACTCTATATTATTTTATCATGTGGCATGACATTATATTGATGCTAGCAACATGTCTCCATCATATTCATTTTGTTCAATGGTGGTCATTTATGCACATATCATTCGTCCTTTCTGTAATGTTCTTTATGGTCTTGTGACCCTGTGAGGTAGAGATAAATGTTCAGGAGATCAGAATGCCTGTTTTCTTCAATCATCCAAGCTCTGGTCTCATCCTGAACTCCATCGAGAGTGTTTAACATGCTTCTCTGTAATCATGTCCCCAACGTGGCGTACAAGATTGTCATCAGTCTTCAAACATGGAACTAAGTTTTGCTCTGCCTAGTCTAACGACGTGACAAGTTCGATCTTCTCCGGGGGCATGGAATGAGTGCCTTGTGTGTGTGAAAATCGAGGAACATCCAAACGCATGTACTCGTGTGCTCGAATTTCTCCTCGGCATCTACAGGCAACACCGCCGTCATTACAATCCCTGCTAGAGGACCTTTGTTGGAAGAGAACCACAGCTGTGCTGCAGTACTCATTAGCAAGCCCCCGACTCTTGAATTATGGAAAAACTGACACTAAGTCCATGCAAGGCGCTGGAGAGAAGGAAGAGCACACCTGCTTACGAATGAGCAGGAGAGAACAAAGCAACTTGTGTCAGAGAGAGGGAGAGAGAGAGAGAGAGAGAGCAATAGCTCTGCGCAAACTAGGCCAGAGAGAGAGAACGGTACTTTGAGTATTTTGAAGCAGCTACTTCGATGCATAGGGCTTGAAGCTCACAACGCTACAGAGGACCTGAGAGGAAGAGAGTCAAGACCTGGAATGCCTACAGGCCTTCTCTAAGAATCCCACCAACTAGAGGAGTGTGTATACACAGAGAACTTGCTTTTAGCCTATACCACGGCACGCATTTCATCTCTGTGACAGAGAGAGAGAGAGAGAGTTAGCGAGAGAGAGAAGCAGGAGGGAGAAAGCTGATAGGTTCTCTGTGTGTGACCATTGCAGAATGCAGATCCTAGCTCAACCCATAGCACTCTCTGATCTGGATCGATTGTCTTAAGTAGATGCACCAGCAGTCCCAGGACGTCATGAGAATTGTAGCAAACGCTCTTATTGCAATTTGCACCTATCATTCACTGTCAAATGCAATAGTCATTGATAGAGCGCCATCGGCCGATGCATTTAGAACTATCACTACTGTGACATGTCAGAAGTTTTGGATGTTATGAGTTCTATCACGTGGTTCATTTATCATATTGCAGATGAGTCCACGAAAATTACGTTGGTGCGCTGGCCGCTAGTGAAAATGGAAATTATGTTAAGGAGTCCATGTCGTATATGTGGCAGAGCGATGTAAGAATCATGATAATGTATTATTTGCGTCTGACGACATCCACACAATCAAATTCCCAGTAAATCATTGACCTCCACGTCGATTGGCACAAATTTCTTTTTTTTTTCTTTATGGCAAGTGCTACAAGATAACCTACCATTTTTCAGTAAAGAAATTAGCTTTTTGACTCAGGGTACTTGCCCATTCAGTTTGGCATCATTGTGGAAACTTGATTTTTGTAATAGTCCAACGTAATCTCTCTCCCTCGTGACACTTAATTTCACATCTCTCAAAAGGCCATTTTGGATCCGATCAACCTCTTTCGAGGGTCTATCTTTTGGCACTCTCCACTTTGTATTACTTAAGGGGTTCTTGTTTTCCGAACAGCTTCAATTATCACTTTGGCCCATTAATTTGTCACTAAGTGCCATCCTCCTTCCTTGTACACTCAAAATATAAAAAGAAGTATTGTGTGTGTGCGCACCTTTGTGGGTTGGAGGCTAATCTAAGCCCACCCACAAGCTCTCTCCAAGTGTCTAACCCTACTCTAAGGCTCCATTGGTGTACAACGGGCTAATCTAAGCCCCCTCCTCTTGCGTCGACTTATCTTGGTGTTGTACAAGTGCAGGGCTACTCTAAGCCCCCCCTCCCCAAGAATTTTAAGTGTAGTGTCCAGTTGTTCATTTCAAGCTTTGTACTTATTTTGAAGCGGTACTTTTGGCAAGTGTCTTTAATAGTGTTTCTAAACACTTTATCCTCATGTAATGACCAAAAGTGAAGGTAGCTCATCGTCTATGGCTAACTTCTTACCCTCTTTCACCTTTATTTTTATGCCTAAGGATGAAAACCTCAATGGACAAAATTACACTCTATGGAAAGATGTCATGTGCGCATATCTCTACACGAATCTTCTTCATGAGGTAGTAGACGGGTCAGACCCTGAACCCAATAGGGATACCAACTTAGACAATTGGCATGTGTGGAATGTCAAGCACAAACAAGCTTTAGGTTAGCTGTTACTTGCTTGTGACGAATTGACGAAAGGACATATCACGGCTTGTAAGACGTCCAAGGATGCTTGGGATACGTTAGCCGCTTTGTATGAAGACAAAACCCCTTAAAAAATATATGCATTAGAGGCCGACTTTCATAATTTGACCATTCGGCCACACGATACAATTACCAAGGGCATAGCCCAATTTGAGAACTACCAGCGTAAATTAGCACTATGTGCTACACAGATTTCTAGTGAAGACATGGCCATTAGGCTTCTTAACAAGTTACCTAAGTCATACGAGACATTTGTCACAACTTTGTATAATCACGGCCAAGTCTTAACTTGGGAAGAAGTTCGTCGACTATTGCTCCTTCATGACTCGCGAGCCAAATCGACTTCCTCCCAAGAATCTGCCATGAAGGCCAAAGGCCCATTCAATAAGGGCAAAACCAAGTCATCATGCTAGCAATGGATCTAAGCAAGGATCGCATAATTCATCGAAGAAGTTCACCTGTAATTTTTGTGGAAAATCAGGACACTTAGAAAAGTTCTGCTATAAAAAGAAACAATCATCAAAGGCGTCTACGTCTAGGCAAGCATCCAAGGGAACCCAACATAGATCCCACCGCTCTAGTGAGGAACTCTTCATCTCCGCAGAAGCCAATGCCCTAGTTACTTCTAGCTCCCCACATGAGTGGATCTTTGATAGCGGAGCTACCTCCCATATGTGCAAGACAAGGACTCCTTTGAAGAACTCGAAGAGCACACGGGAGAAGTCTATCTTGGCAACAACAAAAGTTTACCCATCGAAGGAAAAGAAAGTTCAAATTACCTCTACAAGCTATCTTGCTTTGTATCCAAAGAATCAACCTCAAGTTTGTGGCACCAAAGATTTGGCCACACTTCTTACTTATCAAAAATCTCTTCATCCCAACTTGTGACGGGATTGCCAAAGATCGGGCAACTTACTGATGTCTTCCAAGTTTGCACCCAAGGCAAGCAACATAGGGCCCCAGTTCCCAAGGAAGCTTCAACACGAGCGAGAAACCCTCTAGCCCTCATCCACATGGACTTATGTGGACCTATGAACACTCCATCTCTCAGTGGATCCCTCTACTTTTATCTTCTAGTAGATGACCACTCTCGCTATATTTGGGTGTACTTTTTGAAGTCAAAGGCAGACACATTCTCTAAGTTTCAAACTTGGATCAAGGAAGTTGAGAATGAAGCTTCAGCTAAAGTTAAAACCATCAGATCAGATGGAGGTGGTGAGTTTATCAATCATGACTTTGATAACTTTCTCAACCAGAAAGGGATCAAAAGACAAGTCACTCAACCTCATACTCCATCCCACAATGGAGTAGCTGAAAGAAAGATATGTAGTGTGATGGAAATGGCAAGAACTATGCTTCATCAAAAGGATCTACCCTACAAGTTCTGGGCAGAAGCCGTGCATATTGCCGTTCACATTCTTAAAGAGGATTTACAAGTGCATTACACAACAAAACACTCTTCGAAACATACTATGGAAGAAAACCAAATGTGAATTACTTTCAAGTCTTTGGTAGTGAAACTTTTGTCCATGTACCAAAAGAGGATAGAAACAAGTTACAATCAAAGTCCAAGAAACACATATTCATAGGGTACAATGACCAATCAAAGGCATACCGTCTATATGATATGGAAAACCACTCCATTACCATTTCGAAGGATGTGATCTTCAATGAAGCTTCCTCATACTCAAGAAAAGATTCAAGTATAAGTCTTAGTCCACCTATCTACACTTCAGAGGGAGACTCGTTATTTCCAAACTCCACTTCAGAAGCAAGTACTTCAAGTCATCCGAGAAGATCTCAAAGACTTATTGACAAGAGACAGCGAGAACAAAGTCATTATGTCAATTATGCCTTAATGCATCAGATTCAACAAATCCCAGAACCCTCTAATTACAAAGAAGCTCAAGGACAACCTGAGTGGGAAGAAGCTATGCAAGTAGAAATGGATGCAATCGAGACAAAAAAAACATGGACTCTTGTACCTAAGCCCACAAATCATCAAGTCATAGGAGTTAAGTGGCTTTATAAAGTTAAGTACAAGTCAGATGGCACATTAGACAAGTACAAAGCAAGGTTGATAGCTAAGGGATACAAGCAACAACATGGCATTGACTATGAAGAAACCTTTGCTCCTACTGCAAGATTCACAACCATAAGAATCATCTTAGCACTAAGTGCTCACTTTAAGTGGCCAATTTACTAGCTGGACGTCAAAAGTGCATTCCTCAATGGAGATCTTCAAGAAGAAGTATATGTTGAACAAGCTGAAGGCTTCAAGATCAAAGACAAAGAAGATCATGTCTACAAACTTCACAAGGCACTTTACGGACTTAAGCAAGCTCCCAAGGCCTGGTATGAAAAAGTTCACAAGTTCTTTGAAGACAAGGGATTTCACAAAAGCAATGGTGATGCTAATCTCTATATCTATCAAAAGGAGTCTTTAGTAGCCATCATCATTCTCTATGTAGATGACTTGATCTTGATAGGCTGAGATGAAGAACACATCCAGTTTATCATCACACAGCTTCACCTTGAGTACTCTATGACAGATCTTGGCTTACTATACTACTTCTTGGGTATGGAAGTTTGGCAAACAAAAGAAGGTATATTTCTATCACAGAAGAAGTACTGATCTGATCTACTTTCCAGATATAACATGGACCAGTGTCGCTTAGTTTCCACACCACTTGATCCAAACATCAAGCTTACACTGGAGGACTCATCATCACTTGTGGATGTGCATACCTATCAATAGCTTGTTGGCTCATTACTCTATCTTGCCAACACTAGACCAGATATTGCTTATGTAGTTGGTATACTCAGTCAGTTTGCACATCAACCTCGTCAGACTCATTGGGATGCTGCTCAGAGACTACTTTGATACCTTGCCCTCACCCGACATCATGGTCTTTGGTATAGAGGGGGCATCGAACTCACTGGATATTCAGATTCTGATTGGGTTGGCGATCTTGATTCTCGACGGTCTACTTCTGGGTATATATTCTTGCTTGGCTCAGGACCTATCTCTTGGGCAAGTAAGAAGCAGCCTACAGTTCCTCTATCATCCATAGAGGTCGAGTACAGAGCATCGAGCTTTGCAGCATGTGAGGCCATCTAGCTTCGACGTTTATTATCTAACATTGGTGTTTTGCAGGATACTTTGACATGTATTCGTACGGACAGCCAGTCAACCTTGGCCATCGCTAAGAATCCAGTGTTCCATGCTCGGACGAAGCACATCGAGATCTAGTACCACTTCATCCATGAGAAGCTCATATCTCAAGAGATTACTCTGGAGCAGTGCACCTCTCAAGAGAACCTAGCGGACATGTTCACAAAGGCTTTACCTCCAGTACCACTTCAGCGCTTGGTGGACCTTTGCAGCATTCAGCCGCTCCAAAATGGAGCTGCAGAGGGGGTGTTGACGACATAATTGCTCCTACTTCATCTACATTTGTATCCGCATGAGTGCATCTCCATTTTGTATCGAGGAGGCACTCCATTTCTAGTCTATTTCCATTTTATATTGTATTTCCTTTGTATTTGGGTACCTTGCCATGTGCTTCTACCAGTTGTATTCATTCTCCTTTCAGGAGACTTATCCCACATATGATGTACTTTTGAGAGCAGCTTGAGGAGCCTACTCCATGCTCTTGGCAAGCTCATTTCTAATCCACATGAGTTTACCCATTTCATGGTCTACTCCATTTGTGTCTCACATATTCTTTGTTTTGTGAGAGTGCTTTACTTTTCATTTTGCTTCCGCATGTGTACTCTCTACACTATCAACTCTAGAAAATAACTTAGACCAATGATTAAGCACTATAAATTTTATTTTTTTACTCTTCATAGCTCTTTTGTATCTCTTTCTTTATCACACGACACACGATACTGTAAAGCTATGATACATGATACTTGAGAGCAAACAATACATGGTACTTGAGCTTTATGATACACGATATCTCAATCTGGATGATACACGATATTCGATCTCACAATATGGTACTTGCCTTAGTCAAGATACACGATACTCAAATCTTCACAATAAGATACTTGAGGTCAACATGACACACGATACTAGATAGGGTAGCGATACATGATACATGTTAGCAGGATACACAATACTGCTCTCTTCTCATGATACATGATACTTGGGAAGTATCGACAATGCGCGAAATTGGACGGTCATGATACTCAACCCAATAGTACACGATACCTAGGTATCATAATACACAGGAAGTATAAGGTATCGGTGATACATGATACCTACCAAGTATCACGACACAGGGGAATTCTGGTATCCTGATACCAAAACTCAAACAGTCATGATACTTGGACTTTGTGAAGTCCAAATGTAACAATTTTTGTAGATAAGTGCACCTTGTGCCCTCCTTGTCACCCCTATGTGCTTGTAGAAGAAAAATCTATATGAAATCTCATGATACCACACTCATGATACCTATCAGGTGTCATTTCATGCCCCATGAGTGGTCAATCAAACTTTTAATTCACTTAGACTATAAAGCTCACCTTCAAGAGTATTTCCTCAAAGTTTTAGCTCTAAACTCTCTCTCTAGGTCCAAATTCTTGCATGATACTTGCTCGATGATATAGATCATCACTGGCTCCCTATACTTGCACATAGAAAATGACCAAATGTAGTGTTTTTTTTTTTATTTTAGACTCTGACTGTGACCTAAAACTCAATGAAGACTTGAAAGAAAAATTTTTGTTTTGGATGATGAATTTTAGGAAATGAAAACCTACTTTTCTTCTACACTCTCTTTCCTATTTCCTATCCTAACTCCTTCCACTCTCACGTCTAAACCTAAAAACTTGTCACACACACAACAAGTGTATGGAGTAACAAGTGCAAGAAAAGTTTAACTTGCAAGCAACTAAAAACACTTCCTCACACTCACTACCTTCACACCCAAGCTATAATCATCATGTAGGCACTTTGATTGGACTTGATCCCTAGCAATGGTGCCAAAAATGTGTGTACCTAAGCTCACGATGTCTTAGGGACTTTTGATGAAAGAGACTATACCTCAATCATCAAGAAGTGCATATAGTGGTGGATTTATACACTCGTTAAATTATCAATCCATGGACTTAGACCATATTAAGTGTATGAGGACATGTGCTCTAGTGATGGTAAATGTAGTGAATGTGCAAACAATGTATGAAAATTAGGTTTATCTACCCCTCACATCACCTCTTTCACTAGAAATGTGTATCATGATACTTGTAATAGTAGTGAGCACAAACTAAGCCATATCCCCTAGCTCAGATATCCAAATATGGTCAATAGTGGCTTTTGAAGCTCTTGATGAGGCACATCTAATGGTGGTATTTTCGGCTTAATCTGACAAAGGTACTTCAAATTATGAGCAAAATACCGTGTACCATTATTCATAGTAGGATCATATTTTGATTGAATAGAAACCATCCAATTTTCTAAATTCTACGATTCATCAAAGGAAATAGGCTCTTTATCATCACAATGACTAGAGACGACCATTGCATAACAACCTATTGCAAAAGAAGCATTGTAAGAGCCTAAATGAGTTTGATATGGTAAAGATGCATCTAATTTGCTATCTCTCAAAGTTTACACCAATGATTTAGGCATAGTTTTTGCCTCTTCAATGTTAGCTCTCTCATCAATATGTGCATTAGAAAGAGAATGATTTGCATCTTCATTTGAAACCTGTAAAGGCTAAGAATGGCCTAAATAGGAGTAGAATTTGATTATCAACATGTACAAAGAGGCAACAAAGTGTCATGCACATCCTTTGAGCTGATTGAGCTCTCGTTGGCACATGAATGTAAGGGTTGAATTGCATCTTCCACAAAAACAGCATCATGCCTAACCATAATACATCCATTGTGTGGATGATATAGATGATGGCCTTTGATTTCAAAAGTATACCCAACAAAAATACATTTCACAACCTTATCATTCAATTTTCTACATAGTTGTTCAAGCACTAATGCATATAGTAGATAAACTATCAAATGGCGATGTGATTATTGCTTCTGGCATTTTATGTCGTGGGCTGTATAAGCTCATAGAATATGAAAGATCTGTAAATGATTTGGCATGTGCAGTAAATGATTCTCAGGCTATGTCAGATGCAAAGCTTTGGCATGCACGCTTTGGTCATCTAAATTTTGCAGTCTATCACTCCATATGAGGCTTGGCATGACCGCAAGCCATCTGTTGCTCATCTGCATGTTTTTGGTTGTTTGGCATATGCATTAGTGCCTGAACAACATCGTAAAAAATTGGATGATAAAGCAGTAAAATGTATTTTTGTTGGGTACAATTATGAAAGTAAAGGCTATCGTCTATATCATTCACAGACTAAATGCATTCTCGTTAGCCGTGATGTTGTTTTTGTGGAAGATGCTATTCGGCCATTGCTTTCATGTACTAAGGAGACATCTGTTAGCTCCAAAGACATGTATGATACTTTGCTGGCTCTTTTTACAGGTGGACAGTCTAGTGCTGGTCCTAATGAGGCAATTTCTCAGCCTTTGTAGGTTTCATGTGATGATGCAGATAAATCCATTTCTGACACAGATATACATGATGCACTTATTGATGAGAGGGCTGATATTGACCAGGCAAGAACTATGCCAAAATGGCTGGTGCAGACCTTGCGTGATAGCAAATTAGATGCACCTCTATCATATCGTACTCGATCAGGCTCTCATAGTGCCTCTTTTGCATCAGATTGCTATGCTATGGCTACATCTAGTCTCTGTGATGAGAATGAGCCTGTTTCGTTTGATGAAGCACAAAATTCAGAAAATTGGATGGCTGTTATGTAATCTGAATATGATGCAATAATGATGAATGGTACTTGGTCTTTATGTGACTTGCCTCCTGGTAAGAAGGCCATTGGCACTAAGTGGGTATACAAGCTGAAGCGTAAACCTGATGGTACAGTTGGCAGGTATAAGGTTAGGCTTGTTGCAAAGGGTTATGCGCAGGAAAGAGGCATTGATTTTGATGAGACCTTTGCACCTACATGCCATATGACTACTGTTCGGAGCATTTGTGCACTTGCAACCCATCATGGTTGGAATGTACATTAATTGGACATTAAAACTGCATTTCTGAATGGTGACTTGCATGAAGAAGTGTATGTTTTTCAGCCGCATGGCTTTGTGCAGAAAGGGCATGAAAACCAGGTGTGCAAGTTAAAGAAGGCATTATATGGTTTAAAGCAAGCACCATGTGCTTGGTATGAGAAGATACATGCCTATCTGATTGCACATGGTTTTGAGAATAGTCCAACTGAAAGCACCTTATATGTTAAGCGTGCTAATGATGTGCTTCTGATCATTGTTGTCTATGTTGACGACATGCTACTCACTGGTCCTATTGAGAAACATATTGCTGATTTTAAGGCTGATTTGCATGCCTCATTTGAGATGTCTGATTTGGGGCATTTGCATCACTATTTTCAGTTTATGCAAGTTGATGGTGGAATGGCTTTGTGTCAAACGAAATATATTGACACATTATTGCAACGTTTTGGCCTTGAAGACTTTAAGCTTATTGCCACTCCTATGGAGACACGTTTACAATTGAGACTTCATGATGTTGGAGATGCATTTGATGCTGTTCTCTATCAGCAGGCTGTAGGATGCTTGATTTACTTATGCATTGCTCAGCCAGATATTCAGTTTGTTGTCTCACAGATGAGCAGGTTTATGCATTGCCCAGGTGTCAAGCATTGGCAGGCGATTAAGCGCATCTTTTGCTACTTGAGTGGTACTCGGCTGCTTGGGTTGTTTTATCCCAAGGAGGGATCACTACTGCCAGATCTGCATGCTTTTTCTAACTCAGACTAGGTTGGTTGCTATGATACTCGTGTGTCCACTAGTGGCTTTTGCTTCATGCTTGGTAGCTCATGTATATCTTGGATGAGCAAGAAGCAGCCTATTGTGGCCACTTCCAGTTGTGAGGCTGAGTATAGGGCAGCTTTCACAGCTACTGTTGAGTGTGTGTGGCTCAGATGCCTTATGGCTGATTTGGGTGTTGGTCAGTCTTTTGCCACCACCATCTTCATTGATAGTCAGAGTGCATTGGCAACTGCGAGGAACCCTGTGTTCCATGCTGGCACTAAGTACATTGAGGTGCATTAGCATTATGTCAGGGAGAGGTTCTCTGCTGGGGAGATCAGCTTGGCATATGTGCCCATGCAGGAGAACATTGCAGACCTTTTCACAAAGGCTCTGCCTAGGGAGAAGTTTGAAGCTTTCCGCAAAGCTTTGGGCTTACTTCCTTTTGTGGAGTGACTTCCACATAGCTTGGCACTTCTGTAGCTCAGTGATGAGTAGCACCTCCTTTAATGTCAATCCGGGAAGACGTGAGGATGGTGTGATGACCTCGAGCAAGTGAAGGCACAAGTGCGTGAGTGAGAAGCACACTAACATGCACACACATACACACACACACACACACAGTAAGACAAAGAGGAAGACAATGGAGTTCTTTTATATTACTTTCAAAAAGCTCATACAAGTTCAAATCTATTACAAGCTAGCCTCAAAAATGAGCTCTCTAGCTCTATTTATAGTTTTTGACTAGGTTTTGGCCGTGTCCAGACCTAGTGTCCGGCCTAGTTAAAAATTAGGTTCTAGGTCCCATTTGAAGGCTCAAATGGAGTCTAAAAATTATGAGAACTGGTAGGTAGCTACTTCTAATGCTCCTCAAGCTCAAGGACTCCTTGGCTTGCACAAAATAGAGCTACAAAAATATGAAATGGTATTTACAATGGCTTTTAGTGATGAAAATCACTATTTTTGTAGGGATTTCCTCTGACAATTTGACATACACATCTTCGAGCTCCCTACTTGCTCCTTCTCCTTATGTGTCCACCTCTTTGATATGTTTTTAGCTTCCTGAAAAAATAATGGCCTACTTGCCCGATCTTCTTTGACTACTTTGTCTGCTTGCACCTTCTCTTCGCTCTGACTCCCTTCGTAAGCTTCCTTGTCTTGTTAGTCCTTCAGTTCGTTGACTACTGCTAACACCCCCCCCCCCTCTCTCGCGTCTGTCGTCTCTGACAGACCCTTGTTGAGTGGGTCGTTGGATGTAGTACTCCACAACGTCTGTGGCTAAATGATGTTCTGCAATTCTCAACCCTTTGGCCAAGTCAGTGAGTAGAGCATCCCAATCTACAGGCCCGGGAACCTTTGGATGTGGTATACGTAGCTTTTCTAAATGGAGAGCTTGTTCCATGGCAAATAACTGTAATAGATGAGATGGTTTGGGAATGAATATCTCTGAATGATATTCCCAGAACCCCGTGATAAACATTTCTTCAAACGTCTGTTTGAAGCAAGCAGGTAGATACTTTATACGGGCATGCCAGGCATAGATGACATTGATGGAGGGTGTGGTGCTCATGTCATAGACAAGGTCCTGATTCCCTTCAGTAAATCCAATAGCCGAAAGATGAGGTTCTTTGATGTTTTTAAATGTCCTGAATGTAATCAGCATGAGCTCAAAAATTTTTAGGCACATGACATCTGGGACATTCTTGAACCGGACTGCCCAGTGTCGGATGGTTGAAATCATGTAGTTGACTGTGGGTTGGCCATTAGGAGGTGCTAGGTACACATAATTTAACCACTTTTGACATCCTTTAACCGTCAAAACTGTTTTTGTGTACTCCGGCCAAGACCTTCTTCGAAAGACAGGGCAGTAGCAGGGATTATACTTGATATATAGAGGCATGTTATTCCACGTGCGTACCATCTCAGGGCAGGTTTCAAGTAGGCGGATCCTCCAAGTAGGTTGATGTATATTTCCCTGCTTGGCACTTGCAGGGATATCATCCGGTGCAAACTGTGTCGCCGAGGTTGGTTCTTTTGTTGTGCGTTGCTTGATTTCAGCATTGTAATCTGCCATTAATACACAGAATGGAATATACAGATCATCGGATGTGCCAATCCACCTATGATGGGAGAGGTTTCTAAAGTAATTTGACTTTATGACGACTTCTTCCAATCGTGACATAGACGCTATCTGAACTGCAACTCTCTCATCATGGGTTGTAGCAACCTTCTCCAACCTTTGCATCCATTCAGGCGCTTCGATCTCGATCGTGTCCATTCCTTCTTCTATTTGCTTATCGCCAGGTGTTGGCATGGGAACATAGGGGTCTTCAAAGATCTCCTCCACTTGAATTGGCACTAGGTCTTCAGGTTCCGGTTCCGCCAGGGGAGAGGGTTGACGTTCGTATTGAAGAACTTTACTTCGTAGTACTTCTAGTTCTGCTGTGAGTTCTGCGACTTCTTTCGAAGTGTCGGCTATTGTTGTGATTTTGCTTGGTGACTCCTGCTGAGCTGCCAGTTGCTTGAGTAGATCATCTCTTTCTCTTTCTAAGGCTGCGTGGGCTTCCAGGAGGTCGGCATGGGTTTCCAAGACGATTTGCATATTTCCAGATGGGATAGCCTTGAATTTCTCTGGGTCGATTTCCTGTGGTGAACCCTCCATTGTTGCTTCCAAGTTTTCTTCGTTCTGTCTCTGTAGTCGCTTATTTTCCTCGAGTGCTGTAGACATGTGTTTCCGTAATAGGGCCAGGTTGCGTTGAAGCTTGAGGTTCTCTGTTATCTGGGAGTGTAGCAGATCATCAAGTTGTTGTTTTTCTTCCGCATCTGACTGGGGTGGATTGGCCACTAAGTGCTCATGTTGTTCCTGTAAAGTGACATACTGTTGTTGTAGTAGCCACTTTTCCCTCTCTAAATCAATGAATCGTGCTTGTAGTGCTTCATGGCTTCGGAAGAGGCTCGTATGCTGGTTATCAAGATGTTGGTAGTGCTGTTGTAGTTGAGACATACACTGGTACATATTATTAAATACATTATTAATAGGGGTGGATGCGGGAAGGGTGTTGAATGCAGAAGGGAAGGGAAAAGGGAATGGGAGCGTGTATGTTGTGCTTGAAAAGGGTGAAGTGGGTGGTGGGGGAATGGGAGATTGTGGATGTATGGGGGGAGGGAGAGGTGCGGAAGTGGGTGATATGTCCATGAGGTCAAAAGTGGATGCAGTCGTGGGAGTGATTGTGAACATGGGAATTGTGGGTGCGGTGATGGTGGTGAAAGTGTAAAGTGGTGTGTGTAGTTGTGAATATGAACCGCCAGGAAGTGTGATCGGGGGAACGGGGTTTTCCGTGGCTGCAGTTAGAACTACAGTGTCAGTGGTAGTGTATACAAGGGAGGTGGTGATAGGGTGTGTGGGTTGTGTGGGTTGACTGACAGTTTGTGCTTCGATATGGGCAGTGGACTCTGAGGCGGTGACAGTAGTGGTTACACTGGTAGTGGGAGGTGAAGTTGGTGGAGTTGGAGGTAGGGGTGGTAAAGGGGGTGATGGGTGTGCACTGGATGTATGGGCTTCCTCAGTTTCCTGAATGATATGAGCTGTGCCCGTGGTTGTGGATGTGGTGCCTTGTGGTTCTGATACTAATATATTCATTTGTTTTCCTGATCGAGGGGTGTGTCTGCCTTATCGTCGCTCCGATCTTCTCGAGTGTGCAAGAGCTGTATGCACCATCTCAGGTACCCCCAACGCATCAAAAATCATATCAAGGGTTGCTCGGTATTGCTCGTCCACACCTTCCTCTTCAAGAATTTGGTTCATGAGGGCTTTTCCTGCTGCCAGGGATAGTTTGTGTTGTTCTTGAACTCTGTTAATGGTATCATACAAATTCCTTCGTATAAGCCGAGGCACCCTCAAGTTCCTATAGAATTTCTTGTTCATATTCCTGCTCTTCTTCTTCTATTTGTCCACCTCGTTCCTCCTCTTCTTCTTCTTCTTCTTCGTCCACTTCAACTACCTCTGGTTGTCTAGGATGGGGTTGGTCTGTAGCAGTTTGTTGCCCACTAGCTTGCTCTGCCTCGACTTCTGCGTTAATAACCTCGATTATTCTGGCTACCTCCTCATCAGTTAGGTCTTCTAGTGTGAAGCCGTGAGGAAACTCTAGGTCGGTTGGTACAGGTGGAAACACCAGATTTGGTCCATCAGTGCTGTGTCTTGGTAATCTGATAGTGAAGGGTTGTACATGCCTAGGAAGTCGTGGAGTTGTCTCTGGTGTCAGTGTCACACCGCGGGCTTGTGCACAGGGCATCTGAACTGCGCCTCTCATTTTCTTTGACGGCGGCCCTGTGGTTGATAGTCTATGTTGAAATTCTTGTACCCTGGTCCAAATTAATGCCCTTTGAACTGGCACATCATAAGCCAAACATCTATACACAATCCTGGTGAGGGCACAGCATCCATACAGTACCGACTTTTGCTTTTTATACCACCGTTGATGTGCCAAGTGGATTTGATCGATAATCCAATGCGGCATGTTGATTGTCAAATTGAAGGCATCTGCCAAATATAGACTGAACCATATCTTCTTGGGTGGCATTGTGAATCTCTCCTGAGCTGGGAACGCAAAATGTTGCATGACCATTCGCAAGTGGATGGCGATTGTGGGTGTCATTGCTACCCTGTCTTTGAGCTTAGTCAGGTTCCTGTTCTTCATGTTATCTGGGACCATCGTCTCTTTTTCGGTGGGGATATGCATGCCTTTCATGTCAAGAGCTTCCCTCACCAAATTGTTCATCAGTTTGAAACGCTTTAATTCATTGCCTCTGGTAAGTGATGGTAGAACGAAGGTACTATATCCCTTTTTCTCTTTACTAGGGGTCAGAGTGCTAATTAAGTAGGAACACCGTAGAAAGTCTGGTTTGGGTAACTGAGCCTTGAAGTAGTCGTGTAGTCCAGCCTTCTTCTAGATGGGTTTCAGACCTTCATCATTTTGAAGCCTCTCAAATTCCCTGGTGAAAAAATGATATCTGCCCCATCGCCCGTTGAACTCTATCTCGGCCTCCCACATGTAGGTGCCTTCACCCAGAGATCCGGCCACATCACTGAACCAATGTGAGTTTTTGCTGACCGGCATTGTGTGCCCCTCTGGAGGATTCTGAATTGGTATGGCGTGTAATGCCCTCAATGCCACTGGGCATTCCTTCAATTCCTCTTCAATGGGAAGACTTTCAATGTCCACGATTTGGGGGCTGGTGCCTGCCTGGGAGCTAGTTCCTGCCTCGGCCATGGTGAAGAGACTGGTCACCGGTTCTGTGAGAATAGACAAATGAATGTTAACATTGCAAATGGACACCAAGCGTTCATGCGTCCCCATTACAACATTAACATGATTTTAGTGAGAGGTTAGTAGGTCAATAAGTGCTTGGGGATCGTGTGTGTAGTTAGTGAATGGATATTCCTAAGAGCTAACTGGAAAGATGCGGTGTAGTGAGTAAGTGGATATGAATTTACAAATGAGGGTCGTGGGGTTTATTACATGTTTTGGGCTTCCAAACAAACTGATTTGCTGTTGGTCTTGATTTTGTGGAGACTCTAGAGGGCTTTATAAGAGTGTCTGCTTGGAAATGAGGCTTTTTAGGGACCCATTTAAAAGTGATTCTACGTGTGCTCATGGGAGAGTATGTGTTTCTGCATGATGTATAAGAATGGGTATCCGATGTTCGAGTGAGTGAACCATGTTGTGCAGGGTGTGGTTTCGGTGTAGTTATTTGAGCCCGCAAGCAAGCCTTAGGCACCCAAATTTGTCGTGATTGTGGGCTGGCCCTCATCGACTTCTTGGGTACCCAGATAAACCTCACTTTCACCAAAGAAGTTTTGGAAGACTTTTTATTAGTGTCGTGTTGTTGAGCACTAATAGGAAGTTGAGCTAGTTGTGGTGGCTTGACCGTAATAAGATGCTCGCCTTTCCGTACCCACACTTGTTTTGGTGGTTGGGATATCGTGCTTCATATTTTCTTTGTGCCTCGAGCATAAGTCGGCTGCTTCTTCTGCATTTGATCCGCCTTTGGTTGCCGCATCCCTGTGGCTTTTGGAAAAGAAGGGAGTTCCGTTGTACCCTTATGCTTGTAGTTTGATTTATGCTTGTTGAGACAACCATCCTTCTGCATCACATAGTTTTGGACAAGAATAGCATTGTCAGCTTCATGTGTACCCCTAGAAGGACCAAGAGTCTGTGCCTTTCCTAGTTCCTTGAGTGCTCCATTATCTAACTCAACTGTAATTCGACTCTAATTTACCCATACCTGAAGGAGTCCACTTCTTAGGTTTAGGTTGACCGCATGATCATAGATCCAGTCTTGACCCAAGACAAGAGGCTCAGTGAGGTCCTCATCGTGACACACTAGCACTTTCACTGTCATGAAGACATCTTGAATGTGGAGGGGAAGCTCCACCTCGCCCATGCAAGGGGTTTCCACACCTCCCAACCCTATGAGATATGCTTCCACAGGATTGACATTTAAGTTCAATTCTCGACAGTAAGAAAGTTTAACAGCACTAGTGGCTGCACCTGAGTCAATCAAGGCCCTTACAATCCTTGCACTCATTCCTTGTCCTATATCTAAGGTTACAAAAGGACGTCGATCAATTATCCTATGAGAGCCAATACCTGAAACTTCACACATAGCCACATGATATCCTTGAGTTTCATAGTCATCTGTCCTAGGCTGATCTCTACCCTGCCTTCTCAACTTCATCCTTCGGATGCGTTCTAAAGCTTCTACTTGCGCCTCTTCTCGAATTCGCTTTTCTTCTTCCTTGCATTTCTTGGCAGTGTTAAGTCGATTTAGCATCTCTTCAGTCAGGGGTTCTTGATATAATTTGACTCGGCAACAGCTGATGTAGCTCGGAAGAATATCACCTTCTAAGGTGGCCAGTTGTACTGCTCCACTCGTTGAGATCCTATTTATGATCATAGGTCCATAGCCATGTTTCTCTAATTTTCTTGCATGTTGCTTCAAAGTGTAGACTAAAACTAAATCTCCTGCCTTCAAACCTTTATCCTTGACGTGGGCATCAAAGTATGCCTTCTGTCTTTTCTTATCTGCATATATTCCCGCTGTCGCTCTTAGTCTTGTCTCACCTAGTCGTTCCAAGTCAAGAATCCTCGAAGAGAGTTCATGACCCGTCCATTCATGCTCCTCTGCTACTTTCAGTGTAGGTATCAAGAAGTCCAATGGTAGCACTGCATTTTGGCCAAATACCATCTGAAAGGGTGTGGCTTGGAGTACCGTTTTATAGGCAACTCGGTATGCCCAAACAGCATGGTGTAGCTGTTTGTCCCAATCAGAGTGTTTATTATTCACTAGTTTGGTCAACACATTGCACAGAATCTTATTTGTGCTTTCGGCTTGCCCATTAGCTTGTGGGTGATAGGGGGCGGACTTCTTGTGTACTACCAAGAATTCTTGGAGAAGATGTTCAATAACTTCATTCAAGAAGTGGGTGCCTCTATCACTTACTAGCTCTATGGGGTAGCCCGTATCTAGTGAACACATTCTCAAATAAGAACTTAGCAGTCGTCTGAGCATCATTCTTTGTCGTAGCTTTTACCTCTACCCACTTGGTTAAATAGTCCGTGGCCACAATGATATATTCAACATGTGAACCCTTCGTTGAGGGATTAATCGGACCAACAAAGTCTATTCCCCACTTAGAGAATGCAGGTCCACCCATCATAGGTTTCACTGGCATCTCATCTTTGCGTATAGGATATTGAGTTTGTTGACAAACATCACACCTCTTCACATAGGTACGTGCATCCATGTGAAGGGTTGGCCACCAAAGTCCTGCAAATAGGATTGCCTTGATCACCCGATCTGGTCCAAAGTGTCCTCTTGCTACACCTTGGTGAGCAGTTTCCAAGATCTTGAGATATTCACTCTCATGGACACATAGTCTCAGGTAACCATCTTTACCACGCTTGTATAGATTATCACCAATAAGTGAGTAGTCTAGGGCTTCTTGTTCTAGACAATAAAGCATCTCACAAAGTGAAAGAACTACCATCAGTAGTAGTCAAAATGATCTTACCAACTCCCATAACAGGATAAGAGGAGTTGTTGGCACATGTAACAGTATTCCCTGTAGGGGCAGGCTCGAGTGAAGAGAAGAAACTATGCTGCGAGGTAATATGTTTGGTCGCCCCACTGTCAAAATACCAAACATCTGAGTCTATTGCAGACATGCACTGCTCATGAGAAGATGGGTCAAAACTACAGAGAGTAGTAAACGCCCATTCTTCTTCCTGCACAAGATTAGCAGACTCTATTTTTGGTATAGAGGCCTCTACAACAACCATTCTAGCCTCTTTCTTCTTTGCCTCTTTAGCAGCCAGTTTTGGACAGTTCTTTATGATATGATCATTCCCTTTGCAGTACTTACAAAACAATTTCTGCTTTTCTGATTTCTTCTCATCTTTATCTTCCTTCTTTGAATATGCAGAATTAGCAGATTTCTGCTTACTAGTTGAAGAGCTCCATTTTCCTTTGCCCTTCTGACTAGCCAGGAAAGCTTGATCTACAACTCTCGTAATGGACCTGTTGTGCTTGGAGTGATCTTCTGCAACAGAACAGAGACTAACTCCTCAAATGATAAGGCATTTGGATTGCCTTTCATCATCAACCGAAGAGTAGAAGCAAAACTCTGATATGAATCAGGAAGACCATTCAGAACGGTCTGCACAAGTGAGCTATCTGGTATAACCTCATCAACAGAAATCAATTGTTCCTTTAAGTCTTTGATCTTCGTTAGGAAACTGTCCATAGAATCACCTTCATTCATGTGCTCACTCTCCAACTATTTTTGGAGGTAAGCAAGACGAGCCTCATTCCTAGCTTGGTACAATGTGGTAAGTGTATCCCAAGCATCCTTAGCTGTTCTACAAGAGCGAATGTGAGGAATAATGGCACGTTTGACAGACAAAGCTATCAATGCATGTGCCTGGGGATCTCTGCCATCCCAACAAATATGCTCTGCGGTAGGTGCAGTAGAAACCGTAGCACGAACAGGAATATGCAGAATATCACCATCTTCGACACCTTCTGCATCAGCTTCAGTACCTGTAGTTGTAATAGTTGCAGGTGTGATGGGAAGTTTTTCGACACCCTGCACAATGTTCCACAGTCCTTTTGCAACCAGCACATGTCGTGTCATATAAGCCCAGAAGGGGTAGTTGGTACCATCCAACTTATCCTCAACAACCAACATACGGAATACATCACTGCTTTCAGCCATGGCCGGTGACTAAAATACCTTGATGCAGAAAATTGATAGAAAATTGATTGTATCTCAAAGCACCAAACTTTGTTATCTAACATCTCCATTTTGTGCAACCCGATGAGTGCTCGAGATTGAGGATCCTAGGTAAAATGTTCATACCAATTTTTGTTATTTTTAGACCTCATTTGGACCTCCACGTGACCCCGAGAATCTATTTTTTAACTATGCCGGACACTAGGTATGAAACCGGTCAAAACTAGTCTAGAATCTATAAAAAGAGCTAGAGAGCTCATTTTTTAGCTTAGCAAGTTAGATATTAGAGCTATTTTTGAGCTTGTAATAGTGTTCTTGAGTAATAGAGCTTATTCATGATGTTCGATTGCTTCTCTCTTGTCTCCACTATGTGTGTGTGCATTCTCATGCTTCTCACCTTCACCTTCACTCACTCCATGCATTCACGATCTTCATATCACTCCTATCTCTTCCATAGATTGACAATTAAGGAGGTGGAACTTCTTAGCGTGGAGCTTATCCTAGCCTAGAACAACACCAAATTTGGCACCGTTGCCAGGGATTGAGTTCTAGGATGAATGCTTGATGGTAAGAGTATAGTGAGAATCGGCATTGTAAGGTAAATGATTTCAGTTTTTGTTGTTGTTTTTGCATTGTTTTTTGTGTTTTTGACCTCCCCTAAACTCCCTTTTCATCACCACATCATCTTCTCACATCCCAAAAAATCAAAAAATTCACCATATTCACCTATTCACTCCATTTTGCTCATTTGCACATGCGGGAGAGAGTGAGAGAGCCTTTCAACAAGTTCATGCTTTTGTGTTTTATAGTTTTCTTGCAAGAAAAGCATTCCAATACAACAAGGAAGCTCTGAAAAGGTAAGAATGTCCATTTCCTATCAGATCTGCCATTTGCTTCAGACCATCACGATGGTCTGAGGATCTTGACTTTTTTGGATTACATCAATAGCACGACATAGACCACCCTTGTGCATAGGGGAATCCACAGACGGATTCCCAAAATTTTTGTTTTGGTGGACCATCGCGATTGGCTCACATCATGGGGATGGAGTGTCACCATTGCGATTGGCTCACGCCATCGTCACGGCTCGACCAGACCATCGTGACGGGCTCATGCCATCACAACGCTTCAGGTGGACCATCGCTACAGTCTAAGACCATCGCAATGTCCCAAATAGACCATCACGATGATCACACCCACTTTACACCATTGCAATGGGCTCATGCCATTGCGAGGCCTCGAGATGCATGTGTCATTGACCATCACAACAGTTCACTTGACCCTTGAACATCGCGACGATTGACCACACCATCGCGACGACTCATTAGATTTGGACCATCATGACAACGTGCATATTGTGGACCATCGTGACGACGTGCATATTGTGGACCATCGTGATTGGCTCACACAATTGTGACGCTTTGGTAAGTTCAAACCATCACGATGGATCACTTTCAGACCATCGTGACGACTCACTTTTAGACCATTACGACGATGCACACGTAGCGACCATCATGACGACTCGTTTCCTATGGACCATCACGACGGTTTGTAGACCATCATGACCCTTGTGGACCATCGTGAAAGTTCGAATAAAATGCAAAAAATTAGGGTTGAGTTTTTGGCAATTTCAAGGACAAATTTGAGTGATTTTGAGTTATTGGGACATTTTGAAGACTCCTTATTCTATAGTTGAAGAGATCTGAGTGCCTATTTTAACACCAAGAGCCTAAATGTTCATAACTTTCTCATATGAAGTCGATTGTTTGAGCTCTAGAGCTCCTTGGAAAGCTCGCTTTGAATCCTACACGATCTCAAATATTTTTCTTAAGAATAAAATGTTGATATTTATTTAGGATAGATTGAAATTGACCCTTTTGTGGGATTAGGAAACCAAGGGGGCACCTAAGAATCTTGCCAAAGGAAAAAATGACCCTTAAGTGTTTATACATCAAAGTGCCTGTTCATTAAAGTTAAAGATTGGTCTAAACTTTGGATTTTCAAAGGACTACTAAGAGTCATCCAAGGGCATCCAAAGCGAGACAGAAGGTGAAGCAAAGCAAGGCTTGGGAAGCACGCATTCTTGGGCACCAGGGCATTCAATGAAGCTGACTTGAGGTTGGAAGAACTCTCAACCCCCTCAGTCAATTGTAGCTTAGGCTAAGTGCACGTAGCATTGTTGATTGAATTGGGACAATGATAGGAACACATCATTGTAAGAGTAAGCTAAGAGATTTGTGACCACGGAAAACCTAAAGAAAAGAACTTGACTTCAACGATTATGAGAACTTAAACATATAACAAAAAGACGATTCTTGACATGTACATGGAGACAAAACAAGAGTTTGAAAGAAATAAAAACAAAATAAGTGACTAAAAACAAATAAGTAGAGACGACCAGAATGCATATTGAGTGATTGAGGCTGATAGATTCATGAATCTTATATCATCAAAGCACATAGGTAAGGTAGATCGACAAAGCCTTAGGTCATTAGAAGTGTGTGAGAACCACATCACTCTCTTGGGCTGAACAACCAAATAGTTACCCATACAAATTGAGCTTAGAGACTAGTGAGTCCAAAATGGCTGACAACATGGAGAGACCGAAAGGAGGGGTAAGTGTAGCTTATCCGGAAAGACCTGAAGGACCCTATAGGACCCAATTAAAATATGCCCGAACCAACCACTTAGGTGCTTGCATCTATGAGGATGGTTTGAGAAGATGAGTGGTTCAATTGCACAACCCTGTGGTACCCATCGAATTAGAACATGTAGTTAAATTCAAGAGAGATGCCTACTTAGACAAGGAAGGAACAATGTATATCATAACTAATCAACCTAACCTCGCTAATGAGTTTGGTGTAGTCATACCTGAGATGGAAGTAGGAACCCAAGGGCAAGAACCTTTAGGAGATGAACCTAGAACATCTAGAGGGAAATCGGTATTGATGACAATGTTGAATCCAAAATGGATCCCTCAAGATAACAAAAGCATTGACTTATTCCTGAATAGGGACACTGATGAAGTATTTTGGAAGTATAGAATGGAAAAACCAAATGAAATAGGATCAATTACCATCTACAAATTCAAGGACCCTGACATGCCCGAAAAGGTAGTATACCTAGACAACACATCAGAACGAGTGTTTTTAGTATCAAATCATGCCAGACATGGTTACACATGGAGAGGCAAGTTGGTATTTCCCCCATCATGAGCAAATGTGAACACTAGCATCATATTTCTGGGACATCCAGAACCCACGGGTCCCAAAGAGAGAGGAATAAGGAAAGGCTAGAAGTGAGCTTCACTCACCCCATAGGGAGAGATAGATCAACCATGGAAAGAGACAGACTAGAAAGATGGAGAGAACCAAGAATACAAGGTGGTAGAGATGACTTTCCTCTACCTAGACCTTGTGAGCACCCAAGAATATTGAGACCTACCCAATTAGTAAAGTCGATGAAAAATTACTTCGATGGGATAGGAGATCCCTATGACCATGTTGTCGATTTTAAGAAAGTGTTGTGAGCAGAGCAGGTGGAAGATATGTTCACACAATACAATGCCTTTGTACTCACACTAGAGAACACAACTTTAACCTGGTTCCAACCTCTACACCAAAGTCAATTTAGGGACATTCATCACTTGTTAGATTCATTCATCACTGATTTCTCTAAAAGCAGTATTAGGCACAACACTTCCTCCTTAATCCATAGCTTCAAACAAACCCCCCAAGAAATAGTGAGACTTGGGGGACTTAGGTTTAGATAGTACATTGAGAGATTTCCCATGCCAGAACTTCCCTCATAGGCCAAGCAAGTGTCTTTGTTTCTGGATGGCCTCTTCAGCTCTAAACTACAATCTTATGTATATCTAAAGGAACCTAAGACTCTAGAGCAATGTGTACATGGTTGTATAGGCATTGAGGATAATTTAGGAGATGAATTAGAAATTTCAAAGTTCTAGAAAGATTTGGATAGCTCCTCGCAATCATCCTTGAAACATTCTAGCTCTATTGAAGACCTAGTAGAGAAGGTGGCCTAGAAACTAGGAGTTTCTAGCAAACAGATGCCATGGTTAACATCTGTGAAATGTTGTTACACCCTATGGTGGTCATCACATGGCAAATGTGTGTCCTAATGTAACACAAACCCAAGCCAACCCTAGTGGCCAATACTGCACAATTGAAAGGCGGTATATTGATCACACAACACAAGATTGCCCATATAACAAACAAGTGGTCATATAGAACTACCCCCAAGAATACCTCCAACCATGTAGATATCCAGGTCAGTACAATGCCCAGCCTCATTACTACAGACCCGCATAGAAATACCCTTATCAGACTCAACCAAGACCTCAACCAGTCTTAGCTCAGTAGCCACCCCCCCAAGCCAATGTAATATCAGTCAAGTGCGCTTCTGCAGAAGAAAACCTTAGTAGGGATTAAGTACCTTCTTCCCCCTTGATCACTAAAAGTGAACCCCACTCAAATAGTTTTGATTCCACCAATGTAGATAGTCCACCTGCATACTATATTGAGTCATCAGAACACATGGAAAACTGGGAGCTAGACTATGCCAACATAATGTATGCCAATCCTAACCCACGGCCCTAGTTGAGACAACCAAGACCCAGGGCCCTAAAGGACCATGCTTTAGGTGCCTAGGAGATCATTTCTTAAAGGAGTGCCCACATCCTCTGATCGCAAGGCAGTCACAATATTATAACATTCAAGGTATCAATCTTAGCTGAACCCATACTTGAAAATCTAGACATGATGTTTCTAGCATACCATGCAAGGTTAAGAGAAGGACCCCAAGTAGCTGAATTGAGTAAGAACTATGCAAGGGTAGACTTAGAAATTGAGAGAACTAAGCTTTGCATGAAGATGGTAGAATTAGCCAAAACCATGTTTGAAGCCTCTCGGTATATCAATTGGAGTAACATAGCTACACTTTCAAGGACTACTAGAGAGGCTAGAACACCTGATTGCTAACAACAAAAAAACGAAGCAAAGATGTCCCATAACATTCCCTTGATGCAGGAAGGTAAAATACCATCTCTGTCTCAAGTACCAAACTCGACAGACTGGGAGAACCATTCTTCCATACATAAGTACTCACAGAGATTTCTGAGAGAAATCCAAGATGAGAAGTGGAGAAGAGAGCAAGAAACCAATCCTCCTATTCACAAATGATGACTTATAGAAACAATTTCCCCAAGACATACCCTCTATATATGATGATTTAGAGGAAGAGCAACTTAGTGAACAAACGGAGTTTGAATCCAATTCCTTACAAGAATTACCCCAGTTCACAGGACCTTGGGAACCAAAGTCTATCAGTATGAGAGCACCCACCATAATAGTCAAAAATGAAGAATCAGTACTCCCTAGGAACACAAAAGTGATAAAGAATAGTAGAGTTCAGTGTCATCTCACTTTAGAAGAATTGTTGAAAATCAAACTTGAGTTGTGGAAGCATGTAGCAAACCAGTTCCTAGAGACAACTATCACTCACTCATAGGAAGGTTCACACAAAAAAGTACAAGAGATACTTGTGGAAAGACTTAGAGATATGAGCGAGGGAGAGGAAGGTAATACCTATCTTCCAATAACCCACCAAAGATATACCAGCAAAGCCATCCTAGATTTATGTGTCGATGTAGGCATCACGACCACTGCTTTATGGAAATGTTGGGGTAAGCCAACATTAAGACCCACAAGATTGAAGCTAGAAATGGCTGATAGACATATTGAGAAACCATTAGGATTGTTGGAAGACATATCTCTCACCACTTGTGGTGTAGAATTTGAGCACACTTTTGCCATTTGTGAGTTTCGAAAAAATCATGCTTACGAAATGATATTAGGACTATCATTTATGTGATAGTTGCAAATTGTACAAGATTGGGGACCAGCTCTTTGTACCTGCAACATTTAGGGGTGACCAATCATTTAACCTCAAGGCTTATTCCCATCATGATGTACCCCCAATCCAATGGAATACCATCCATAGGACACTAGAAACAGAGTCTGTGCATTCATTAGAATTGGATCCATTATGGTTGCACAAGGACACTCATCTATGGATTGTAAATTAGCTAAACAAGAGGAAGAACAATTAGAAGCTGGAACCTTGGGTACAAAACAACATTCATGAACCCTTCAAGATCCTGGTTATGCACTGGTAGTGTTTGCTGATGAAGAATTTGAGCCTCACGATTGGGCAGAGATCTTAGCTACTATGGATATAGCAGTAAATGAAGAACAATGGACCCCTCACTATTATGAGGATGGATATGAAATCTCCATCTTTATGATAGAACCTTTAGAGGAAGAGCCTATCCTAGAAGAATGCAAGGAATCGGCTCACGAACCAGATGAGACTAGTGACGAGGACCTAGAGTCCATTATCATGGAACCCTTCTGTTCAATAGAAAAGGAATATCTTTATTTTGTGGAAACCACTACCCCAAAGATGGGAAAGGAAAATCAAACTGAACAACCCGAGTCATCACAGAATGTAAAGAAAGGAAGCACAAAAAGAAGAGAGAGAGCACCTCAAATGGGAGAAGAAGAACCACTCATGGAAGTGCTAGAGAACTTTAAAAAGTATGAAATAGAAGATAGAAGAATCATGGTACGGATGCCTAAATGAGAAGCAGGCATTGGAGGTGTACGATAATCGAGAGCAAACCAAAAAAATAATACTCACAATTGAAGAAGGAGAAGAGAAATGCAAATACATAGGGCATGATTTGACGAAGGAAGAAGAAAAAGAATTCATAACCCTATTGCTAGAATATAGAGATGTGTTTGTTTGGAGCTACAAGCACTTCAAAGGAGTAGACCTAGATATATTCTCCCATAGAATCTCCATGACCCCAGAGGCCAAGCCTTCTAAGCAAAAACCATACACCTATAATGATAATTATGCTGCAAAGATTAAAGGGGAGATTGCCCGATTGATAGAAGCATGATTTATTTATGAAATTGAGCATAACGATTGGGTTTCCCCCATTGTGATAGTGCCAAAGAAAAATGAGAATTGTGTGTGTGTATTAACCTTATAAAAGTTAATGCCACCACGATTAGAGACAATTATCCTCTTCCTATCAAGGAACATTTATTGGAATGAGTTGTGGGCAAGGAAGCATACAACTTCCTTGATGGTTTCTTAGGCTATAATCAAGTAGCCATTGCCCCTGAAGATCAACATAAGAAAACCTTTGCTATAGAGTGGGGAATATTTGCATTTCGTGTGATGCCACTTGGGCTGACAAATGCACCCGCCAATCTTCAACGATTAATGTGTCACGTTTTTAAGGAATTCTTACGAAAAAACTTGGAAGTTTATGCATGCAATTTGTGTGCTCATTCTAACATGAGGTAGACCCACATCCCTGAATAAAGGCAAATATTTGACAAATGTCAAGAGTATCAAGTCTGCTTGAATCCAAAAAAGTGTGTTTTCATGGTCAAGCAAAGCAAAATTCGAGGACACATTGTGTCAAGGAATGGAATCTCTATGGACATAGAGAAGGTTAGAGGGATTGCAGACCTACCTAGGCAAAAAAATGTGAAGGAGGTACATGATTTCATGGGACATTGTGGTTACTATCAATGACTTATACACATGTACAATCATTGGTACTCTCTTTTGAACAATTTTGAATGGACAGATGAATGTGAGAAATAATTCAATGAATTCAAACGACACGTGTTCAACACCCATCTTAACTGCACCAGATTGGAGTAAGCCTTTCCATGTGCATGTGGATGCATCCAACTATGCCATAGGATGTGTGTTGACACAAACCACGAATGAAAGCAATATAGATCTTTCCATAGCTTACACAAGTAGACAATTGAATGTAGCAGAAAGAAATTACACAACTACAGAGCATGAAGGATTAGGAATGATATATGTAGTGAAGGAGTTTAAACACTACTTATTGGCAAATAAGTTCAAGTTCTTCACGGATCATCAGGCATTGTTGTACTTAGTCAATAAGCCTTGTAACACTGGATGATTGATATGTTGGTTTCTATTACTAATGGAATACGATTTCAAAGTAGTAGTCCGGAAGGGAAGGACCCACCTTAGAGCTGATCACCTTTCACGATTAACTAAAGGAGAAGCCCATCAAGGAATTCCAGATGAACTACCAGATGCATACCTATTTAATCTTGAGAAGTACATGAATAGGCCAAATCCATTGTCCCTATTCTCACATTTGGACCCAAGAACCCTAAGATTTTACCAAATCACAAAAATACGAGGTACTAGCAAGAACCATATATAAACAAGATAATTAGAAAAATCTTGGTTGTTGTGTAGATGAATCAGAATACAAGAACTAGTTGCAATTAGCACATGTAGGTGCACTAAAGCAACATCATTCAAAACACCATACATTGCAAACTCTACATAGACAAGGAGTATATTGGCCTCCTATGGAAGCAGATGTCTATATGCTATGTAAGAGATGCCCAGTCTATTGTGAAAGACCACCTATAGAGCATGCCACACTGTACCATGTGTCTCTCACACCAGAATGGAGTGAACCAATGGTGACATACTTGAGGGCAAAAACATTCCCTCAAGTAATGACATTAGCAAGACAACAAAGTCTAGAGCAGGAAGCTCAAGACGACACACTCATTGGTGATATCTTGTACAAAAGAGGGAGAGATGATTACCTGAGAAAATGTGTTCATGAGAGTGATTGTTTAAGCATATTAGAGATTGCACACCAAGGTTTGCAGGAGGTCATTTTGGCCTTGCCAGAATAATCAAAGCCATATTGTTTGCAGGATTATGGTGGCCCACTCTTCACATGGATGCATATACCTATGTTAAGAGGTGTGATGTGTGCCAAAGAACTCAGTCTCCCACTCATAGAGATGAAATGCCACTGAAACCCATGATGGGAAGGTATGCATTCTCTAAGTGGGGTATAGACTTCATAGGACCCATCAACCCCCCTGGAAAATGCACTCATGCTGAATACATTATAGTAGTCACATATTATCTCACCCAATGGGTACAGGTTAATGTTACCAGAAAGAATGATGCACACACGACTGCAAAATTCTTATTTGAAAATGTCTTTATGAGATATGGATTGCCTATAGAACTAGTGAGTGATCGAGGAACTCACTTTCTAAACTAGTTCATTGAATATTTGTTACAAGATTTTATGGTGATTCACAAGAAATCTGCACCATATCATCCTTAGGCCAATGGTCAAGGAGAAAGTACTAACAAGATCCTTTGTAATGTATTGATGAAACTTCTCCTAGCATAGTGGATAGGAGACCATTCATTACAGTCATGCTAGAACAAGGCAACACCTGCCATGAGCTTAGGGATTTAATTGATTTAGGTGCTCCGAATTGTGTGATTAGGTGTTTGCACTATAAAGACTCAGAATTAGAAATGTGGCCAATTGAGGCATACCGCAAAGGGTTGGGAGGCATGGAAACCTTTTGCATGGGTGAGGTGGATCTTCCTATCCTCATACATGAGATAACCGTGACTGTGAAACTCCTAGTGTGCCATGATGATGACCTGATAGAACCATTAATCCTTGGCCAAGATTGGTTTTACGATCACTCAATGGACCTAAATCTTAAGAAGTGCTCCCTATAGCTTAGAACCTTAGACCAAGAGCCAGTGATACCACTTGACTTCCCTAACAATACCTAGCCTGAGGAATTTAACCCCAGACTAGATGAAATGGATGTGAAGCAATCAGTCAGATAAGTCAGATCAATCGAATGTCAACCCACGAGGATTTGGTGATGGATCATTTCCACTTAGGAGGATGTCAAGAGATCTTCCCTTGGTCTTCCTTTGAACAAGAAGAGGATTACACTAGTGGCAGGTGGGTCACATCATCGGAAAAATGGGCACCATAGTCTCCGGTGGCCCATCCTCCACATTTCCTATAGACCTACCTAGATCTGTTGTATAGAATGGCTTACTTCCCAATGGGGAAGTCACACAAGTGTTGGACCTCCCCTCTTTTCCAAAGTAGAGCATCAACCAAACCTATCACCCTCAAACATAGAGAAGTCAACCATGACTTAGGAATCCAAACCGACAACCTTACAAGACAACCCCAAGGAGCAAGCAGTATCACCATGACAAGCAACTAGCATAAGGCAAGTGTGGGGGTCCAAAGGTCAGAAAGCACCAACAGTTTCCAACAATGCAGACCATGATGATAAGAATTCAAGGTAGAAATAGATGCTCCATCCAACATCCCCTTGACCTTATTCTCCATCGACGAGAACGTGACAAATTTGGATCGCCAAGGACCCAACTCCAAGTAGATCTAGGTACCCAAGAACTGTCTTTTATCTCAAGACCCAAGCCATGTAATATACATCCCTTTGAAGTCATCCCCCCCATTGACACCACCACTACCAGATTCATCCTTTGTACCTCAACAAAAACAATGCACCCACACACCAACTCTTAGGAAATGGATGTCGAAATGCATCTAGACACCTCCACTCAAACCTTTGTACAACATAAGACCTCTCACAACTTACCTTCATCCTTGTATTAATTCATCCACAGCTAAACCTTGTATAAATTCACCCTCACTAACCCACTATCACTTGTAATAAAATCTCATCAAAAGCAATGTATGCACTATCTAAAGCATGTAGGCTGTCTAGCGACCTACATTAGTTTATGAGAAATCACTACGTAAACCACCTCACAACACAAGGCTACATGGGTTACACATCAGTTATGGAAAGGAATTGGGGTCTCACTTTATTGAGATCATAATTAATTTCCATACTAATGTGTTATCCTTTTGTAGCAGATCATCTATGCACTTATCATCATGCAAACTGAATGCACTTCTGAGGCTGGCACAACTATGCCAATAATAAATTTTAGTACACTATTAACTGAACCTTACCCTGCTATGAAGCCCCCAGAATTTCAAGATTTTATGGGACCAATGCCAATTGAAGATCCTCCCCTAGGACGAACCGAAAAAGTATATAACAACTCCCATTGGTTCCAAGGACTTGCAGGACCTCTAGTGGATGCTAACTTCATCTATGAGGTGATGCTTCGCTTTAGCGGAGACACATGGGGAAGATATCAATTCTTTTCACGAGAGTTCGAAGACCTTCAGAACTCAGAGGAATTATGACCTATTTGGGCCAAGGCTGGTTTCACAGAGTATTTTAGTGTGCCCCTGCCTAAACCAATTTTTTATCGATGCTTCTATTTGGTGACTACTCTTGAACCCCTTGTGAGGAAGGAATTTCCAGAAAACTTCATTTTGCCTCCACTACTTAATGATCCACCTTATAAGAAATTCTATCTCTCGAATGATCTCATCGGAGCCGCCCTAAAGATCCATGGCACTCACACTCCAAGAGAAAGAGAGAAGCTAATTCCCGAGCCAATGAAAAGGGGTGATGTTTTGAATTGGGTTGATATTTCCACCATCACACCAGACTTATCCAAGCCACTACATATTTGTACGCAACATTTTGCTTTCCCCACTCAGGACCATTTCATGATACCACAAAAGTGCATTTAGTTTGGATTGTACTTGGCAAATACAGGCCCTCAAACGATCAATCTTGCTAGCTGGATTCAAGATCAATTGTACTTAGCATAGCAAAGATGGGTCTAAAAGCATGTCATCCACAGTTGTTGTGCCCTCACAAGAATAGTATACATGTGGCTTGCCTATGATATACCAGTCGAGAGAGCTATGACTAGTGATGAGCTGAAATGGTTTAAAGGAACCTCAAAGAAAGCCCACAAATTGAGCACGAAAAGGGAAAGAGAGTGTATGAGGGGCACCATACCATGTTTACAAGTCCATGAATCACCTTCACCACAACCATCCCCTCAGCAGTCTCTATTTGTGACATATATGTTGATATATTTAGGTAGTGATGTGTGTGAACACAATAGGAGCCGTCGGGGCACTTTTTCCCGTCTTTAAGAGGTTTTTTTTCCTTGGCTTGTATATATGCCTATTGCCCTCCTAGGTTACTTATCATTGTACATTCTAGTGGTAATACATTCAGTATTGTGTGTTGTGCTCCAAGCTTCCTCTTCTTCTTCCATTGTGATGTTTGCTTCCACGGATGTCTAACTCCAACAATTGGTATCAGAGCAAGTCATCGCTTCATCTAGGGCGTCACCATCACCCCTCCAATCACGGTCTCAAAATCGCATGAAATTTGGTGAGCATACTCAAGGTGATTAGGAGATCAAAACAGCTTTGATATGCCGACATTGCGATTTGAGCTTGTTTCGGCCTCCAAACACATTATCATAGAGCTTGTGCAGTCTATTTGGTCTTTTTGTGCCAAAGATATATATAGGTTTTGGTTCGCCAGTATAAGCATCTCAAAGTCTGCTATAGGTTTAGTAGAACTCCTTAAGGTAGTTCTGTTCAACTTTTTGAGATACAGTCATTTTTCTGCATTTGGGTATTTTAGTTAGTGGCCATGGCTGAAAGCAGTGACGTGTTTCGTATGTTGGCTGTTGAGGATAAGTTGGATGGTACGAATTACCCATTGTGGGATTATATGATGCATCATGTATTGGTCGCACAAGTTTTGTGATACATTGTGCAAGGCGTTGAAAAATATCCTATTACACCTGCAAATACACGTATTGAAGCTGATGCAGATGGCGTCGAAGATGATGATATTCTATAGATTCCTTTTCATGTTGTGGTTCGTATTGCACCTACTATAGAGAAAATTCATTGGGATGATAGAGATGCTCATGCACATGCATTGATAGCCTTGTCTGTCAAACATGCCATTATTCCTCACATTCGCTCTTACAAAACAGTTGAGGATGCTTGGGATACACTTATCACATTGTACCAGGCTAGGAATGAGGCTCGTGTTGCTTACCTCGGAAAATAGTTGGAGAGTGAGCATATGAATGAAGGTGATTCTATGGACAATTTTCTGACAAAGATCAAAGACTTGAAGGAACAATTGATTTCTGCTGATGAAGTTATACCAGATAGCTCTTATGTGCAAATAGTTATGAATGGTCTTCTTGATTCATAGTATATTTTTGCTTCTACTCTTCGTTTGATGATGAAAGGCAATCCAAATGCCTTGGCATTTGAAGAGGTAGTCTCTGTTCTGTTGTAGAAAGATCAGTCTAGGCAGAACATGTCTATTATGCATGTTGTAGATCAAGCTTTCCTAGCTAGTTAGAAGGGCAAAGGTAAATGGAGCTCATCTACTAGTAAGCAGAAATCTGCAAATGCTACACAATCGAAGAAGGAAGATAAAGATGAGAAGAAATCAGAAAAGCAGAAATTCTTTTGTTGTTACTGTAAAGAAAGAAGCATGTCATAAAGAATTGTCATAAACATAAGCCTGATCGAACTGTTGATAGGTATAAGGCTAGGCTTGTTGCAAAGGGTTATGTTCAGGAAAGAGATATTTGCTCTTACTTGCCGAATGACTACTATTTGTAGCATTTGTGCACTTGTAGCTCATCATGGTTGGAATGTACATTAGTTGGACATTAAAACTGCATTTCTGAATGGTGATTTGAATGAAGAAGTGTATGTTTTTTAGCCCCATGGCTTTGTGCACAAAGGGCATGAAAACCAGGTGTGCAGGTTAAAGAAGGCATTATGTGGTTTAAAGCAAGCACCACGTGCTTGGTATGAAAAGTTACATGCCTATCTGATTGCACATGATTTTGAGAATATTCCAACTGAAAGAACCTTATATGCTAAGCATGCTAATGATGTGCTTCTGATCATTGTTGTGTATGTTGATGACATGCTGGTCACTGGTCCTAATGAGAAGCATATTGCTGATTTCAAGGCTGATTTGCATGTCTCATTTGAGATGTCTGATTTGGGGCATTTGCATCATTATTTGGGCATTAAATTTATGCAAGTTGATGGCAGAATAGCTTTGTGTCAAAGTAAATATATTAACACATGATTGCAATGTTTTGGCCTTGAAGACTGTAAACCTATTGCCACTCCTATGGAGACATGTTTACAATTGACTCTTCATGATGCTGGAGATGCACTTGATGTTGTTCTCTATCAACAAGTTGTTTGATGCTTGATTTACTTATGCATTACTCAGCGAGATATCCAGTTTGTTGTCTCACAGATGAGCAGGTATATGCATTGCCTAGGCATCAAGCATTGGCAGGTAGTGAAGCACATCTTTCACTACTTGAGTGGTACCCGAATACTTGGATTGTTTTATCCCAAGGGGGAATCACTACTGCCAAATTTACATGATTTTTTGACTCTGATTGGGTTGGTTGTTATGACACTCATGTGTCCACTAGTGGCTTTTGCTTCATGCTTGGTAGCTCGTGTATATATTTGTTGAGCAAGAAGAAGCCTACTATGAACACTTCCAGTTGTGAGGCTGAGTATAAGGAAGCTTTCACAACGACTGTTGAGTGTGTGTGGCTTAGATGCCTTATGGATGATTTGGGTGTTGGTCAGTCTTCTACCACCACCATCTTCACTAATAGTCAGAGTGCATTGGTAATTGCAAGGAACCCTGTGTTCTGTGCTCGCACTAAGCACATTGAGGTGCATTATCATTATGTCAGGGAGAGGTTCTCTGCTAGAGATATCAGCTTGGCATATGTGCCCACATAGACCTTTTCACGAAGGCTCTGCCTAGGGAGAAGTTTGAAGCTTTTCACAAAGCTTTGGGTTTGCTTCCTTTTGTGGATTGATTCCATAGCTTGGCACTTCCTTAAACATGAGTGCTAGCTCCTTGTTCATCGCATCACTCCTAGGGGGGATTTGTTGATATATTTAGGTAGTTAGGAGGTTTTTTCCCCGGATTGCATATACACCTATTGCCCTAACGAGTTACTTATCATTGTACATTCTAGTGGTAATACATTCAATATTGTGTGTTGTGCTCCAAGCTTCTTCTTCTTCTTTTTGTTGTTTGCGTGCTTTCATAGACGTCTAACTCCAACAATATAAACAAAAGAGTGAAAACGAGTCTTTGCATATTTTTCAATTGTTGCAAGCAAAGGGCTTAATTATTTTGGAGATTGTGGAGGCACAAAATGTCCAAATGCTTTGAAAATTAAACTACAACTAGTCTAGTTATTGAAAATTGTCTTTTCAAAATTTTTAAGCTACTAGGTCTCATTTCTTAGATCAACTACTCTCTGGTACTCAGAACAAGATATGGTCAGGATTTGTTAGAGATCATTATTATGTCTTTAATGCACACATGATTATTTATTATTGGAAGCATAAATTAAAAAACAAATTCATGGAAAGATTACTATATGATGAATTCTAGAACATACCCAAAACTCAACGAATTTGGATTTTGCCATCATAATTGAAAGACATTCTAAAAGTGTATGTTCATTGTTTGCATGCTTACCTACTGGTAGGTGTAGTAGAGAAACGTATCTCATTTTTAAAGAGTTTTTTAACGAATGTGAAACTCAAATTTTAGAAAAATGGTCTAGCTTTTTATACAAAGAATTTGGATTTTTAATATTATTTAAGCAATCGAAGATCTTCAAGAAGATGACCCTCTACATGGCTAAATTTGGTAGTGGATTCTTTGACCTTTGTAACGAATTGGTCATAGAACTCTGAGGAAATGTTCAAATCAAGTGATTTTTATGCTCAATTAAAGCTTTTGAATTTATTCATTTGTTTGCAAAATTTTGAGGGATTTTTCACTTAATCTTCAATCTATTGTTGTTTGAGCATTTTCTTATGGGGAACATTCTTCAAAGAAGAGATTTTTTCACAATATGTTTTCATGATATTTTTTTATATGGTGTGATCACCATGGGCTAGCCATGCCCTATATTTATGATTATGGCGATTATTTTCATAGAAATATATAATGTCATGCGAGTATGGAATCGATTACTCACTTGTTTATTCTTCTCATATTGAAAAAGTGTTCAAGCTCTATCTCATACATGCATTTAGGTGGGATATAAATTCTGGTGGTATGGGACATCAAAATCTGTATTCAACCCAGGTGTAGGAAAGATGGTATGGGAGAGAATTCATTTATGAATTTACCTTTTATGGTTTGAAGGTCATTCAAATGACCTTAGTAGTATTATACAACATAGGTAGAAGCTCAGACAGTCACTCTATGTGATGGAAAACAAGGCAAGTCCATAGGCAAGCAACCTAGAAATGGAAAGGCAAGGTTTGCACATAAGAATATTTGATATAGCAACAACATTAAGAAGTTACTCACAGAGTATATACTTTATTTGATATGCCTGAGATTAGGCCATGTTTCATACATAGTTTCAATGATGTGAGCTAGGCACTTAGCCTAGTTGGTTATGAGTGTGTATACATCTAGTTATCCTTATTTCATTATATTTGCTTAATTCACATTTTGTGTCTCCATTACTTCTAGGAGTGTTAGAGTATTATAGATAGATTTTATGGGTATGGTTTGGCATAGACATCTCATTCCTAGTTTAGAATGATTCCATCATAGTGATGGTCATAAATAAAGCAAGTTTTTTCCAATTGGAACATGTCACATTTCTATCATTGAGAAGGCAATGGTTATTTCACTAGTTGTTGTACTTTCTTAGCATGTTATCATTGAATACAATGATATTTAGAAGGGGGAGAAAGTGTTATATTCCATTTTCAATTTAGGCCTTGATGGCCTACCATTGTCATGCCTGTGTTGATCAAGGATCATAGAAGGTTGAAGGACTAGAGCTCAAGGGATCCAAGGCTCTAACACGGAACCGTGAGGTTATTCTATCCTCTCAGAGTGGCCACATGAGGGGTATATGGACCTAATAGATGGTTCTAGAGGTTCACATGGGCAAAGACTATTTAAGGTTGGGTGGAGAGTGGCAAACATTCAATCAGGATCTCATGAAACTAGACTTCTTCTTTCAACCACACCATTTTGTTGTGGTGTGTATTTGTTAGTAGACTCCTTTTTTATTCATTTTTCTTCCAAATATGTAAGAAATTGATAAGAAAAATATTAATCTCCTCCATCTAATCTCAATTTTCTTATGCTTCTACCTATTTGCTTTTAAACCAATGATTTAAACTTTTTGAATGTATCAAATACTTCCAATTTGTACTTCATAAGATTTTTAAACTTTGAGAATTCCTCAATAGAAGCCACAAGGTACTTGCTATGTACCAATGAATCATCTTGAGGTGGACCACGTATATCAATATGAATCAAGTCCAAAAGACCTTTGCTTTACAAACATGCTCTTGGACCCCATATGCTAATATAAATCAAGTCTAAAAGACCTCTACTTTGCAATCTTGCTCTTGAAAAAAGACTTCTTACATGTTTTCCAACTTGACATGCCTCACAAACATAATCTAAATCTTGCTTTGGATAAAATTCCCACTATTTTTGTCATAACCTGACAATTGAGTGTCATCAATATCCACATTTTGTTTGATTTATTTAGACCTCCATGGTCCACCTGTAATTGGTCAAGGACCCTAGCCAAGTTAAGGACTAGATCTTGGTGGATCCAAGGCTCTAGCATGAATCTTCGAGGTTATTCCATCTCATCAACAAGTTGTTGAGAGGATGAAAGCATTTGTAGATCAACATCGCACATCACGAATGTTTCAAGAGGACGATCATTGTTTTTACATCTTGCACTTTGTTCGTCATTGATAGTGGGTCAGAAATCCAAGTTAACCCCTAGATTTTGTGGATCTTGGACAATAATCAAGAAGATTAGTGATGTCCCATACAAATTACAAATGCCAACTGATTGTAAAGTTCACCTAGTTTTTCATGTTAGCAATTTGAGACCATACATTTCTCAAGATGAGAATTGTATGGATGACATTTTTAGGAGATGGAACATCTGAGCCAGATGTTCTGTTTTGAGTTCTTGATAAGAGGGAGTGGCACTTGCAAAATCAATCCATACCAAATTATTTAGTAGGATGGACTAGCCATCCACTCACAGATGCTACTTGGGAATCAGTTGCTTTGATTCACAAACACTTTCCTTCCTTGATCAATGAGGATAATAAATCTCTAGAAGGGGGAGAGACTGTTAGATTTATTTAAACCTCCATGGTCTACCATTGGTCTACCCGCATTTTGGACCCTAGCTAGTTCGAGGACTAGAGGTCGGGGGAGCCAAGGCTCTAGCATTAGTCTTCGAGGTTACTCGATCTCCTCAAAGTGGCCATATGAAGGATGTCCATACCTTAGAGAAGACTCTAGACGTCCCAAGGGCAAGGGCTATTTAAGGTTGGGAGGAGAGTGCCAAGTAGCTAATTAGGATCTTTCACATTTACTCCATTTTCCTCAATTCATCCAATTGAAATCAAGATCCTTGTGATAGTAGGAACAAACAAAACAACTTTGAGGGCTACATGTGCATTAAATGGACAATCACCAATATATAACACATCATGCTCAATGGGACCTCCTATTAACAATGACTCTCAATTATGGCTTGTGTAAATTTACAAACAAATTTTTATTATGACTCATGTGGTTTGAACAATCACTAACTAGATATGAAATTTTTTTTATTTTACCTTTCTCTCATCTATATATGCATGCATAGCCATATAAATGTCCTGATTTTGTGTTCGAGCCTCCTCTTGCACTATATTGTTGTTTTGATGCATGTTGAGTTGGACTCTTCCTCTTATTCATCCTCTAAAGCCAACTCTCTTATTTGGATTGGAGAAACAATCCTAGCACAGTGATCAACTTTAATGGTTGGAATGCACAATAATTAGAAATTAGATTTACATTTTTAAATGGGCATTTGAAGTATATGTATTTTAACCTCAACGATTAGTTCAAAAAAGGGCAAGATAATAAGCTTGCATTAGGTATTGTTTAATTTGAAACATGTATTTGGTATGAAAAGACACATCCTTTCTTGTCAATACATGGATTTTAGAGCAATCCAATTAAAATTGGAAGCACATTCTAAGTGAAGCATGTAGATGATGCATTATAAAGCTGGTTTTTAGATCTATCATCTCTTGGACGGGGTATCCACTTCCTTTTTAGTTTGTCTCTTTGAATTACAAAAGTAAATCAGTGAATAAAAGTGGGTTATCTTTTATGATTCTTGATCTCTTAGTACGTAGAACAAGGAATTTCTCTCTAGGAAAATCCTAGGGGGTGCTCCCATAGTTCACAAATAATCTATCCCTTTACATTTTTAGAGGACCTCCACTTCAATGGCATTCCATAGAATAGCCAAGCACCCCATCACTTCCCTAAGAAAAAAATATTTTCTTGAGAATTGGACAAAAATTGAACAACATGCAGATGGGGATGGGACAACCCTAACGTATGGATATGCCAAGTCTTGGATGAATTTGAAGCCAGACCATCAATCCAAACGACTCAAGTGTTATTCTTGAGGCACAAGAAAAAAAGATGTCCAATGTCTTCTTTGATTCTATGGAACCTTTTGCACCATGTAGAGGTCATGTTTAGCTTGGGCCTTGGTGTTGATTCATATACTTCGAAGGATCTCACAAAGAAGAATGCCTTTCTCCATTTCGATGAAAGGATGCCAAAAACTACGAAACTTCAACTCCTACATGATCGAACTTCTTTTTTTGTGCTCTCCACCTTAAGCAAACCATTTTTATGGAGTGCACCTATGGCCTTCATACACTTAAAAATTGCACATGGAGAATGGATCACGATTTTTTCTTTTGGCAATAGTTTTTACAAGCCTTTAAGACTCGCATGTTACACATTGTTGATATTGTGTTAATCTCACATAATTTGAAGGGTTAGAGAACTCATAAAAAAAAATCAATAGTACTATCGAACGTGTGTGGTATAGCCTTTTTTTCTTTTTTTTCAAATTTTTAAAAGGAAGTTCAATCGAAGCCTAAGCTCTTTTGCTTGAATTGATTGAAAGAACGACTATACAAGTGAATGAGCATAGTACCCATGGGACCCCCTTGTATCTCACAAAGCAGTGGTTAAACTACTCGAAAGTGACATTTGAAAAGGATTGCCAGAAGGCAATTTGTTTAGCCTGAAGAAAATACATTGGCCTGGGGCCTACAACTATCATGCTGTAAAGAGGGGTTCAACCCTCGCCCTTATCTCAATAATCGAAAGACCCATCCAAAGAGCCTAATGTGCACGGACAAGGCGTGTGATATAATTTTTTTTTTAATTTTTTATTTTATTTTATTTTTTAAAATGGAGGTTCGGCCGAGGCCTACGGCGTGTGGTATAGTTTTTTTTTTTTTTTAAATGGAGGTTCAGCGGAAGCCTACTCCCCCGGACTTTAACTTTGAAATTGCAACTGTACAAGTGAATGGGCATAGTACCCGCGGGACCCCCGTATCCCACAAAGTAGGGGTTAGACAAGGCGTGTGGTATAGTTATAATGGATTGAAGATCCAACATTCAATACTCGTAGTTCAATCGGATGTTAGCCCTAAAATGAGGGATAAAGAGAGTTCCTCTCAAATGCGAGTTGCTCTTTCAAATTTCAAGCAAAACGAGAGAGAAGATCAAAGGCCCAAAAACCTCCTTGTACCTTTATCGACCTGTTCTTTCAAATTAATATAGACCGAAGAAGATAGAAGGAAACTCTGCTAATTAGAGAAGGAAAACTACTTTTCCAAGTCGATGGCAGCTACTAAGTATGTGGAGGAATTTATACGAGAGTTTCTCTGTTGGCGACATCTCAAATTGTCAATCGAACTCTGGGAGTTACAGAGAAGACTCGAGGCAGTGCGGCAGGTGCTCATCTTATGACTAACGAACTTTGGATGGATCACAACTGGAGTTGTTTTCATCCGGGGAACAGATGACAACTTAGCGGAAGAGAAGAAGAATGGAAGCTGGAATCACATGTTTGTTTCGTTGTCGAGGGGCGCTCATCTGTTGCGTTTCTCGTTCCTCCGCCGTTTGAGTGGGCTTGCAGGAGCATCAACGAATTGTTTCATTCAAGATAAGCAGCATGTCGTTTCTCAGGAGATCATATATACAGAGATCGAAATCCTCTGTAGGCATGGAAAGCTGGACAGAGCAATTCATACTCTTTCCCTGGCGACACGTAGCGGATCATTACCACCTGGAAAAGTTTTGTTTTCTCTTCTTCAAGCTTGTCATCGCAAACAAAGCCTCTCCCATGTCCTTACTTTGCATGTTATTATGGTCCTTTGCCAGTTGGATACTTCACTCTTTCTCGGGGATTACCTTGTCAGCACCTTTGCTGCTTGTGGGTCCCTTGAGAATGCAATGCACATCTTTTACCGTCTCCCTCATGGTTCTGTTTATTCTTGGACCTCTTTGATTTCTGAATGTATCGAATGTGGAAGGTTCGAGGATGTTGTGGTGCTGTACAAGGGCATGATGGATGATTTCGTGGAGCCTAATGACTATACAATCGTAAGCTTATTGAGAGCTTGTGCTGCCACTCAAGATCTTGCAGAGGGTATGAGACTACATGATGCAGCACATAGAATGGAATTTATGGTTTACGGGCATGTGGGTAGCGCCCTGATCAACATGTATGGAAAGTGTTGGTGCAGGGAGGAGGCAGAGAATGTCTTCAATATGTTACCAAGACGTGACTCTGTATCGTGGAATGCTTTGCTTACGGTATACACTGAACAGGCTGATGGAGATAGGGCATTACATGCTTATAACTGCATGCAGCTAGAAGGTGCTTACACGAATAAACAGACACATTTAATTGCCCTTCGTGCCTGCTGTGCCTCTGCAGAAAAAGAGGTAGGCATGCTATTTGGTTCAAGAGTTTTGAAGTCAAAGTCACTGGACAGTGGCAGAGCATTGCATTTGGAAGCAGAGAAAAAGGGGTTTGTATCAGATGTCTTCCTGTGTAGCACACTTGTGAGCATGTATGGGAAATGTGGAAGCACTTCAGAAGCAGAAATGATGTACATGTCACTGGCATGGCATGATGTTGTTTCTGGGAGTGCATTGCTATCAGCCTATTTGGAGCAGAAGCAAGGACAGAAGGTTTTGCAACTATATCGAGAGATGCCAGATGTGGATAAGCAGATGATTGTGGTTTGCCTACAAGCGTGCTGTCTACTCGCAGATGAACCAGCAAAAGTAGTTGTTGCTTTGGAGGTTGGGAGAGCGATACACACTGATTGTCGGAGAAAGGGCCTCTTGGATGTCTTTGTTGGCAGCGCACTAATAACTGTCTATGGTAAGTGTCATTGTCTTCAGGAGGCAGAGAGTGTATTCTCTATGTTTGCATGCAGAGATGTTGCCTTTTACAATGCTATGCTTGGAGTTTATGTGGAGCAAGGCAAATGTGAGAGAGCTTTGCAGCTGTATAGAGATATGCATGCAGAGGGTGTGAGTGCAGATGAGCGGACAGTAGTCAGGGCTTTTCAAGCATGCAGCAAACTTGTTAAGAAGAGTATTTCTGACACATCTAATGGCATTATGATTAGAGAGTTAGTTTTAGTAATAGTACAAGCTTTACATTCTGATGTGAAGTGTAGACGACTGGATCAGGATTCTTTTGTATGTAACACTCTTATCAGCACATATGGTACCTGTTGGAATATTGATGAAGCAGAGAGTGTGTTTTCCTTACTTCCTCATCGTGATAGTGTGGCATGGAATGCTATGCTTTCGGCATACATGGAACAAGAACAGGCAGACAAAGTGTTACAGTTATGCATGCAAATGCGGGAAGCACATGCAAGAGTTGATGATACTACATTTTCTTATGTTTTGCAAGCATGTTGTGAAAGTGGCACTATTCACATATGCAGACATGTTCACCATTCAATTATATTTGCTGGCTATGAAAATGTCCCTCTCTTGGTGAGTGGTCTCATCCGAGCCTACACAAGTTATGCAGCCATGCAAGATGCTCAAAATGTTTTTGATGGATTCGATGCCCAAGATCTAGCAGTCTGGACCTCATTAATTTCTGGTTATGCTTTGCAGGGCGACTCTGTTGCAAGCTTAGGTAAATATAGGCAAATGCTTGATGATAAAATTCACCCAACTGAAGCTACGTATATTTCTATCATCTCTTCATGTGGTCATGCCAATATGATAGATACAGCTTTTGAATATCTCATGTTAATGACTGCCGATAATGCAGTTGAGCCCAAAACTGAACACTATAATTGTGTGCTTGACCTCCTTGGCAGGGCAGGGGAATTCGGAAGGGTCAAGGATCTTTTGTCAATGATGGTAGTTGAGCCTGACCTTGTTACATGGTTGTGCTTACTGACAGCATGCATGAAACATGGGAACATTGAATTAGGAAGGGAATTCTTTGAGAATGCTATAAATCTTCAGCCAGCACATGCAGCGGCATATTCGCTGATGTCCAATATATATACCAATGCAGGGCTGTTTGAGTTGGCAAGTGAAATCAATAACCTAAGGCTGCAAAATATAAATGTGAATGGAAGACCTGGAAATACATAGGTCAAGTTAGCTGAAAGCCTAGCGCTAGGCATTTTGGACTGACTTTGTGTGATACGAAGGCTCTGGTGCTCCCTCTGAATTGAGCCAGAGGTAGAAGCCAGCCTCCAGCGTAAAGTGCCTTGAGCTTTTTCCAGTTCTTTTTTGGAATTGTGCATTAATTGTTTATAACAATACACCAAATGATCAATAGACTTCCTTTTTCTTTTTTCTCTCTACAAGAAAGAGATCCTTTTGTAAGTTGTACTGTTTAGAGGGTAAAACTTGCCCGAGAACCATCATTTTTCCAGATAAACAGGTGTCCATGCTTATTTGATGTCATAAAACATAATGGAAAATATAAGACAACACAGTGCAGATGCGTACAATCACACTTTCTATTTTTGCAATTTGAAGTGACAAAACAAGAACTTTCCTTGAGCTCCTCAAATAGCTCTGGAAGGGCTGTTGTACCAAGAGGAATCCTATGTCAAGCCTAGCATATGCCTAAGAACAAGTTCAACAATTCACTAGAGCAAGGAGACAAATGAGAAGTTGATGACTCTTTGGTTAAGCCTTTTCTTCTTTGAAATGTTCAGCTCATAACCTTAGCTTCTAGGACAACCACACGCTCGTCACTGTCATATCAAATCATCCAATGCTGTAGCGGAGTGAAAAAAAGAAGTTATATATGAAAGGTTTCTTGATGTAATCGTAACAATGTTGCCTCAGTCTTGTATATTTAGTTCAATAGGTGCATTTGTATTTGACTCATTTGCATGTTCCTCATTTAAATGTTCACGTACATTATCGTTCATTACAAATTTATCCAATCTTGATGTCACATGTATGGCACATTTATCATGAATATGTTGATTGTCACCTTCGTTATTATAATGAGTAACACATTCAACATTTAGTGATGTAGCGTAGCATCATTATGGGAAATGGAAGAAACACTTTTATCAACATTAGGAAGTCTTATCAGCATTAATTTAATTATGTAGTTCATCATGGAAGACGTGGATCAATTGCTTGATTACTTCGAAACGTTTTGATGGTGCAAGATTTAGTCACATAGGAGGAAACGTCATGAGCATAAGAGGACCAATAAGTGATTGACTTACATAAAAGAGCAAAAGCCATTTGAGCATGGGAACATAATTCATATGGGGTGAATGTAAAAGCCCATTCATCATGAATGCTATCCAAACATAGTTGCAAAGTTTCAAGATGCTGAAGTATGTCATTGCACTTAGTCCAATCAGAATAAACTTTAGAACATTGAAAAGAATCAAATACTTGTGCTAGTGTGATGGCATTAGGGTGAAACCAAAACGGCAAGCATGTAGAATTAGAGTATGATTGTATATACGACACAATCCTTGGCCATGATTGTTACTTGCAAAAAAGAAAAGGTAGAATAAAGCATAAATTGTTAGTCAAACATCTAACCTTATGTATGTTGTGGTAACCTCTACATGGCATTAGAGTTACACCATTAGCCCACCACTCAGTCATTATTCATTTCATTTTCCTTTTTTCTTTCATGGTATCAGAGCACAAGAAGGTATAAAAGATTGCAGAGATCGTGGAGTCCAAGGAATCAACTCTAGCATTTGTGGAGGGAATGCTTCAACAATCAAGCTTTTGAGAGGTAAATGCTTCAACAATCAAGCTTTTGAGAGGTAAATGCTTCAACTCCAAAGTTTGTGGTAGGCAAAGGCTTCAACATTGAAGTTCTTGGGAGGCAAAGGCTTCAACACTATAGCTTGTGGGAGGCAAAGGCTTCAACACTAGAGTTCTTGGGAGGCAAAGGCTTCAAGCTTATGGGACACAAAGGCATCAACACTATGGAGGTGTTAGAATCTAGAAGTGGAAGTGGAAGTGAAGTTGGTGCAATGGATTTGGAGATGCAAACACTATCCTTGATTCTTATGATCTTTTGGAGATGGTGATGGGAAGTGAGCAAGAGCCACAACTTACCTTCGACCCATTGGATCTGAGTAAGGTGATTCTCCTAGATGCAAAGCTTCTACAAGCTTGGAAGATAAGGAATGCAAATGCACTATATTACATAGTGAACAACTATGTGGAGTCTATTCTACCTCTTATTCAACATACATCCAAGGCAAGTGAGGCATGGAGTCTATTGAGGAGTCACTATGAGGTAAGAAACCAAACATGCATTCAAAATTTAGAAAATCAATTGGAAGCAGAGATGTTTGCAAAAAGAAAGAAGCTGAAGGCATCCATTACTCAGATCAAGAAGCCATGTGATGGAATGGCTTGTGAAGGGATAGAGAAGACTAGCAAGGGGCTAGCTCGAAGGTTTCTCCAAAATATTCCACCAAAGTATGATGGAAGGGTAACTACTCTCAACACTCAGGTGAGACCTCAAGCTTTGACATTTGAGGAGTTCTATTCACTACCAAGGAAAGAAGATTTGGAGCTCAAAGCCCAAGGAAGTAGCAATAGAGATGCTACATTCTCCAATAATGCATCAAGTAAAGGTGGTTCCTCAACCAAAGGTAAGAATGCAAAGAGGAGGAGTATTGAGAAGAAGATTCAAGGACAATGTTTCGATTGCAAAAGGAAGGGACATGCAATTGCAGATTGTCATGTCAAGAGGATAGATGAAGTGAAGGAGGAGACAATACATGGAGCCAAAGCAAAGGTGGTATGCTCCTCAACACAAGAAGAATCAATTGTGGATTCATGGGTACTAGAGAGTGGTGCATCTCATCAAATGACCAATGATATAGGTCGATCTAGTTCTATGCAGCCTCAGCAAGAACCCATCATGGTGACATGGACAGTATGGAAGGAGATGCAAAAGCAAGGTAATGTTATTCATCACTTACCTACAGTGAATGGAATGAAGGAACCTTATAGAGCTTGTATGATGGGCAAGCCACATAGAGAGACATTCCCACAAGAAAGTAAGAGTAGGTCAAAGGCTCCTCGAGTGTTGGTATATGCTAACTTGTGTGGTAAGATGTCTATACAGGCCTTGGGAGGATCTTCCTACATTGTGATCATCGACAACTATAGCAGGAAGATGTGGATGTACTTTCTTCGTGATAAGGCTCAAGCTTTTGGTAAGATTAAAGAACAACCAGACCTTGTTGAAAATGAACCACGGAAAAGTGTGAAGAAGCTTGGAGGAGGTGGTGGTGAGCTCAACTCAAAGGAGTTGGAAGTCTTTTGCAAGTGCAAAGGGATAAAGTATCAATCAGTGACACCTCACACATCACATCATGATGGCATTATGGAATGCAAGAGTCACACCATTGTTGAGATAGCAATGTGTATGAGGGAAGGCATGAGCTGTCCTTATCAAAATAGAAAGATTCATCATGAAGTCTACATTGGTAAGAATCCATCCATCTTATATTTTAGAATTTTTGAGAGTATGTGTTATGCTCTTGTCCCAGGTCAAAGAAAGAACAAGTTGGAACCAAAAAGCAAGAGATGCATCTTCCTAGGTCATAATGAAAAGCAAAGGGCTTTCATATTGTATGACCATGAGGCAAAGAAGATCAAAGGGAGCCGTGATGTGTTGTCTATGGAGCAACCACATGCAGTGGAGGACAAGAAAAGAGCTTCCATTTTATCATCAAGTGAAGGAGTAATTCACTATGTACCTAGCCCAAGAGTCATCTCTACCTATGAACAGGAGGAAGCATCATCATCAGATGGTGAGAAGAGAGTCTACCAACCTAAAATCACCCAAACAAATTGGTTGTCACTGCAATGGGTGAAGGAAAAGCTCTATGGTCAGAGTAATCCTATGCCAACAACTATTAAAGAGAAGGCAGAAGGACCAAGGAGATCACAAAGAATAGAGGAACACAAGTGGGCTTCTACTCACATAGTCAGTATAGCCATGATGGTTGTGATTATGAAGCAAGTAATGAAGCCAATAATTGAAGATGAAGCACTTGTAGATCCGGCATGGAAGGAGGTGATGCAAGCCAATTTTCACAGCTTAATGAAGAATAAAGCATGGGAGTCACTAGCACCAAGTGGGCTTGGCAGGTCAAGCACATGATACAAGACACATTGATATCACAAGGACTTTCACTCATGAAGGGTTTTAGCTTTCAATACTCTTTTGCTCTAATGACCAATATTTGCATCATACTAATGCTAGCAACTCAGATGAAGTGGCAAGTTTCTATGTTGGATGTCAAATCGGAATTTTTGGATGTTGACCTCAAGGAGGAGGTACATGCATCACAGCCACCAAGGTTTGAGGCTCCACATTCAAAGGGCATAATATGCAAGTTGAAGAAGGCATTCTATGTGATGAGACAAGCCCTAAGATCATTGTATCAATAGATAGACATTGGGAGCTATAGGAAGGTCTTTGGTAATCTTATCTATTTATGTAGTACCATACAATATATCAGGTTTACAGTCAAATGTTTTAGAAGGCTTGGGAATAAACCTCATGAAGGACATTCAAGAGTTGGCAAGCAGGTACAATTGAGAAGGATGGTGGAAATAACATGCTATCCCATCAACAACAATGCAGTATGTACCCTCACCAAAGTGCTTACAAAGGATCTACTTCAAATACATCTTTGAAGACTTGGCATTGGGCCAAGGAGATAGTTCACCATCGGGTGGACATTGAGGGGGGGTGTTAGACATGATCAATGCTCCACCCTCATGGAAGACTTGGCATCAGGCCAAGAAGGTAATTCACCATTGGGTGGACATTGAGGGGGGGTGTTAGATATGCTCAATGCCTCACCCTTATGTAGCACCACCATTGTTCCATGACACTCTATTTGTAAGGCCCCCATTATGAGGAGAAGCCATGTAAGAGTGTTGGACATTGGTAGGTTCCTGACTTTGAGGTCAGATGAGGTCTAGTGAAGACCGTAGATGGATAGTTAGGAAGGTTACTTCTAAGCCATTGGATTTGGGATTGATCCGATGTGAGGATCAACCTAAATCAAGGGCTAGAAACAAAAGTAGCTTTCTTAACTTGGGGAAGGGTCTATTTGATGTGGGGCATTGGATCTAGACTTGATCCTAAGTGTGGATTAAGCAAGATCAAGGGCTACAAACAAATGGTTGTTGATCCTACCTTTCTACCATTGGATTCACCTCATAGATCAATGGTGGAGATTATTTTGGGCATGGATCAAGCTAGCACGACCCTAGAACATGGGTAGGCTGACTTAGGCTTGGAGGACCTTATAAGGATGGTCCCCTTCCCATGTAGGATCATCAGTTTGTGTGTTTGGAACCATTTGGGTATCCATCTTAGTACCCATTGTGTTGGCCTATAGCCCTTCACCTAGCTACTATCTAGATCACCATCTAAGCTCCATATAGGGAGTGCATGAGTGGATAGAACTATCTACATGTTGTTTAGTGTTTGAGTTACATTGTATTAGAGTTATGAGTTTTAGTTGAATTGAGTTGAGTTCATCTTCTATTCATCTTGAGTCCACTTTACATTAAAACCAAATATATTGTGTTATTCCCATGAGTATTGATATTTCTCTTTCTATCTAACCTTGATCTTATATGTATGTTGTGGTAACATTTACATGGCATTAGAGTTACACCATTAGCCCACCACTAAGTCATTATTCATTTCATTTTCCTTTTTCTTATAGATGATCTCTGTTGTCATGGCCACATTGGCAACATTTGCTGATGGGGTCATGGTGTTCCTGGTCTAAGTGGTTTCTGTAGATGTACCCTCATCTTCTTGATTCTTCTCTTCTAGTGGCTCGAATTCTGAAGAATTCACCAGAGAGACCACATACAATGAATCGCTGGAGTCGCCATTAGAGGAGGATTGCTGTGATCTGCTCTCTGTACTTGTTTTAAATTCAAAATATGTGTCTTCTATTTCCATAGAAGAAGATGCCATAACCAATAACTGAATAGTTCCTTGTGTGATTGGAGTGGTAATATAGCTGAATAGTTATGTAGCCTTAGCAGACTTGGATCAATCGAGTGGGGTTCAGCCTTAAGCCTTAAGCCACTTGGAGTAGCAATGTGGTATTGCCTTCAGCATCCGTGGATCAGTCAAGTGTGGTTTAGCCTTGAGTCTTAAGCCACTTGGAGCAGCAATGTGGCATAGCCGTGGGTAGGCTGTGGTAAGATAGGTCGAGATATGATGCTCAAGAATGAGGACTGCTAGTGGTCAGCAGTTGTTGATAGCCAACTATATCGAGAAGCGATCACCAGTCAACAACAAGAGCTAAAAAGTTGTGAGAATTTATCGAGGATTAATAGAATATAGCTCCTCTGAGAGCCATCCGATTGGTCACGAGTTGAGTATGGATGAGGATCAACATTGGACAACTGATAGAATAGAGCCGGAGTAGTCACCTGAGAAATTAGAATCGAAGTAACCACTTGATATTGCTCCTTTGAGAGCCATCAATTAGGGATTAGAGCCTAGGGTGGATGCCGATCAGCGCTCAGCTCAGCTGATGGGATCAGTGATAGAATTGGAGGTTATATTGTGGTGACGCAAGGCAAGGATTGTCCTACAGTTGATGGATATATGTTGGCGAAGTTGATGGAGATGTGATGGTGTGGGGATCCGTAGGTTATAAGGATTGAGATGAGGTTATGTGAGCCCGAATCAGTCGGAAGGGAGTGGTATATTGGCTCACAATTGTCCAAATTTAGAAGTACATACTAATTATGGAGGTCAGGGGATGTATTCATAATGGATAAGGAAGAGGGCAACATTGGATTATCTAGCGTGGGAAGGTTGTAGTTTCGATAAATCGGGAAATATGAGGCGGGTGCAAAGAACATTCGCCCATCTTGAGAAATTGACGCATATCTAGTAATTGCCTTGTGGTCACCCAATTGAATTTTATCCTTCCAACTGGGTGGTCGCCCAACCTTTGGCTTCCCACACGGGTGGTCATCCAGGCATCGATGGAGACTTACATTTGCACCCTAGACATCCTAGCCTAGTTGTCCCACCGGGCATGCCGAAATGTAGCTATGTCACCTAGGTAGCCACAGTAAGAGTGGGTTCTTGTAGTGTAGGGTAGCGGACCCTCAAATTGTCTATGTCATAGAGAACAGATGGTGCCATATACAAAGATGAGACCAGCGGGAGAAAAGGCATCTCAGAATCAACTTAGCATTCCATCCATTGTAAAAAAATAAAATCAAAAGGGCTAATACATGAGGCATTGTGCATGGTATTACATCATCATTTGAAATTACATGCATAGATGAGCAAAAACATAACTAAAGTCCCTTAACGGATGCATACAAAAGATCTAAAAGAGCTCATCACGGGTAGAAGAAAGAGAAGTGCCATCATGCTCTTCACGCACACACCAAGGGTAGTGTTGAGTCCCCAAGTAGAGCCACCCTCCATTGATGAATACCTTGGAGAAGGTGACCATTGCCCTTCATTATTGCCTCCATGCATCCTTCTGTACTATTCAACACACAGACTAGTCAAGCCATGGAACATACTAACACTTCTTCCTACACCCTCATGAGGGACGAGAGAGGACAAGACTCCCCCCTCAACGTACCTTATCTTGCTGCCAAAGCTACTTTATATAGACTTTATATCCTGCTTTGATAGTCCACATGCTTATCATGTCAGCTCACTATTGCCCAACACTTGGTACCCTGTGACATGATTGCACACCACTCATTTCTATGCACCCCCACACCACTTCCCTTTTGCACACAATGCATACCACAACACTTATGCACACCTACATGTCACTCACTTTTACTACCACGTATATTTTCATACATGAAGAGCTCCAAGAGGATCCTTCCAACCATTTGTTATCATCATCTAACAAAATTTTGTCTTCATTTGTCTCACGATAACCATTTGGGGGTGCTGGATAAGTTGGCAATACGTAGGCCTAGTCGACCAATATGTGACCATTTAAAAATTCGTTATTGATTAAAGTCAATTAAAATAAGAAATGCCTTGTATGAATAAAGCATACCAAAGAAATGGACGATGGGATAGCAAGGCGAACACACACACAAAGAGAGAGAGAGAGAGAGAGAGAGAGAGAGAGAGAGAGAGAGAGAGAGAGAGAGAGAGAGAGAGAGAGAGAGAGAGAGAGAGAGAGAGAGAGAGAGAGAGAGAGAGAGAGAGAGAGAGAGAGAGAGAGAGAGAGAGAGAGAGAGAGAGAGGACTAATGCGTGAAGGAAGAATCAACTCCGGCTAACAAGAGAGGAATAGAGGCAACGCAGGGGAGAGAGAGTGTTAACAGACTAATGCATTGATGGAAGAGCCAACTCGGGCTGACAAGAGAGGGGAATAGAGGCAACGAAGGGGGGAGAGAGAGAGAGAGAGAGAGAGAGAGAGAGAGAGAGAGAGAGAGAGAGAGAGAGAGAGAGAGAGAGAGAGAGAGAGAGAGAGAGAGAGAGAGAGAGATGGACTGGACTAATCATATTATCTTTTAGTGAAGAAACTCTACTAGTATTGAATTAGATCATGAAAACTCTCTCAGAAGCAATCTCATAATCTCTGTTTGGTTCATTCACCTTTTCAACACATCGCATCACATAGAACAAGCCATCATCTGGCACATTCTTTTTATTTCCCAACGCAGAAGTTCTTTGAGAGAGGTCTTTCCAACTTCTATTCTTCAATGTCCATTTTCAAGGGAATCGAATCCCTGGTGGGGTCTCTCATTATTTTAGAACCACTTCTTGGAAACATGGTGGGCACCATTTCTATTCGCCCACCTCAAGCCTTTGCACCGTCCTCAGTGCTAATTTGAGTGGCCTTCACATCTTCTTTCTCCTCCATTGATTTGAAGTTTACTTCTTCACATGTGCAACTGCTTCCTCTTGCAACCATCTCTAGAGCACAAACGGTTCCACCGGGCGTGCCAAACTATAGCTATGTCACCTAGGTAGCTACAGTAAGAGTGGGTTCTTGCAGTGTAAGGTAGGGGACCCTCAAATTGTCTGTGCCATAGAGAACAGATGGTTCCATATACAAAGATGAGACCAGTGGGAGAAAAGGCTTTTCAGAACCGACTTAGCATCCCATCCATTCTAAAAATAATAAAACGAAAAGGGCTAATACATGAGGCATTGTGCATGGTATTAAATATCGTTTGAAATTACATGAGTAGATGAGCAAAAAACATAACTAAAGTCCCTTAAGGGATGCATACAAAAGATCTAAAAGAGCTCCTCATAGGTATCAGAAAGAGAAGTGCCATCATGCTCTTCACGCACACAACAAGGGTAGTGTTGAGTCCCCAAGCGGAGCCACCCTCCACTGATGACTACCTTGGAGAAGGTCACCATCGCCCTTCATTATTGCCTCCATCATCCATGCATCCTTCTGTACTAGTCAACACACAGACTAGTCAAGACACGAAGTAGATTGGCACTTCTTCCTGCACCCTCATGAGGGACGAGAGAGGGAGAGACTCCCCCAATGTACCTTATCTTGCTGCCAAAGCTGTTTTATATAGACTTTATATCCTTCTTTGATAGTCCACACACTTATCATTTCAGCTAATTACTGCCCACCACTCGGTACCTTGTGACATGATTGCACATCACTCATTTTTGTGCACCCCCATGCCACTTCTCTTCTACACACACTGCATACCACAACACTTCTGCACACCTACACGTCACTCACTTTTACTGCCACATATATTGTCATACATGAAGAGCTCCAAGAGAATCCTTTCAACCATTTGTTATCATCATTCAATGGACTTTTGTCTTCATTTGTCTCACCATAACCATTTAGGGGTGCTGGATAAGTTGGCAATATGTAGGCCCAGTCGACCAATATGTGACCATTTAAAAATACGTTATTGACTAAAGCCAATTAAAAAAAGAAATGCCTCGTATGAATAAAGCATACCAAAGAAATGGACGATGGAATAGCAAGGCAGAGAGAGAGAGAGAGAGAGAGAGAGAGAGAGAGAGAGAGAGAGAGAGAGAGAGAGAGAGAGAGAGAGAGAGAGAGAGAGAGAGAGAGAGAGAGAGAGAGAGAGAGAGAGAGAGAGAGAGAGAGAGAGAGAGAGAGAGAGAGAGAGAGAGAGAGAGAGAGAGAGAGAGAGAGAGAGAGAGAGAGAGAGAGAGAGAGAGAGAGAGAGAGAGGACTAATGCTCTGAAGGAAGAACTAACTCGGGCTGACAAGAGAGGAGTAGAGGCAATGCAGGGGAGAGAGAGTGTTCGCAGACTAATGCATTGATGGAGGAGCCAACTTGGACTGACAAGAGAAAGGAATAGAGGCAATAAGGGGAGGGAGGGAGGGAGAGAGAGAGAGAGAGAGAGAGAGAGAGAGAGAGAGAGAGAGAGAGAGAGAGAGAGAGAGAGAGAGAGAGAGAGAGAGAGAGAGAGAGAGAGAGAGAGAGAGAGAGAGAGAGAGAGAGAGAGAGAGAGAGAGAGAGAGAGAGAGAGAGAGAGAGAGAGAGAGAGAGAGAGAGAGAGAGAGAGAGAGAGAGAGAGAGAGAGAGAGAGAGAGAGAGAGAGAGGACTAATGCTCTGAAGGAAGAACTAACTCGGGCTGACAAGAGAGGAGTAGAGGCAATGCAGGGGAGAGAGAGTGTTCGCAGACTAATGCATTGATGGAGGAGCCAACTTGGACTGACAAGAGAAAGGAATAGAGGCAATAAGGGGAGGGAGGGAGGGAGAGAGAGAGAGAGAGAGAGAGAGAGAGAGAGAGAGAGAGAGAGAGAGAGAGAGAGAGAGAGAGAGAGAGAGAGAGAGAGAGAGAGAGAGAGAGAGAGAGAGAGAGAGAGAGAGAGAGAGAGAGAGAGAGAGAGAGAGAGAGAGAGAGAGAGAGAGAGAGAGAGAGAGAGAGAGAGAGAGAGAGAGAGAGAGAGAGAGAGAGAGAGAGAGAGAGAGAGAGAGAGAGAGAGAGAGAGAGAGAGAGAGATGGACTAGACTAATCATATCCAACTCTTGGAGAGAGATCTTTCCAACTTCTGTTCTTCAATGTCATGAACTGCATCCTGCCCATTTTCAAGGGAATCGAATCCCTAGTGGGCTCTCTTGTTATTTTAGAACCACTTTTGGGAAACATGAAGTGGACACCAATTCTAATTCACACAGTCGCCCACCTTAAGCCTTTGCACCGTCCTCGGTGCTAATTTGAGTGGCCTTCACATCTTCTTTCTCCTCCATTGATTTGAAGTTTACTTCTTCACTTGTGCAACTGCTTCCTCTTGCAACTATCTCTAGAGCACAAATGGTCCCACCGGGCATGCCAAACTGTAGTTGTGTCACCTAGGTAGCTACAGTAAGATTGGGTCCTTGTAGTGTAGGGTAGGGGACCCTTGTTGAAGAATCACTCACGAATTTGACATACAGACAGACTTAAAAAAGAAAAAGAAAGATAAAGAGAAGCGGAATCAAAATATTCAGAAAATCAAAAGCCTTAGTGAAGGGACAAATTCACGACCGTTATGTACAGCGCAGAATCTTGCAGAATCAGAGTTGATAGAGTTCGTTACACCGAATCAAACTCTATATAAAGAGAGAACGTGCATAAGAAGAATAAGAGGGAGTGCGAGCTAGAACGTGCATGAGAAGAGCGCGCAGTTTAAATAGAGTGCATATAGAGGTCAAAAAGGAAAAAAGGAGAGAGAAGTTTATCAGAAGACGCCAGAGATCACGTATGTACAGATGAATAACAGAAACCTAAAACGTCAGGTATTCATCTAAGAGAGATGGTAAACAGAAACTACTCAGTGTAGGAGATTTTCTATAGCTTGAGCAAGAAGAGGCCAAGCTTAGTTTGTACACATCTTCTCTAATAGAAAACACATGTTCATGTAGAAGTTTGCGCGCACTATTCGTATGTGAAGAACTCTGAGTATTTTCATATTATGGTATAAAGTTAGTTAACAGTTATAGTTCGTTCAGTAAACGTGTTTCACGGTATATTCTCTGTAAACATATTTTTCGGTCAGTTACAATTTTTTCTCAGAAGACGTGTTTTCCGGTAGAACAACGAAGTATATCTCGCAGAGTAAATTAAAGTTTTGTATGAGAGATAGCTTATCTTGTAGCTAGACATCTCTACTAACAGTTCATCAAAGATTTCAGTGAAATGGATATGTACACACAGTACAAAGTCTAACCGAAAAGAGATATTATGAACCGGAGAAGTTTTTTCTTAAACTTCAGAAAGAGTTCATTCAGTAAAGGAAGTTCACGCATCACTTCCTTACTTCTTGTATATTCACTTGAAGTAATTACAAACAGAATAGGAGTTGATTCCGGTAAGATTCCGGTATAATTACGGTGACAGTCTGGTGACAGTCCGGTGAAGTTCCAGTGAATTTTTCAGTAAATTCAAAACGCAGTCTTTTATGTTGAGTGACAGTAATTGTGCTGAGCTACTGCTGATTATAGAGGTGTTTTAATATCGCTCTAGCTTAGCATTTTTTGGGTGGCGCGGCGAATTCCGTAGGCTTAACAAGGTTCAAGCGTTTGCCGTGACGACCACCAACAGTGGTATCAGAGCGAAAGTATCACTAACAATTGGTATCAGAGCCGTGAGATCTAATAAGAGGGTTCAAAGCCGGTTAACCACAGGTGGAACCAGAACATAAAAGATTCTGAAGAACGGAAAAAGTTTCTCAGAAAAAGGAACGGAAAGAGAATCAACAACAAACGGCATCAAGAAACATTCCGAAGTCAGTCTCAAGGTAAAGATTTACAAAAGGTAAAACCCTTTAACATTACACTCATCGGAAGTAACAAAAACAAGAAGATCATGGGAGATCATGTCCAAATTGATAAATTGGACAGAGATAATTATCCCGCATGGGTAATGCGCATGGAAGCCTTACTTATGAGTAAGGACTTAATGATGTATGTAACCTGAGAAGAAAAGAAGCCGACTTTCGAAGATGATAGTCAACCGGAAAAAGAAGAATTAGAAGCCTTGAAGTTGTGGCAGAAGAAAGATGCAACGGCAAGAGCTTACATTTATAATACCGTTACAGATCATCTACTACCGCACATTAGAGGTCTGGAGAAAGCGGAGGACATATGGAGTGCGTTGGAAGATCATTTCCAAAATACTACGAAAGCTAGGAAGGCTAGCTTATGGTCCGAATTGACAACGTTCAAAAAGAAGTCGAATCAAAGCATTAGTGACTATGTTACTAAGATGAAGGATCTAGCAGATAGTCTTGGATCCATAAATGAAGAAGTCGAAGATCACAGATTGATAGCGCAACTGCTAACAGGGACGGAGATGAAAGGTGGAAACCTTTCGTACTCTCAACTGAACTATCTTTAAATCATTTTGTACCAGATTTAAATCAGTTGCTTGGTTTGATGCTCACATATGAGCAAGACCTGAAAGGAGATGCAGATAAAGGACAAAGTTCTACAATGTACATGAAGAACAAGAAGAAAGTAGATAAAGGCAAGTCAAAAGATGAAGAAGAGTCGAGTTCTCAGGCTTATTATGCAAGAGGTAAAGGCACCGGCAGAGGAAGAGCAAGAGGCTTTGGAAAAGGAAGAAGTAGCCAGAATAACAACAAGAAGGCTTGTTGGATCTGTGGATTAAGTAATCATTTGGCTCATGATTGTTGGCACAATCAACAAGGATCAAATCAAAGTTAGAACAGTAATAGCAGAGGCAGAAGCAGAAGATATCAGAGTAATTTTCAAAGAGGAAGACAGAATCAAAGAGGAGGCTATGGTAGAGGTGGAGCAAGAAGTTGGGGACAGAATCAATCCTACAACACCACCTACAACAACTACGCAAATGACACTCAAAATGAAAGTCATACATCATTGATGATGAACTCAATCGGCACATCAGATAACGAAGACCTAAAGGTATTTTACATTGATTCTGGATGTTCTAATCACTTGTCAGGAAATATAGAACTGATGTCAGAATTGGAAAAAGGTAGTTCCAGTCATACTGTTCAAACAGGTGACAATACGAGGCATAGTGTACATTCAATTGGAAAAGTGAAGTGTAAGAGTGGAGCAGATTTGCTAACCAATGTTTTGTATGTTCCAACAATACCGAAAAATTTGATTAGCGTAGGACAGATAGTTGAGAAAGGTTTTCAGGTCAGATTTACAAATAAAGGAGTATTTGTAGAAGATCCTGAGAATGGATATAATCAGATCGTCTCTGGTAAGAAAGAAGGCAGACTCTTTACTTTAAGAGTACAAGGGAACATCGGCCAAGCGTTGCTCACACATGGTGAAAAGGTGATTACAGAACTTGATCTCTGGCATAAGAGATTAGGTCATTTCAATGAAAAAGGATTTCAAATCAGTCAGTACTGGGATTACCGAATGTACAGAACCAACACATGATTCACAAGTGTGAAGCATGTCAGATGGGAAAAGCCCACAGGTTAACTTTCCAGAAGAAAGGATTCAAACATGATGAAGTACTCGAACTCATTCATACAGATGTATGGGGTCCAACAAAAGAAGGATCAATCAGCGGATTGAGGTATTATGTTTTACTCATTGATGATGCTACAAGATGGATAACTCTTTATGTTTTGAAAGAGAAATCAGAAGTGTTTGGAGCTTTCAAGCATTTTCATGCATATGCTGAAAGACTCACATGTCGAAAGCTTAAGAGACTAAGGTCTGATGGAGGGGGAGAATACTTCTCCCGAGAATTCAATGATTATCTTTGGAATGCAGGTATTAAGAGAGAAATAACCTACAGATATACACCACAACAAAATGGTGTAGCAGAAAGAAGGAACCAAACTCTAGTTGAGTTGCTATGCTAAAAGAAAAAGATTGTCCAAACTATCTTTGGGCTGAAGCTGTAAATACAGCTACATACTTAGTAAACAGATTACCGTGTACATCCTTAGATGGAATGACCCCCTATGAAGCTTGGTGGGGAAAGAAACCAACACTTGATCATTGCAAAGTGTTTGGATCAGTAGCTTACAGTTATGTACCATCACAGCTTAGACATAAGCTCGAACCAAAAGCAGAGAAATATGTGTTCGTCGGATATGATGAAAATCAGATGGGCTACAAGTTATGGAGTCCTTTAACAAAACAGTTTACTGTTTCCAGAGATGTTACAAATTGATGAACAGAAAAGCTGGTATACAGATCAAAGTCATACAACGGAATTTGAAGAAGAGGTAAGAAGAAAAGAGAAAGGAAAATCAATTGTACAGGTAAATAGAGATGAATACTATATGCATGCAAGTACGTCCAGGATCGTATGAGGTATGAGAAATTAAGATGAACAGGGATTTGATGAAGAAGTGTATTCAGATACACATGAAGAGTTTGAACCAAGAAGGTCAAGCAGGACTAGAAGACAACCAGAAAGGTATTCCTATGATACCTCGTATATAACTCAGAAAAATTATGCATATATGGTCAAAGATGATGAAGAACCTCAAAACTATGATGAAGCTAAAGGCAAGAAGCAATGGGAAGAAGCAATGGAAGAAGAGTTCAACGCACTGGAAGAGAACAAGACATGGGAACTTGTTCCAAAACCGAATGGTAAGAAAGTAATCGGAAATAAATGGGTTTTCAAAGTTAAGAAACTTGCAGATGGAAGGATAGCCAGACACAAAGCTAGACTGGTTATCAAGGGCTATGCTCAGACGCATGGCATAGATTATGATGAGACGTTTAGTCCGGTGGCAAAGATGTCAACCATAAGGACAGTGATTGCTATAGCAGCATCAAAAAGATGGAAGCTAAGTCAGCTAGATATAAAGAAAGCATTTTTGAATGGATATATAGTAGATGAAGTCTACATGGAACAACCAGAAGGGTTTGTAAGTTCCAGATACCCAAACTTTGTTTGCAGATTAAGAAAAGCACTTTACGGACTGAAGCAAGCTCCAAGAGCTTGGAATTACAGGCTTGTGAAATATCTCAATGAACTTGGATACCAAAGTTCGAAAGAAGATGCAAGTCTACTCATCAAGAGAACAGAAGAAGGTATGATCTACAGTTGCATTTATGTAGATGACATCATAATCACAGGTACGTCAGATGAAGGAATTAAAGAAGTAAAGAGATTACTTGAAAAGGAGTTTCAGATCAGTGATCTAAGAAAGTTATCATACTTTCTTGGAATGGAATTCACATACACAGATCATGGTGTATATGTTACGCAAGAAAGGTATCTCCTAAACTTACTGAAGAAGTTTAATATGGAGAATTGCAGAGAAGCTTCAACACCGCTTGAAGTAAATCATAAACTCAGCAAATATAGTGGTGCAGAGTTTAAAAGATATGAGAAAGTATCAGTCGTTAGTAGGAATTCTAATTTACACTACACTAACACGACCGGATCTTAGCTATGCAGTGGGAGTTCTCTCACAGTTCATGCATTGTCCGAAAGATCAACATTGGGTTGCAGGACAAAGAGTTCTTAGATATATAAAAAGAACTATAAAGGAAGGATTATATTATCCTTTTACGTCAGATATAAAGCTGAGAGCATACAGTGACTCAGACTGGGTAGGAAGTCAAGATGACAGAAGATCAACACATGGGTATATGATATACCTAGGAGATAAGCTAGTGAGCTCGTGTTCGAAGAAACACCACACAATGGCTTTATCGTCAACAGAAGCAGAATATAAAGGACTTGTAGACGCAGCTAAAGAAGTGATATGGATGCAAACCTTATTCAAAGGCATGGGTATTGATCAAGGTATACCTATCATACATGGAGATAATATGAGCTCGCTGTATCTTGCAGCAAATCCAGTATTTCATGCAAGAACAAAGCACATAGAAATTCAGTATCATTTCCTGAGGGAAAAGGTAATGGAGAAGGAGATAGAAATAGTATATACACTCCGACAAAAGATCAGATTGCAGATATTTTGACAAAGAGCTTGGATGGAACAAAGACAAGCAGATTCAAAGAAATGGAAGGTATAAAAGAAAGAAAAATATATGGAAGACAGGAAAAGTCAAATTAGTGATTGAGGGGGAGCTGTTGAAGAATCACTCACGAATTTGACATACAGACAGACATAAAAGAAAAAGAAAGATAAAGAGAAGCGGAATCAAAATATTCAAAAAATCAAAAGCCTTAGTGAAGGGACAAATTCACGACCGTTATGTACATCGCAGAATCTTGCAGAATCAGAGTTGATAGAGTTCGTTACACCGAATCAAACTGTATATAAAGAGAGAACATGCATAAGAAGAATAAGAGGGAGTGCGAGCTAGAACGTGCGTGAGAAGAGCGCGCAGTTTAAATAGAGCGCATATAGAGGTCAAAAAGGAAAAAAGGAGAGAGAAGTTTATCAGAAGACGCCAAAGATCACGTATGTACAGATGAATAACAGAAACCTGAAACGTCAGGTATTCATTTGAGAGAGATGGTAAACAGAAACTACTCAGTGTAGGAGATTTTCTATAGCTTGAGCAAGAAGAGGCCAAGCTTAGTTTGTACACATTTTCTCTAATAGAAAACACATGTTCATGTGGAAGTTTGCGCGCACTATTCGTATGTGAAGAACTCTGAGTATTTTCATATTATGGTATAAAGTTAGTTAACAGTTACAGTTTGTTCAGTAAACGTGTTTCCCGGTATTTTCTCTGTAAACGTATTTTTCGGTCAGTTACAGTTTTTTCTCAGAAGACGTGTTTTCCGATAGAACAACAAAGTATATCTCGTAGAGTAAATTAAAGTTTTGTATGAGAGATAGCTTATCTTGTAGCTAGACATCTCTACTATCAATTCATCAAAGATTTCGGTGAAATGGATATGTACACATAGTACAAAGTCTAACCGAAAAGAGACATTCTGAACCGGAGAAGTTTTTTCTTAAACTTCAGAAAGAGTTCATTCAGTAAAGGAAGTTCACGCATCACTTCCTTACTTCTTGTATATTCACTTGAAGTAATTACAAACAGAATAGGAGTTGATTCCGGTAAGATTCCGGTATAATTACGGTGACAGTCTGGTGACAGTCCGGTGAAGTTCCAGTGAATTTTTCAGTAAATTCAAAACGCAGTCTTTTATGTTGAGTGACAGTAACTGTGCTGAGCTACTGCTGATTATAGAGGTGTTCTAATATCACTCTAGCTTAGCATTTTTTCGGTGGCGTGGCGAATTCCGCAGGCTTAACAAGGTTCAAGCCTTTGCCGTGATGACCACCAATAGTGGTGTCAGAGCGAAAGTATCACTAACAACCCTCAAATTGTCTCTGCCATAGAGAACAGATGGTGCCATATACAAAGATGAGACCAACAGGAGAAAAGGCATTTCAGAACAAACTTAGCATTCCATCCATTGTAAAAAAAAAAATGAAAAGGGCTAAAACATGAGGCATTGTGCATGGTATTACATCATCGTTTGAAAATACATGAGTAGATTAGCAAAAAACATAACTAAAGTCCCTTAACGGATGCATACAGAAGATCTAAAAGAGCTCCTCATAGGTAATAGAAAGATAAGTGCCATCATGCTCTTCACGCACACACCAAGGGTAGTGTTGAGTCCCATAGCGGAGCCACCCTCCACTGATGACTACCTTGGAGAAAGTCACCACTTCCCTTCATTATTGCCTCCATGCATCCTTCTGTACTAGTCAACACACAACCTAGTAGAGGATAAGCTTCCCATTCAGGTGCCCAGTGTGGAGGCCTTTGAGCAAAGAATGGAGCCCAAGCCTCTAGAGTGGCCCAGCTACTTGGAGGTGATGGTGCCCAACTAGGACTAGGAGGTGGAGTCGTCCAGCTACTTGGAGGTGGAGGCACCCAACTCAGACTAGGAGGTGGAGTTGCCCTATCTCTGCCTCTGGGAGGTGAGTGCGCCCAACTTGAGCCAGGAGGTGTAAATGCCCAACTTGAATTAGGAGGTGGAGGAGGTGGAGATGCCCAGGGAGGTTAAGACACCTTTTCTTGTCCTATTATTTCCATGTCTTCCAGAATCCATGGTGGAGGAGGCATGGCCCAAATGCTTGCTTCTTCTTGTCTAGTTTGCTCTTCTTCTTCTCTGTTGTTATCTAGTTTGCTCTGGATGAAGAACAACTTGGGAAGTACCTAGGGCTTCATCCGTTCCTCCTTCCATCTGAAGCTGCCTCATCACCTTATCTGGTCCAGCCACCCATAAGGTGTCACTACCCTAGTCATGTACTGCTTTACTGTGGTGTAGCCATGGCCTTCCTATCAAGAGGGGAAATCCTCCCTTCACCTTTGGGAGTGCTATTACCACAAAATCCAACACAAATTTTAGCTTATGAATGATGACTTTGACCTTTTCCACTATGCCTAGTGGGCTTACCATCTGCCAAGGATACTATAAAATGAGCAGCCTTAGTTGGTTTTAAGTTTAACAACGTCATTGTGTATTTAGGCATCAGATTAATATCAGATTCCCCATCAACTATTAATCCTACCAAGGGAGTTCCCTTGATACTTATAGTTAATCTAGGGCTCTTGTAATCACTAAGAGGTGCCATCTTAGATGGTTCTAAGCTATAAGTTGAGTGTATAGGTATTTGTTGAGAAATTAGAGAAGTGAAGCATCGCCCGTCACTTATATTGGTACCAGGATCTAACCCATTTATGGCATCCATTACTTCTCCTCTAAATCCAGGACTCATAGCTAACAAGTTATATAGAGATACCTGTTGGTAGGCATTTTCCAAGACTTGAACTGCAGTGAGAAAACCTTCTTGATTGTTCCTTGAAGTAGCTCCATTTTGAAACTCCCTTAGGTCCTCCTTAGATACTGCATAGGCTTTGTCGATAACGTGTTCAAGAGTACCTTCATTCCTTGTTTCTCTTCTTGGTGAGATTGTCTCCTTGTCTTGGTTGTGTTTGGCTTCTTGAGAAGGTTCATGCTCCATGGTCTTCTTCCCCTTGTCCTTCCTTGAACAAGCTAGATCTGTTGTTTCCTTGGCAACACCCTTTAAAGATGCCTTGTGCTTTTGTGCCCTAGTCATTACTCTCGGAAGTTCCTCAAGCTTGACTACGGCACTTGGAGAGTCTACATTGCCCTCATCATTAGTTACTGTGATCATATGTAGGGCGCAAGAGTTATCTTGTGTGCTTGTGAATGACATTGACTTCGGGCAATCCTTCGTGTCATGATCCCTTGTGTTAGGACAGTTTTTGCATGATAGGGCATCTTCGAAAAGGGAACACTTACTTTGGAAGTGTCCATACTCCCCCCATCGATAACACATTATAGGCCTAGGTGGTCAGTTCTGACAAGGCCTACCTTCTTGCCGTTGATGTCCTTGACTAGTGTAAAAAGTTGTTATAGAAGGTGGTCCAGTGGACGGTATGGGTGGTTGCCCTAATAAGGAGGATTGAGCCACACCTACCCATTGATCTACTGGCAATTGTCCTGGCCCAAGACCCTTCAAAAAATAACAATCTTTGGCCTCATGGTCAGTCTTTCCACAAAAATGGCATGTTAGCCTCCATGGACACTCTTGTGCTATGTGTCCTTGAGTGGACAAAGAGAACACCACAATCTAGTTCTTACCTCCCTTAATGTTTTTAGTTCTTCAAGCTCTTGTCGTATCTGAGGGAGACCTATTGAAATACCCTTGTCTTCTTCTCGATTTCTTTGAAGCTCTAAGGCTTCTAGCTCCTTTCTCAAGGCTATCACAACATCTTCATCTTGGGGAAAAGTCTTACCTAGCTGTGTTCCAAAATGAACCCGTGCAGCCTCAATCCTTTTTCAAATTCTCTTAAGGTGGCATCCGGTCGCAAAATCTCTCTCAACTTCTGTTGTGTGCATTTCGGCAAGGCTTTCTCCACCCATTTCTTGACAAGGAAATCCCTTGGTGGTTTCGGCAATCTTGCCACCAATGATCTTGCCCATATCATAAGTTAAAAAAAATGAGTTACCTGGTCGGAATGCTTCTGTGAATTCCATTCTCAATGCTTCCCACGTTTGGAAATGGTTTTGTGCATACTGACTGAACCATTTGTCGGCCAATCCTTCAAGTGTTGATAGAAAGAGAGCAGGGAAGGCATCATGTCATTTGATGTAAGCGCGTGCTCTTACAAATTGAAAGAAATCTTCGTACATGATCTTCAGGATCTTCAGGATCTTCATTGGATCTTCATTGGCACCACCATGAAATGAAGAAAATCTAATATTTATCATAGACAAAAGAGTAGAAAGTTCCTCCGCCATAGCATTTTTAAGAAAAGTGTCAAGAATTCGATTTTGAGAGAAGCGGTAGACAACATGCCATTGCAGATCACCTTTCTTGCATCAGACACCCAACCCAAGCAACAAAGGGAGTAGAAGATGATTTTCCACACAGTAAAATATACAAGGTAAATTTGGCACCTATATGGTATGATAATTTGACTCTGCTCCTAGGAAAGGGTCGATTCCGTACTGGGTCTACTCCATTAGAAAGGCATATAATTCTCTTAAAAAGTAAGGATTTCATAATGGCAAAAGACACCCTCTATAAGGTTGGCCCTGATGGATGTACAGAAAGTGCCTTCAACCACATGAAATGGAAACTGTCCTTCAATTGGCACATGAGGATAATGTCATAGGCCTGTATTTCTATCCAGCCCCTTTCAGTGCTTGGAGGGTATGCCCTGTGGCGGCACATTGTGCGCAACTATGAGGGGTACTAGTACTCCTCATACCAAGCTCTCATTGCCTTCTTGTAAACACGAGTTGCGAATCTAATATAAACATGTTCTTGGCAATCTTCTTGGTGTCCCTCACTTTTGGCTTTGTGCTTTCGTGGGTTTGAACATCTCAAGTGGTATCAGAGTAACGACCCTAGGGGAAGCCTTTGGATGGGCGGACTGTCACACCAGTGCTAGCAGTGCCATCAAACGTCTCAGGCCCATCCGTGGGAAGTTCTTTGACGTCGCAACAGCTCCTTCACCCTCCCTCCCTCCCTCTCAAGCAAGGGCCACCCCTTTGCCCCCCCTCAAGCAAGGGCCACCCCCTTGGCCCCCCCTCCCCCCGCTCAAGCAAGGGCCACCCCCTTGCCCCCCCCCTCAAGCAAGTCACCCCCTTGCCCCCCTCCCCCCCCTCAAGCAAGGCACCCCCTTGCCCCTCCTCCCCCCCTCAAGCAAGGCAACCCCTTGCCACCCCTTCCCCCCTCCCTCAAGGCATCTTCCACTGCTCCCCTCCAAGGTAAGTGCCCACGCTACCTGCCGCCCCTCCCTCGTCCCCTCCTCCAAGCAACACCTCAATCGCCTTTACCTAGTGGACCACTGCCCTCACCCCCTAGGTGCCTGCGTGCCCTAGCCCCTCCTGTGACCCTAGGTGCCCTCTCCCTCCCGGTTTGTGGCTAGTTGGCTCCACGCCACCATGGTCAGCGAACATGATGTTGGCATGGCCAATTTAAACTTGGGGATGGAGCATGCCAGAAACGTGACCGAACGGCACCGATGTCACAAGGCCCAATGGATAGACTTAGAAGAGGAAATCAACTGCCTTCTCTTGGTGAATGCCGGCTGAGCTAAATGCCGAGATCCACACCCAACCGGAGACCGACGAAATCCCACCCAACCCCGATCCTGTCCACAACCGCATAGATAGACTAGAAGATACACTCACCCGGCTAACTACCTTAGTCAAAACCCATCTCCTAACCAAGGACCAATCTGAACCCCAACCGCACCCTCAACCAAGCCCCCAACGAATACCCCAACCAAATCCCACCCAAACATCCCAACCGAATCCAACCCCCTTAAACCCGACACCGATCACTCGACTTCAACCGGTGGACCTAGATGACCCAGACTCCTTCAACTTCTTCAAATCGAACCCACCCGACAAGTATCGAGGCAGCCGCAGGTCTATAGCCATCAACCGATGGATCGAAGGAATGGAAAGCTACCTCCAGATGATCCGGGTTGGCCGCAACAATTGGACGTGCATTGCCGGCCAGTCCTACAGGATGAGGCCTCTGCTTGGTACATGGTGGAGCAAAAGAAGCAAGCCTGGACCTCTTGGGATCACTTCAAAGCCGCCATCATCGACTACTTTGTGCCTCACAATGAAGCATTCCAAGCACGGGATGAATAGCGCAACCTATATCAAGACAAGTTCATCGGGCCATATGTATCACAATACTGCAAGATGATGCTCTGGATCACCGACATAGTCGAAATCGATCCCCTACACAAGTTCCTTTATGGATGCTCCCCATAATACCGAAAGGAGGTGGAGAAACAAGAACCCCAAACTTGGGAGGATGTTGCTCGCATAGCAAAACGACTTAATGATGCATACTCCAAGCAGCTTGCATGAACAAGTGACGGAACTCAAACCAACCGCAAAGACACTACCACCAACAAAGAGCAAGGGTCAATGTACCAAAGGCCTACCGAAAACCAATGTGGACAAGGATTCAAAGCCCTCCCAGCCCCACAAGAAACACACTCAGGATCCCCTAACCGAACCAACCAGAACCGATGAGACCCTCGACCAGTATGCAAACACTACCAAGGGAGCCACCCAACTAAACGGTGCTAGAGGAAACGCCTAGACACACGAGTGCAAACGACGAAGACAGAGGAAGCATCTACCTCAGGACCCAAGATCACAAAGATTCACAACAATGACTTGGAAGACTCTTTGCCATGCAAGCCATCTACCTCGAAGGGGAAAGGTCAGTGCCATTCGATCGCTTTACCAGTTATACACCAAGTTTTCATTATGGCAAAAGTCAGAGGAGAACGGATGCTAGTGATGCTAGAAACGGGCACCACACACAACTTCATGAAACCTCAGTGTGCCCAACGCCTTGGACTGAAGCTCAGTAAATGTCTTCGCATGTCCGTCGTCTTTGCCCAAGGGGAAGAAAGTCATGTGAGGCACGTGAATGGGGTCTTGGTCACATTAGGCCAGTGGTTCAGCCACTTTAACTTCCTCATCATTCCCATGGAAACGTCCGAAGTCATCCTAGGCCTTGAATTCATGGACCAACACTTGATTTCCTTCTTCGGGAAAGGGGTAGACAAGGTACTCTTGGACCAAAACGGATAGGCCCTCGTCGTCGATTGCAATTGGGTTTGTGCCCCTCATGCCAATTGGCCACCTGACAGTGAACAAAAGGAACCAAAGCAGAAGCACTCGAGCGCCTGCGAGTCACATGCCAGAGCCACTACCTCCAAGTGCCCACCAACAACACTATCTCATAAGCAATTCCGAAGGGCCGTGTATCAAGGTGGGATAGCCCATTTATGCGTCCTTAGACCCATGGAAGAAGAGATAGGACCGAAACCAATTGATGTCTCGAAGATTGGGCACCCAAGTTTCCAAATGCTTATGGAAGAGTTCACAGACATGCTCACCGACACAATCTTGCCCGGCCTCCCTCCCTTACGCAATGTGCAACATCGAATCGGCACACTACTAGATCAACTGCCCCCTTCGTGGTCTCCTTACAGAATGAACGAGACCGATCTTCAAGAGCTCAAACGACAACTACATGAGTTGGAGATGCAAGGGTACATTTGCCCAAGTAGCTCACCCTACGGAGCACCCATTCTCTTTGTGAAGAAGAAAGATGGCTCCCTATGCCTATGCATAGATTACCGATCACTTAATAAAGGCACGATCAAGAGCAAATCCCCCGTCCTCATGATGGGAGAACTTCTAGACTGCCTCGACGAGGCACGATACTTCACACGAATCGACCTCCGATCCGATTACCATCAAATCAGGGTGGCACAAGAACACATAGAGAAGACCGCCTTCCATGCATGCTACAATAGTTATGAATGGCTCGTCATGCCATTCCGACTTACAGGTGCACCGACCATGTTTTGTCGAGAGATGATGGCTTCCGGGACATGCTCGACCTCTTCCGCCTAATTTACATCGATGAATTACTTATCTATAGCCGCACATTAGAGGAGCACTATGAGCATGTTTGGGCCGTATTGCAACGACTCCGTCAACATTGACCTTTTTGCAAAGCCAAGAAAGTACGAGTGTCCCCTTCTAGAATTGATCAAAGAAAAGGAACCATTCAAATGGGGAGCTGACAAAGAAGAAGCCTTCGAAGCTTTGAAGGTGGCCATGTGCAACGCCCCAGTCCTTAAGCTCAAGATGGACAACCTATGGCATACGAATCTCACAAGCTCACCGGACCCGAGCTCAGGTGGAGCACACACGAGCAAGAAATGTTGGTTGTCATCCATTGCCTACGCAAGTGGAGGCACTTTGTCTTGGAAAAACATACAAAAGTCTTCACCGACAATATATCCCTGAAGTATTTTTCTTCTCAACCTAAGTTAAGCCCAAAGCAAGCAAGGTGACAGGACTTTCTTGCCAAGTTTGACGTTGAAATACTTCACAAACCGGGTAAGCAGAACGTCATGCGCGATGCGCTAAGTTGAAGACCCGAGATCCAAGCGATGTCCACCATTTCATCAGATTTGAGAGACAGAATTCAACACGTGCAGGAATAGGATGCCCAGGTCCAAGACATACTATAGGAGGTTCAAAGTGCCAACCCACCCAGCTGCTACACAGTTCAAGAAGGCATACTCTATCGCAAAGGAAGAATCTACGTGCCCGACAACTTTGAGCTATGCAAAGAGGTGCTTTGGGAAGCACATGATTGCAAAGTGGCTGGCCATGGTGGTCAAAACCGGAGCTATGAAACACTCCATAGACATTTCTATTGGCCCCGCATGAAGGCACAAGTCTAGGAATATGTAGAAACGTGCTCGACATGTGAGTTGGTCAACCAAGTTCGGGTCAAGCCCCAGGTCTCCTACAACCCCTCCCGATGCTGAACCGGCCTTGGGACATGATTAGCATGGACTTCATAACCGAACTCCCACCATCTCAAGGTTTCAACACCATATTCGTGGTGGTGGACTACTTTACCAAGCAATCCCGCTTCATTCCTGCCAAATCGCCCCTCAATGCAAAAGCAGTGGCCCATTTATTCTTCACCCACATTGTGAAGTATCACGGACTACCCTTGGCCATCGTTTTCGATCGTGATAGACGCTTCCTTAGTCAGATATGGACCAAACTCTTCCGCCTTTTGGGAACACAACTTAGGTTCTCATCGGCTTATCACCCATAAATAGATGGGCAGAAAGAAAGGGTCAATCAGACAATTGAGGATTACATATGCAACTATGTCCTGGGCCAAGCACTTAGACATCTTGGAGTTCCACTAAAATGTCTCAGTCCACTCGAGTACAAAGATGACTCCATTCAAATTGGTGACTGGCAAGGAGGTAATCACACCCTTAGCACTCACTGGGACTCCACACTTTTGACGAATGACCTCGATTGGTGAGCCTTTTTGGAGCAATGGAAAAAAAAGTTGGAAGAGGTCAAGTCTAGTTTACAATGAAGCAAAGAACGCATGGTGAGATACGCCAACAAGAAATGGAGACCCAGTGAAGATTTACAAGTCAGGGACTTAGCCTTGGTAAGTGCACACAATATCACCTTGCCCCGGAACATAATGCACAAGTTCAACCATCACTACTACGGACCATACAAGGTGGAGAAGCGGATCAACAAGGTCACGTACAGTTTGGAGCTACCCGACAACATCCAGTTTCACAATGCATTCCATATGAGCCTCCTCAAGCGGTTCAAACCAGACTCCACATATGGACGTGAGGTCCTAGTTCTTCATGACGGGGAGAACCGATTCGAGCTTGAGGCTATCTTACGGGATCGCAACACCCGTGAAGGTCCCCAATTCCTCATCAAGTTCAAAGGATGCCCCTTAGTAAATGTAGATTGGATTTTGGCCGACACCTTTGGCCCGGACCACCCTTTAGTACGCAAATATTATCGCAACACTTAAGCCATTTTGGCTATCAGCCCCTTGTAATGTTCCCACTTTTTGTAATCACATCAATTTTCTGTAAGACTCGAACCCGCTTGTTGAGGACAACAAGCTCTTCAAGCCGGGGGAGGATGTCACAGGCCTGTATTTCTATCCAGCCCCTTTCAGTGCTTGGAGGGTATGGCCTATGGCGCCAAATTGTGCGCAATTATGAGGGGTACTAGTACTCCTCATACCAAGCTCTCATTGCCTTCTTGTAAACACGAGTTGCAAATATAATATAAACGTGTTCTTGGCAATCTTCTTGGTGTCCCTCACTTTTGGCTTTGTGCTTTTGTGGGTTTGAACATCTTAGGTAAGTCTAGTGGTCATTTCCCTAGACATATCACTACATTCAGAATACTCCAAAGTGGCCTATGGTGGCCATATCTCTTCCGAGATGCCACTATATTTGCAAAGGCTTGTGATGTTTGTCAACGATGTGCGCCCAAACCGACACAACAAAGGAACCAACCACTTAATATCTCCATAGCTTGGCAACCCTTTGAGCATTGGGGAATAGACTTTGTCGGCCCAATTTTTCCCATAGCATGAGATTCGGGTGCAAAATATCTTCTAGTGGCGAAGGATTATGCCACTAAATGGGCTGAAGTGATAGCAAGTAAGGAATGTACTGAGGAAACAGTAGGCTCCTTCTTGTATGATTACATTTTTTGCAGATTTGGATGTCCAATAGAGGTAAAAAGAGACCAAGGATCCCATTTCATCAACAAGGTACTGACTTTCATTTTTGAAAAGTATCACTATTCCATAAGAAGTCCTGTGCATACTACCCAAGGGCAAATGGTGAGGCAAAGAGCACAAATAAGGGTCTCATGCTCCTATTGAGAAAAACATGCTTACAGTTTCCTAATACATGGGGAGATGCATATCTTGGTACATTGTGGGCCTACAGAACTTCATGCAAGGCCACAATAGGACATACTCCATTCGAGCTAGTCTATGGGATACAAGAAATTGCTCCTTTTGAGTTCTTGCATGGATCCAAATGCGTTGGAACCAATCGAATTCCTGGGTTTACTGGTGCACTCTCAGCCAACATTGTGAGGCTACAACTGCTTGAAGAAAAGAGAAAGATAGGCAATGAGAATCTTGTCACAATACAGGAAAAAAGGAAACAGAATCATGATGCAAACCTCTGGAAATCAAAGATCAAGGAAGGAAGCTTAGTTTTGTTGTACCACACATGGCTCTTTGGGAAGAAAGCTGGGAAGAAATTGATGTCGAGATGGAACAAACCTTTTAGGGTCATACGAACACTTCCAAAAGCTGTAGTAGAAATCTCTACATTGACTGGCACGATACTACCCCTAGTCAACGAATCTAAGCTAAAACCCTATGTGGAATGATAAGAGAGCAGGAACATGACCTTGTACATAATGTATATAACCATCTTATGTCTTTTCCTATTAGCTTATGTGCTTTCCTTATTAGCTAGTGGAATGATATAGATTGGGTCTGTTATTCTCTATCTCCTTCTGGTTTCCACATCTATCTCCTTCTCTTTTCCACCCCCACTACCACTACTACTACTACCATTTTCCTCTGCTACTCACTTCTTCTACCTATTATCACATAGGCATTCTCCTTCCTTATCCTCCCCATGCAACTTCTTTCTGCGAGGAATGTCACAAGATCACTTCCTAACATTTACCCTTAGGTGACCAACTCGTTTGCACCTTCATTGGGAGGTACTTTCTTGGGCGACCACCTACTTCCTCTCAACCCTTCCCTCCCTGGGGTGACCACCCAAACCATACTTCCTCTTCTCGCTAGTAACCACTCCATTCCTTCCACCACTCTTTTCTTTCCCTCCATAAGCAACCTCTCTATCTCCTCTCATCCCTAATCCACCACTCCACCCTTTCTCTCCAATGGTGCACTCTCCTCCCCTACTTCTTCCTCCAATGTGGACAAGGGTGACCTCCTCTCCTCCTGCCTCCAATGCTAGCAAGGGCGAACTCCCCTCCTCCTTCTTGTAAATACTAACAAGGCGACCTCTCCTTCACTTCCTCTAAATGGGCGACCACCTACTTTCAATCCTCCATTCCCCTTCTTGGGTGACCACCCACCACACCTCCCTTCATCATCATTCAGGTACCCAATGCTTGGGCGACCACCCAATTCATACCTACCCTTCTCCTCTATCCCTCCCTTCCCCTTCTTGGCGACCACCCAATCTACACCTACCTCCTTTCATCCACCACTCTACCCTTTCCCTCCATGAGCGACCTCTACCACCTCTCATCTCTCACCCACCACCTACCCTTTCCCTCCATGGGTGACCTCTCTACCTCTATTTATCCCTGATCCTCCACTTCACCTTTCCACCGAGGGCGACCCCTCCACCTTCCCCCCACCTCTCCTCATCTTCAAGTGAACTACCTCTACCCTCCCTCTCCCTTAAGACCACAGTAGTTCTAGTCTCTGGAGGTCCTTGTAATTCCTTGAAATAAGACAACAATTCCACTTCTTTTTTGACAAATACTTCTTCAGTTTCTGTAGCCATCATCTGATCATGTAATTCTTCATAATGTTCCACCTCCTCTTGTATCCAATCATTTGCTTGACATGAATAATTTTCCAAGATTTTTTGATACTGAGATTCATAGATTGCCCTCTTATCATTACCTTGAGTCAAATAGGAATAAAGTTGTTCCTTGCTTGTTTGAGGCAGATGGGGTTCCTTTGAGGCTTGGACTTCCTTTTGGGCTGCTTCATGTTCCTCTTTTTTCACTTCTTCCTGTTCCAAGACTACATTCCTGGGATCCAGTCCTCTTCTTAACTGGGATTACTTCTTCTGATACAACTTTCCTTTTCCTTCCTGATCCCCTCATGCTTGTTTGGACTTCTGTTTCTCTTATTGTCATCAATTTTGAAGGACTTTTAATTCCTACCATCAAACTTCTAAAATACTAAGCTTCTGGAGCCAACTTGAACGATCCTCCATATCTAAAATATGGTATATGATTCTTGTTAAGAACTGTGCTCCATTCATAAACTTTCTCTGCTGCCAATGCTTTGCTGCTTCCTTTAGTTGATCATGAATGTAGGGAGTTACATACATTATTCCAAATGTTTAGTCCTGTCTTTATTGTTGAACATAATCAATGTAAGTGGTTTATGAGGCATTGTATATCTTGGAAATTTTGGAAAACATAAGTACTGAAGAAACATCCTGGTGGCAAATTCTTCATTCTCTTTTCCTTTGAAGTCCACAAATTTTGAATATCCAACATATGTTGTTGCATTCTACTTGACAAAGCTGCCATCTAATTTGGTTCCCATGGAATAAAATTGAAGAGCTGTCCTGATGTGTTCTGCTTTGATGGTTATCTGCACCTCTTTATTCTCCTTGTCCTTAACTGAACATCTGAAGTATGCATCATTTCCTTTGACCAATTCCAACAGACTAGACATGACTTGTGATACACTCTGAAAGTCTATAAAGAAGAGAGGTTCATCCAATAGTCTATGTAGCCCTGCTGCCTTCCATCTTTTGTAATTAGCAGCCACTTTTTGGAATTTATAGAATTCTTGGCATAGCATGGTATATTTGTAGCCTCCAACTCCTATTGTAAAGATATGCTGACCAATGATATTGATTGTTTCCCTCAGCTCTTTGGCTATCTGCTCAGCTTCTGGAATATCCGGTTCTTCATCAGATTCTAACTCCACATCTTCCACCACTGCTTCGCTGTCTAAAAATCAATGTCCTCTTGACAATGTTACAGAATCAACTTTGAAGTCATGAATAGTTAGTTCTTTGGTATTCACCATTCTGGAGGAAATATAACATATCACACCAAAAACTCCCACCACATAAGTTATAGTAGACATAAAAAATAAAAATATTTTTCTTGAGAAAAATAAATTTTAAAAATAATTAGTCTTTTCCTTATTACATCACAGGTGTAACTCAATTAAAGTGATCATCACATGTGTAGCAAGATATCTAATCATATATATATATATATATAAAAGAATAATTGATATTCTTATATCTATATTTTTCTCTCTCTCTTTTTTTTCTAATAATAATAATTTTTTTCTTTTATCTCTCTTCCCCTCCTATTCTTTTCCCGGGAAAAAGAATGAGGTAAAGTACATGGAAATAATTTCAAGGATGTCATGAATTCATTCAGACGAAATTATGAGTTCTTAATTAAGAATCCAAAGTGTGTATCTGATGACAATATTGCCCTTTTCTTTGTCTGTGGGTCGTCATGCTTTTGAAGTGTTTTAGTATATTTGTCCTTGTTTTCTATCCATTGAAACAGATATGATTTTTTCATCCTGAAATACTTGATTCCTGATGATTCTGCCTTTGGAGTAAAACAATGTTCTTTTGATGAACAATACTCGGATGTCTTTGGTTTCCACACCCATTTCGTCTTGATGTCCAAATTTTTTTGATTATTCCTTGCTTTCCACTTTTCAACTGTTTTTACAACACATTTGGTTTCTTCAATTTCCTTCTGTTTTTCTCTGGATTGAATTTGGTCATGAAGAAGTTCTTTCTGTGATTCCTTTGTATCTTCTATTGGAAAGGTAAATCTTTCCAAATCCAAGTCATAGATTTCCTGTTGAATTCCTTGTTCTTCATTACTCAACAAGAACATTAAAAACCTTTTGTCATTCACTCTCAATTTAAGCTTCATACTTTCAAAATCCAAAATTACTTTTCCCTACCTCAGCCATGGTTGCCCTAAAATCATTTTCTCAGTCATCATATGATCAGGCCATTCTTCACAGTCCATTTCCATGTTTTCTTCATTGAACTTAACTTTAATAGATGGTGAAGAAAAACTTTGTATTATCTGCCCATCTAGTGTTTTGATAAATGTTTCGCTCTTATTCCTCTTGAATTTTAATTTATCCAACAATCTTGAACTTATCAAATTAACTTGTGCACCTAAATCTAACAAAACCTTGATTTGCTCATTATGAAAATTCATTGTTATGACAGGCAAATGCTCCCTCACCACCCTTGAAGGTGTTTCACATAAGGAAACTTCTCTAAGCTCCTTAGCCTTTCTTATTCTTTCTTTTGCTTCTTGTTGAGCTTCTTTCCTGATTTTTTCCTCTTCTTTTTTCCTATTTTGAGCCTGATGTATTTTTCTCCATTCAAGAACAGTTAATGGAAGATCACACCTTTTTATTCTACAACCACTTATGAAATTGGGCATGATTTCTCCATCTGTATTAGCTAATTGGACAGCTCCACTATTACTGATTTGGTTGATAATGTAAGGTCCATGTCCCTTCTTCTGAATTTTTTTCTGATGTTCAACCTTTGGAGTTGTCCTCTCCAATCATTATAGCACAAAAGATCAACTACACATCTTTAAATTGTCAATCCGGGAAGTATGCAAAGACCACAACCCCTTCTAGTTAATGGAATCCAAGAATAAGAGTTGACATGACTGTTTTTATGAGAGATTTATGAAGAAGAAAGGAAATAAAAGGATTTTGATTATCTTGAGTTATACAACAGCATTTTCAATGATCTTTGTGCCTAAAGTGTGCCATTTTCATAGTAAAATACAAATATGAAGTCAAAGTTCCAAAACAGTACCTGTATCACACATATGAGACAATCGCGATTCTGTAAAAGCTGAGAAATTTCAATTCCAGCATTGATCTTCTGCACTTTCTTGCTCAATATACTAAAATTCATCTATCTTCATTCATCTCACTCAGAAATACACAAGGAAAGTTCATAAATTCCATGGATCACACAATGAAAGACTCAACAAAGCAAGAAAAAGATCATGGAAGGAGAAACACGTTTTTTTGCAGGAAATCCCTTCACATTACTTGGATAGGATGGAAATAATACAACCAACCTCTTCAAAATAGAAGAAATTATCTTTTATACTTTTTCAAGTGTCCCTTTTCACACTTGAATTTTGATCCTCTTTGACTTCTAATCTAAAAATATGCTATCAAAGAGCTTCCAAAAATTCTAACATAAATACATATGATCCTACTTTACATGAGGAAGACTCTTCCCAATTTTTACATCATTTGAATAAATATATCTACAAAAATTTTCAAATTACAAATAATTTCCCTCAAAATATGCTTCCTCTAACAGGCACGAAGACATCTATGTACCTAAGTCACGAGGTCTTAGGGACTTGTGTCAAAGAGACTAAATCTCATTTGCCACACAAGTGCAATAGTGGTGGATTGACACACCCTTAATTATCAATCTGAAGAACCACATAAACCAAGTGTATGAGGACATGTGCACACGTGATGGAAAGTGAAGTGGTTCAACAAAGATGTATGAGAAAAGACTAATCTACAACTCCAACTCACTAAATCTCTAAAAGTGTCTATCGCAATACCACTTATATTACTAAATACAAATGTTTCTCCCAGCTCCGAACCCCGAATATGGCTAATAGCGGGTTCATTCGAAGCTCTCAACAGGACGCATCTATTGGTGGCATTTTCACTCGAATCTGACAACTGCTCTTCAAGTTATGGCCAAAACATTGAATGGTAGGAAACACCTTCACTCACTCCACAACTCGTACTTGCTCACACACACACTACAGTAGTTCAAAAGTGATGGGGAGGGGTATACAACAGTCCTACACACACATTCCTAGCTTCACACACACACAAAAGATCATGGAGAAGATGAAAATTAGCAGGAAAGAAGCAAATTCGAAATTTTTGGTTCTCCTTCTTCACAATGACAAAAAGTCTCTACAAAACAGTCACAAAGTGACTTATATACATGTGCCCTAAAAATGATCCTTTCACACAACACTTTATTGGCTAATCTCTAATTTCCTACTATTTTACAAGAAATATACATGTGACCAACACTTTATTGGCTAATCTCTAATTTCCTACTATTTTACAAGAAATTTATTACAATGGGTTGGGCTTATGCATCTAGAGGACTCGTCTAGTGCATTTACATAGTTTTATGGGATTTTCCTAGAATTTTGAAGAAGAAATTATATGCCCATTAATTTTTGAAAATTTTGGGGCTCCTCTTTTTGCCTGTTTTCTCTACAACAGTCTCCCCCTCATTGTCTTTGTCGTCCCTTGACATGCTTTGCTTCTCGTTTGCAGCTTGTCTATGGCTCTTGAATACACACACCCAGTGGTCGAAGAAGCACTAAGGACTGTCGGAGAATTTATTACTTTATCCAAAATTAGTCCTTAGCTTCTATAATCCCCTTGGTATTCCATACATTCATAAATCTGGGTTGCTACATTAAATCGGACTGTCACGCACGCCATCAGCGGCTAAGAATGTGATATTCTTAGTCACTCTCTTCAACTTCTTAGCCTCTGCCTCTTTCTAACTTTTGGTCTTCTGATATGTCTTTGTCTTCACAAATCTGACCCTGTTGTCTTGCTTGGAGCTTGTCTACTTCTTTCCTATTGCATACCTCTCCTTCCCTGCTTGTTTCGCTTCATCGCCTGCTCCTGGTGGATGAGGAAGCTATGTGCAACCTCCCATGAAATGTCCTGGTTGTTATCTTTCTTTATTTCCAATCCTCAGGACCTGGTTCTTTGGTGTTGTCGCCTGATGCGTGCCCCTGTGGGGCTTTGGGCAGAGGGTTGTTCTTTTTGTTTATAAACTTTGCTCTTCACTAAGCTGTTTTATTCTTTGATCTTCTTCTTCTTCTCTTTTTGCTCAATTCCCCTTCCACACGTCCCTCCCCCTGAACTCTGTCGTCCCCGATAGGCTTTTTGTGGTGATGTGAGTACGTTTGTATGACCTTTTGCTCTCTCTAATTAAGCAAATTGGCTTGACATAGCATTAATTCTTTCCATTGGTTTGACTTTACCCCATCATTTGGTGCCTGTCTATGATCTGCAAAGAAACTTAATTTGTAGGCCACTAGTCTTGCATTAAGGTTCGAAGATATTTTTGCAAAAATTTCTTAATCCATTTCAAAAAAGCCTGTGAAAAATGCGTCTTCAAACGTCTGCATGTAAATACTTGGCAAAAACATTAGTCTTGAGTATATGGCCATGAGCGTTAATCGGCTAGGTATAGTTGATAGATAAAAAATGAGGGCATCTGATCCCTAATTAATGCCGATGAAATTCAGAAATGTATACTGCGCATGCTGAAATACCTTTATTACTATCAGTAACATGCTCAAAATTTTGTTGGTCATTTTGATTGCTAGGTTTGGTACAGTTGCATATCGGGCAATCCAAAATTCTATGGTTTTAACCATGTACTCTTCAATCGATAGATAATTACGAGGTGGACTTGGCAATAATGGATAGTTAAGCCACGGATTAATTATACTTCCCTGGTGCTGTCCTTCCCAAACTTGCATCCAGGAGCGTCTTTTGGGTATTGAGCAAAAAGATGGATTTACTTGAAGTATATATGGTGATGATTCCCATTGTACCCGTAGCATAGGATTCTTCTCCAAAACTTTCCTCCTCCATATAGGATCCACTTTGTCAAATTCCTCTTGTGTATAGGTAAATGTGTGCATGCTGAACTGTAAGTTGTTATCTGGATCTTTATTTGTAGTCGTCTTAATGTATTGGCGTGTTTGTTCTTTGAGTAATCCATATGGTACATTGAAGGGTTTTCATTACCTGTTCCAGATTTTTGCTTTCAATTTTTGCTTCCTTCATGACTTTGATTACTTGGTCTTCAAAATCTTCAATAAGTTGGGACACCAGTAGTCCCCGCTCATTTCGGCTTAGTTCTGCAACAAACCGAGTATGTCATTCAATGTTGGTCTTGATTTCCTCCCTTATCGGTGAATGATGTAGGAGGGGGATAAAGAGGACGTACCTCAGTCTCCTCAGTAGCTTCCGTGGAGTGTGGAACTACTGGTGTCCCCTCATTAACCTGCTGTGCTAATTGAGCCTGCAATTGCTTTATTAATTCGTCCTTTTCTTTAATTTCTCTTGTGGCTTTCATAATCATTGTCTTGTTTTTGAGGAGCTCCTCTCCTATGGCCATGAGTTGATTTGCATCTTCCTTGTATTGTTCAAAGTACTAATTTTCTGCTATCTTCCATTTCTTTCTGAGTGCATTAGTGTCATCCATATACCTTTTCTCCCATTCGGCTATGATAGCCTGATCTTTCTTCAGCTGATCTTCATACTCTGCTGTCCGTTCCTCCAATACTCTTGTGTTGTTCTCTGATACTTCGGTAGCTGCTATTTGTTGGTCGCACAATAGGGTGGTCATCAGTTCTTTATTTTTGTTCCTTAAATTATCAGCTTCATCCATGTACACTTTGATTTGCGATTCAAGGACCTTACTTCTAGTATGCATACGTGCCTTGTCTGCTTCACTAGCCTCATATTTGCTTTGCATTCCTTTCAATTTTTCTTTTAGCTTCTGATTTTCTGCTTCTAGTGTGTTGCATTGATGCTTGGCCTCTTGGGATTCTGCCTCTTTCTCTAGCTTTTGGGCTTGAATTAATTGTGCGGATAAATTCTCACCTATCTCTTGGAACTGATTCTTTGCCCTCATTGCCTTGTCGTAATCAGCATCAGCCTCAAGTATTAGCTGTTGAGTATCCATGGCAGTTTGTATCATCTGTTGTACTACTGGCTTGGGCTGAGCGACATCCACGTTTAACCATGTTTTGGGAATGCTTGGTGCTTCTCCTGTTTGCACATCTTTTCCTTGCTCCACATGTATGGTCTCGTTATGTGGTTGCCTTATGTGGAGTTGTACCTCTTGTTTTCTTTGCTCCTCTTCCTTATTGATAGATTTTGTGGCACTCCCTTGAAATGTGACATCCATAGGAGAGGGTTTTGCCACGACCCTTATTGGTGTGAAGGGTTCCAATTCTTCAACTGTGTTTTCGACCTTCTCTTCCTTGGGATTCTCGAACAGTACCTCTCCCGCTAGCAGAGTCTCTTTGATTTGGATATTAGATGCTTCATTCAATTTAATAATATGTACATCTCCTTCAGATGCTTCCTTCCTTGTCGTGTCCTTGATAGAGTCAACTGGCATCTGATCTACCTTCATGCCTTCCATGTTCAAGTCCTTGTTTACTTGATTTAATTCCTCCCATTGTCCATCATCCTTGGAATCACTTCTAATATCCACATTCAACATTGAGGTTTCCAGTTCTTCTTGTGCGTCTGATGATGAGCTTGAGTTCATCAATCCCAATTCTCTGTATCGGTGGACCTTGGTCAGCCTCTTCCTTTGTTCCAAGTCTTGATGGGCTTGTTGGTAGTGGTGCCCTTGCACTGAGAGGTTTACTTGTCCTTCTATATACTGGTGGGTAGCTTCCATTGCCCTTGTCAATTCTTCTTCTGTAATTGGTCGATTGTCTTCAAGTCTAGTCCTTGGAAGTACATGTGCTTTCTTTGTAGCTGGAGCTTCTGCTTCTGCCTGCATCATTTCTCGTAGCCTTTGGTACCTCTCATTCTTGGTTGGGAGCTTGTTTCTGCTTCTTCTATGATCTTGACTCCTTTCTTGTTTCTGGGAACACTAGCAATCTTTGCATACTTCGCCATTGCTTCTGATGACGACATCTCCTTTAGATGTTCTCTAATGCCCAAAGCATGATATATCTATATGGTTAATGCAATACTCCCATTCACGAACTTCTTATGATTCCACAGTTTCTTAGCCTCGAAGAGCCGTTCTTGAATGTATGGAGTCATATTGACTTGATTCCCAATTTGTTTGATTGCATGTGACAACATTTGCACTATGATCTTTTGCGGTGCAGTATATCTATGCATGTTGGGAAAACAAAAGTGTTGATGGATGAGTCTCACTTCCTCTTCTATATCAATGCGATTAATATCAGTGAATGTTCTGGTCTTTGCTCCTCGACTTTTCTCTTTCAAAATTGTATTCCCATCCTTTTCCCATCCAAAAGCTTCCTTAATTAGGTCATTTGTGAATTGTATAATGACCAACTCTCTTGCAGCATCTAGGACTCTAGCCTCAAGTACCAATGGATCATGCAATGCCGACTGCAAGGTGTTCATGACTTGTGTACAATGCTGGAAATCCGGTTTATATATTGGGAGTTCAAAGTATTTATGGATACCAGCTTTTTTCATAATGTCCACCGTCGATGGAAGCTCATGCACTACTTTGAAGTCTTCGGACATTATGGGGAACTGATGATCAGTGTCATGATTTTAATTCTCACTAGGAACAAATAATCCCTGCCAGTTGATCTTCTCTAAAACAGTGACCTTTTGCTTTAGTCACGCTTTGTAGAGGGAATTCCAGCAGCTCCTCTTGAATGGTCACTTCTGAGTCCTCAGAAGCCATCTGCACTCATAACGAAAAGAGCATTAGCTTCCTTTAATAGACATCTCTTTGGTGATGTGTGTTCTAGTGACATTTCGTTCATTGCGTCACTCCGTTCCCCTTGCTTACATAAGTAAGACCTTTTACCACATATTTTTTCATTTTCAATCCTGAAAGAAAAAAAGAATCAGTGTAGCCGAAGCATTTATTTATTTACATAGTAGGTCCATTCCTATGGAAGTAGAATCCATGACCTATTCCCAAGTTGGAAATGTGCACCACTAATTTTGTTACGTGCGTCATGCACCGAATGCATGGCCTCGTAATGTGGCCCTATCATGCATACTTTGGGTGCATTCAATGCTTCATGTGTGCAAACGGAATCCTTTGGGTCTTGTTGTTCTGGTCCTTACTGCTTCTTGGGTCTCCATATCCATTTTGTAGTTGAAGTGTAAGACTTCAACTTCTCTTGGTTTTGCCATGCTCTCAATTTTTTCTCTTTCTTTTTAGTAGTCTCAGTAGTTGATGTCATGTTCCACTAGGACATGTGGTTATTCTTGTTTGACTTTAGGGTCCTGCTTTGTCGATATATTGTTTCTCCTTGCTTGTCTATCTCTTGATTTGCAATTTGTCTGATCCTTTTTGGGATCCATATTTGTTGCCGTGTTTTCTGGGCTTCGATTAATGACTTTGGAAGCCATACTCTCAAAATTCTCTTCGGTTCTGATTGTAATGAAGAGGGTCCTTTGTTCCTCCCTGTCTCCATAAGATGAGTGTCCTGCCTTTATGTAGACTGTTCTATTTTCCTCATTCGATCCTTGCAAACCCATTGGAGATGAGCACTTCCTGGTTGCGATAATCTGACAGTAGACTTCCACATTGATGTTCTTCCTTTGTTGTAGATGACTTTAGGAGCGTTGTCTTCATTGTCTTTCTTTGATTCACCATTCATGTGTGATGGATTCACTTTCTCCACTGGTGCATTGGTATTTTGTCGAACCTACTTCTGGTTGGCTTTGGATGGAGTCGTTTGCTATTTTTGGTGCTAGGATTTGTTTCTCATTTCCGGGCACATATACCTAAGCCAGATTTCCTGCGCTACTCCTACCTTATCAGTACCATCACCCCTAGCAGAGCTAAGGGAGGCGATAGTACTTTTGTGCTACCCTCACTGATGCCAGGCCATGAGCTCAAAAGATTCAAACTGACTCTCAACCTAGTACGAGAAGCGTTGAACATGCAAGGTATGCATATTCCCACTGAGAAAGAAATGATGATTCCCGGCAGGATGAAGCACAAGGATCTCAATAAATTGAAGGATATGGTCGCAATGACACCAACCATCTCCCTCCACCTACGAACGGTCATGCAACACTTTGCCTTCCCCGCCCAAGGACATTTCACTATGCCACCAAAAAGAATCTGGTTCAGCTTGTACTTGGCGGAGACAGAGGATCTTACAATCAATTTACCGCACTAGATCATAGATCAAATTCACCTAGCACATCAACGATGGAATAAGAAACAGAACAACGTGCTTCATGGGTGTTGTGCTCTGACAAAAATAAGTTACAGGTGCTTAGCTTATGATGTGCCTATTCAGAGAGCACTAGTATGGTCCAGAGCCCAGGAATTCCAAAGACGGCTATCAACAGCGGGTCCTCCATCGAAGAAAATGAGAGGGACAGTCCAATTACCATGTGCCCAAGCAAGGGGAGCCACCACCACACCAGAGGTGACCCCTCCACAAATGCGATGTGTCCGACCATTTACTATTCGCCTACCCAGACCAAGTGCAAAAGGACCCAATCTGGTGTTCCCTCCGATTCCATTGGACTTGGAGTTTCCACAAGGCTACACCCTGAATGATCTCACTGATGAAGAAATCGCTAGGCTGATCAATGAATCTAACCTCGAGACGGAAGCAGAGCAGACCCAAGGACCACAACCCACTACAACAACTTCAGCCCCGACCCAACCGGAAGTAGTAGAAGTAGACAAGGATGAAGAAGAGACTGAAGAAGAAGAAGCAGACGAGGAGCATGATCAAGAATATGAAAACACTTCAGAACTAGCGAGTGCCCCAACATATTCGGCACAAATAAAAAGATTATATGAAACCATGAAGCGAGTCCAGGAACAGCACAAACTGTCGCTCAAAACAGGGAAGGTGCTTATGAGCCAAATGTTAGCAAAGGAAGGCATGGATGAAATGTTTATTGAATCCATGAACCTGCACGTAGATGCGGTGGGCTTGGATGAAGCCATTCATTCAGCTATGGCTTAGCAGATCTACTGGACGCGCATGATGAGCTGGGCAAAGAACAGGATGCTCTCCGCCAACATCTAACGATGCAAGAAGCCCAACCCAAGATCACCGATTCTACAACCACTACAGAAGAGGTAAAGGCACTAAGAGAACAGGTCGCGGAATTGCAAAGCCAGTTACTCCAATATGAAAGACAACCCTCCCCAGTCATCGAGCCAGAACACGAAGAATTGGTACCCATTGATGTGGATGAGTCCTATGAAGAGCCATATGTTCCTATGCCAATGCCGGGTGGTCAACAAACCACTGAGGGATTGGACACACTAGAGGTAGAAGCCCCAGAATGGATGCAGAAACTCGAAAAAACAGCCAATACACATGATGATCGAGTAGCGGTCCAGATTGAGTCCATGAGTAAGATTGAGGACACCATTATCAAATCAGAATATTTCTGAAGTATGTGTCATCACAGATGGATAGGCACCAACGCTGATCAATATGTGCCGTATTGTGTACTCTTGGCAGATTACAACGCAGAGATTCAACGACGATGTGGCAAGGCTCCAACGTTTGCCACACAATTCGGTCCTGATGATATCCCCGAGAGTGCTAAAAAAGGATCCATTCATCAACCTACCTGGCGGCTACGACTCTTAGAAACTTACCCTGAGATGGTTCGAACTTGGAATAACATGCCACTCTTCATTAAGTATAATCCCTGTTATGCTCCCATACTCAGAAGACGCACATGGCTTGAGTTTGCCATTGCTGTGAAGGAGGTCAAAGGCTGAGCAAAGTGGCTCAATTACGTATATCTGGCACCGCCACGAGGACATGCTATAGTGGGCTACATGATCTCCACCATCCGTCACTAGGGAGTCAGAATGCGCAACATCCCAGATGTAATGGCTCAGATGTGCATAAAGATATTCGAGTTAATGCTGGTTACCTTCAGAACCTTCAAAAATATTCAAGATCCACATTTCCAGGCGTCGAATTCACAGCAGGTAACCTTGACTTGGTCTACGATATGAGTACAACTCCCTCCATCCAAGTGATATATGCATGGCATGCACGACTTAAATACCTCCCCGCTTGCTACAAGCAAAAATTTGAAGAGATGTTCATTACGGGATTATGGGAATACCACTTTGAAGTCTTTGTTCCCAGACCCTCCCATCTACTCCACCTCTTTGCAATGGAACAAACACTACATTCAGAACAACTGCGTGTGCCACATCCGGACATTCCAGGTCCAGTGGATTGGGATGCACTCCTAACTGATTTAGCACGCGGGCTTTGGCTGGAAGAACACCACCTAGCTTCAGACGTGGTTGAATTCTATGTCAAACGCTCAGCCAAACAAGGGTCTGTCAGAGACGACAGACGCGAGAGAGGGGGGGTGTTGGCAATAGTCAAAGCACCCAAGGACTCACAAGACAAGGAAGCCAAAGAAGGGAGCCAGAGCAGAGAGAAGGCACAAGCAGACAAAGTAGTCAACAAAGATATGGCAAGTAGGCCATTCAAATTTTTCCAAATCAACACCCTCATAACAATGATTCTCATCACTAAAAATCATTGTAAATACCATTTCACCTTTTTTAACTCCATTTTGTGCAAGCCGAGGAGTCCTTGAGCTTGAGGAGTATTAGAAGTATCATCGTACCAATTTTCATGATTTTTAGACTTCATTTGAGCCCTCAAATAGGCCCTAGAACCTAATTTTTAACTAGGCCAGACACTAGGTCTGGACAGGGCCAAAAGCTAGTCAAAAACTATAAATAGAGCTAGAAAGCTCATTTTTGAGGTTAGCTTGTTGTAGAGTTGAACTTGTAAGAGCACTTTTGAGTAATCTAAAAAGAACTCAATTTCTTCTCTCTTTGTCTTGCCTTGTGTGCGCACGTGTGTGTGTATGTGTGTGCATGTTAGTGTGCTTCTCACTCACACATTTGTGCCATCACTTGTTCGAGGTCTTCATACCATCCTCACGTCTTCCCGGATTGACATTAAAGGAGGTGGTACTCATCACTGAGCTACACATACTAACTCCATACCATATATCTATTCTAGTTAGAGCGTCATAATTCAAGCTTCAAACTAAGCTTTGATAGCAAGTAACATCCATTAGGGGAAAAAGTGAGCCCCGTTTGGGCCTTGTAAGGATTTGGGATTAAGACCATAATTTTGGTGGTTAAGGAGACACCAAAAACCACTAGTGGTATTTTTCATTAAGATAATCTTTCTCAATACTTGGATCAGTCGGATGGGAGTCGCGATGTATTATAGCTGTTGGATCTTCATCACCAACGGTGAAGATTTGGTTTGCAGCCTCTGTCACAAACGGACAAAGATGTCCACTTCAGTGCATCATGGGTGAACTCTTCCTGGCAGAAAATGACAAACAACCGGCGCAGTCCGGGAGTTTTTGTGGCAGAAAACGACAAATCACCCACGCAGTCCACTTGTACTTCTGTCTCGGGAGACTTTCCAGTCCATTCGATCTGCGCTTAATCCAACGTACTATAATGGGATGGATTCATAGCCATTAGATGAGGTTAGAAGCCAATGGTTAGGATGAATGCGCAGCAACTCTGTCATATAGTGACAAAAAGCAATCATGCATCCGTGTGGGAGGAATATCGCAACCGTTAGATGCTTCAAATATCCGATGGCTCCAAATCAAACTGCACAAAATTCTCTAAATAAAATGTGAAGCATTGGATTCTGAGGTCTATCCAACGGCACATATTTGATGTCATAATTGTCTTTGTGAATTTAACCTAAACCATTAGATGTGCCTTACATCCAATGGTGGAGATCACAAACGACTATTTTATTTGTGATTTAATGATAGCCTTTCGATATTTAACTGAATCCAATGGCTACGATTCAAATTGGCGTACTCACAAACCACGCTTCAACATGAACTAGTGGTTTCTATTCCTCAATACCATCTTTGACCACAAGAAAACAAGAGAACCCTATGCCTAGCCTAAGGGATTAGTGGACTAGACTGTGGCCACTGCTTCATTCTCATTGGTGGATCACTAATCACTCCTTGAGCTAAAAGGCCCAAAGAGGGTTCATTTTTTCCCCTAATGCCTCAATTAACTCACCTTCATGAGCACTTAGCTTTAGATTTACTTCCATGGGTGTACCTGCAACCTTTGTATTTTCCATCGTGAACTTGGTAAGCATATCTCCAATGTACTTTCTCTAAGTTAGGAACATACCTTTCTCTGTATATACCACTTCCAAACCTAGGAAGTATGTGAGTAGGCCAAGGTCATTGATCTTGAATTCTTCCTTCATTTGAGCCTTGATCCTTTTGATTCCATCTGCATCACTTCCTAGGTATATGAACTCTAAGTGGTTGTTATTCATGAGTATGCAACGACAAGAAAAGTATTCCGAAGGGCTCTCCATCCTCCTGAAGTGGATGGATTGCGAAAGGAAGGCAAGAAACATATCAACATATGGACAGATGGATCTGTATATCCAATTAATCCACAAACTGGAAGGTATTCCCCTTTTCATAATCTTCATGATCTGATTAGATTTGTAGGAGATGGTGAGGATGGTTTACGAGGCTATTGTTCAAGGCTCTGGGAGATTTCAAGGAATTATGTACAATACATAAACTATCTACAAAACACACTACATCAGAAGGATTTACATATGAGGGAGCTAGAAAACAAATTATCCACTTTATCTTCTCAGTTAGAGTCTTTTAAAAAAATGAAAGAAACTCCTATAGGTTTGAGAATGCGATAAAAAAGAGTAAAACCTTTTTTAGATTTGACTGAAAAATCTGGCCAAAAAAAGAAAAGAATGAAAATTCTAAGAGATCATGTGACAAATGTGCTAGGTTTCAATATGTTGAGCAGCTTTGAGCACGTACATTTCTGTAATGAAATTATGAGTCAAAATGATGTTTTAAGAATATTGAAACTGAATGAAAATATATGCTTGAAACGCTTTGTTTTCCAAAAACTCATGACAGAAATGAATCTATTACTAGAACCATCTCAAATTTAGAAGATTTTTGATAGCTTCGGAGTGAGTAGGAAAGGTTATAGAGCAATTTCAAAAGTTTGGTGTGAATTTTTTAAATTTAACAAAGTTAAAAGCTTTGGGTTGCCTAGACCCCATCATGTAGGAAAGTTTCAGCTCTACTTGGATAAAAAGATCACATCAGTCTTTGGCGAATATAAAAATATTCACGGTAACATGCCTTACGAAGTAGGAAAACAAAAGTTACATTTCACTTACAATGCATTTAACAACATATGGATAGATATAATAAAACTTCAAACATACATGGTTCAATTCTATAATATAAAACAACATGAATGTTCTGGTTTGTTGAAATTTGTAATCAAACTTGATGAAGCTGAGCTAAAAAAACATCAAAAGATGGAGAGAATAAGTATTGCACTGATGAACAAAGCTTTGGACTATAGCCTTGGGAAATTGGATACTCCATCTCTCAAAGTACATTCAGAAATGGAGTTATGGTGGGTTGGTTGTGCTCAAATTCCATCTGAGAGCCATAAAACACTTAAATGGTTATTCTCACAGACAAACATTCCAAATGTTATCCAAAGGCATCATGCAAGAGAATTGTTGAAAGTCAAAGACTACAGGAAATTTAAAGTTGAGTGGCATTTGAGTGGAGACCTAAAGACGCTCAAATGCATGTTTGGTATAAGTGGAGGGGCAAATTCTAAGTACCCTTGCTTGTAGTGCATGCGAAGTCCAGGCACAAGAGCATGGATTGCTAGAGCTGAGGAAGAGGAGGCTCCTTCCAGACAAAATGTTATTCTTCATAACTACTGATCTTCTACCATGATTTGGGATCCCATTCTTCCAATAGCATTGACAAATGTACACATATGTACACTACATGCAGAGTTAAGGATCATTGAGTTAAGTTTGGAGAAGATAGAGAAGAACGTACACAAGAAAGAGAACACGACCGATACAAGAGATACAAGGAATCGGAGATTTTGGATTGCCCGTATCGCTTGCATCGGTTGTATTTGAAGATAGCATCCCCTTTAAGCAACCTTGTATGAGATGAGTTGAGTTGCAAGTTGTTTCTATAGTCATGTTTTGAAGTCTCTTCTAGTAGTTTGCTAAGACGACGGATCCAAGCGATTAGGGCGATCCGACAAGTTCGGATTGCGCTAGTCGCTTGGATCGGTTGACTTCTCTAATCTCGTCTCCACTGTTTTCTGACTTAAGTTCATGCTATACATGTTTTGAAATATCATACCATCGATTGGAATTTGCACCAGGTTCTCCACCCTCTTTGATATAACTTCTTATGTGCACCATGATACTTTCTCTAGCATACCTTGAGGGCAGAAAAGATGTATAGACTCAAATAATTTAATTGAAACTAGATATTGAATTCTACATCTCTTGTTCATCTGGAATTAACTTATCCAAGTTCCTGTATAAATATTGCTTAGTTGAGATTTAACCAAAAAAATGCCAACATTGAAGGGGAATAATTGAAGTCATCAATTCACTCCTGCAAACAAAAATCAATGGAAGTATGAAATAAGGGTCCTAAAAATTATGTAGGAATGTCTTGGTTTATATTCTTATAATTGTACAATTAGAACCTCATCAAAATCTTGAAATCAAACAAAAAGATGCCAATTTGAATATAGACATTTAAAATACATAATCTTACATCCCATTCTTTGTCACCATCTTGCAAAGGAAAATCAATGGAAGAGGGAGATATACATTATGTAAAATGTCAAGGTTTAACTTGTTACAATCTTAAGGGTTGGAACTTAATCACCCTTGGTGGCAGGCAAGTTATGCAAGATAATGTTTTCTCTGACCTAATGTTAACTATTGCATCATCAATTGAGAGTCTAAACTGTGATGATACCTCATCAAGGTATTCTAGGAGCTCCCTTACATTTTTGAGTTTCCAATTTGCAGTGACAATTATTTTCCTTGATTGAAAATCTGGATGAATCAATACTTCTAACTCAAATTCTGGACAGCTCTCCTCTCAGTCCAAGGCTATCCAAAGTTCAAGCTTTTTTTTCCACCTTCTATAGTCATATCCTAAAACCAGAAGTTGTCGACATATCTGATATGAGATTGAAAGAGAATTCGGACTAACTTTACATAAAATAATGTCACCTAGCTTTTGAACTTCTTTACTATCCCATTCCCTACCTAAAACATCATCAATCTCTGAAATAGAGACTCTCCTATTCAACCACATTGTTTTTGTTTTCTGTAATAACATGTTTTTAAAGCATGCTACAAAGACATGAATAGGCAAAAACCATTGAACCTTTATCCTTCTCAAAATTTGGCCTGCTGACATTGCCTTTTGGATGTCAAATTTCATTTTGCATAGAAAACTTGAAACTATTGAATGATCAGGAGCATCCCAATCTAATGAAGAGATGCAAGGAGCAGGTACATGTACAAGATTTCCATAAGAACTCCTCCCTGATGCCACTTGATAATCTGCATAATGGACGAATAACTCTAAGCTATTGAAAAATTGAACAGATTTGTCTGCATACATAAGTTCTACATATTCCTTATGAAGAACTCTAAATGTTCCTGTTAAACATTCAACAGGTTGCCATTCCACAATATTGGAAGGAAAGATATTTGCAATACAAAAACATATGTGTTATTATTCAAAAACAACTGGAATGATAGAAGAGCATTGTAAAACTTCACTTACAATACGAAGGGAATTGTAGATGATTTTCTAGAACAAGATCCCTAGCGGTGTAGACATGTTGTACTCGTGCAAACCAACCGCATCTCTTCAATTTGAAACTAAGAACACGTCCCTTCCAGTGGTTTCTTGTGTTGTCTCTTTTGGCACACTTGACTTTATGGGCACCTCTGCAGCTAGGAAGCATAGTTACCCATTCATTTACTTTCACAGAAAGAGGTTTCCACAAAGAATCCTCTCTTCTGTTGTAAACCTCACATGAGGTTACACGATTGGAAGGACAACGAGAAGAAGAAGCCATTTGAACTAAGAAGAAGAAGAATGCTCAAAGCGAGAAACCGACATTCACAAATTTTGGTAGTATTTATAGAGAAAAAGGCTTTATACACGTGGAAACTTTTGATTTGATGTAAAATTGTCGCTGAATGATCACAAAATTTTGTGAACCCAAAAATATTTCGTATCTTCAAAAATCAATTCCTTCTTGGAAATTTAAGAATATGCTTTGTGTAGTGTGCAAAAATATCTTTTTTTTGCATCAAACCAAAAAATTGTACACTGAATACGAGAATCTTCATCACTTTGGTGGCGCTTTAAGAGAATATTGTATTAAAAAAAGCATTTCTTCATATGGTTAAAAGAGACAGCAATGTTATATTCTTGTACATGTGGAAAGACTCTATTTGTCAATTTCCTTAATCTATCATTAGCAAACAGCCCTTTTTCGGCCGTTTTTCACCCTAATGGTGGGACATCTTCAGGAAGGGAACACTTATTTTGGAAGCATCCGTACTACCCACACCAATAACACATTATAGGCCTAGGTGGTCAGTTCTGAGGAGGCCTACCTTCTTGCCGTTGATGTCCTTGACTGGTGTAAAAAGTTGTTACAGAAGGTATTGTAGTGGACGGTAAGGGTGGTTGCCCTAACAAGGAGGACTGTACCACCCCTACCCATTGAGTTGTTGGTGGTTGTCTTGGCATCATATTCTGGTTCCCAAGACCCTTCAAAAAATAACAATCCTTGGCCTCATGGCCACCCTTTCCATAAAACTAGCATATTAGCCTCCTTGGACACTCTTGTGCGGTGTGTCCTTGAGTAGTATAGAGAGAACACCATTGTCCAGTTCTTACATCCCTTAATGTTTTGAGTTCTTCAAGCTCTTGTTGTATCGGAGCGAGACCTTCTGAGGTACCTTTGTCCTCTTCTAAATTTCTTTGAAGCTTTAAGGCCTCTAGTTCCTTCCTCAAGGCTCTCACCACATCTTCATCTTAGGGGAAAGTTTTACCTAGTTGTGTTCCAAAATGAACCTGTGCAGCGTCAATCCTTGTGACAGCTGCTTCGAATTCTCTTAAGGTGGCATCCGGTTGCAAAAGCTCTCTCAGATTTTGTTGTGTGGATTTCCACAAGGCTTTCTCCACCCATTTCTTCACAAGAAAATCTCTTGGTGGAACCATCTAAGATTGCACCTCTTACTGATTACAAGAGCCCTAGATTAACTGTAAGTATCAAGGGAACTCCCTTGGTAGGAGTAAGGGATCTGGAATCAATCTAATGCCTGAATACACAATGACATTGTTGAACTTAAAACCAACTAAGGCTGCTAATTTTATAGTATCACTGGCAGACCAAAGCAAGGTAAGCCCACTAGGCATAGTGGAAAAGGTCCAATTCATCATTCATAAGCTAAACTTTGTTTTGGATTTTGTGGTAATAACACTCCCAAAGGTGAAGAGAGAATTTCCCTCTCGATAGGAAGGCCATGGCTATGCCACAATAAAGCAGTACATGACTAGGGTAGTGACACCTTATGGGTGGGTGGAACAGATAAGGTGATGAGGCAACTTCAGATGGAAGGAGGAACGTACGAAGCCCTAGGTACTTCCCAAGTTATTCTCCATCCAGAGAAAATTATAGAGGAAAGCAAGAAAGATAACAATGGAGAAGATGAAGAGCAAACTGGACAAGAAGGAGCAAGCATTTGGGCCACGCCTCCTCCACCATGGGTCATGGAGAATGGGGAAATGTCACGAGAAGAGAGGGTGCCTTCACCTCTTGGGGTGCTTCCACCTCCTAATTCAAGTTGGGCATCTCCACCTCCTAATTTAAGTTGGACGACTTCACCTCACTGGGCCCTAAGCCTCCTAATTCAAGTTGGGTGCACTCACCTCCCAAGGCGACTCCACCTTTTAGTCCAAGTAGCTGGGCACCTCCACCTCCAAGTAGCTGGGCCAGGCGACTCCACCTCATGGTCCAAGTAGCAGGGCGCCTCCACCTCCATGTAGCTGGGCTACCCTAGAGGCTTGGGCTCCATTCTCTGCTCAAGGGCCTCCACACTAGGCACGTGAATGGGGAGTTTATCCTCCATCTTGGGCTACCCCTACAATTGGTTGGGCGGCCCAATGGGCATCCGGGAAACCTCACACATAGTCAAATAAAACAAAATCACCTGATATTAAGGAAGAAGTTGATATAGGAGAAGAATTATCTATAAAAGATCTAGGCAACATCATCGATTGGATTGAGGAGACTAATAATGTTTCATGCTTTATAATAGCAATCAAGGAGAAAGAAGAAGAAGAACCTACTATGGAGTTTGTAGTATTAGGAGAACCAGCTAAAGATTCCAGAAGAGGTAATGTTTTGAAAGGAGTTGAAGGAAGTTGAACAGAAGAACAACTAGTAGAAAGCATATTCCCATTGGTAGAAGTCCCAGTGGGATGGACGTAGGAAAGACACAAGAAATCACCATCAATGATAGTCCAACCTTCACCAAGGAAATGTTGTTTAAGGACGAGGAAGGGGAAACTCCAGAGCTAGTCAAGGAAGTCAACTTAGGAGGAGAAGATAATCCACAAAATCTTCTACTTGCAAGTTGGTTGTGGGACCATCCTTTACTCCTCACAGAGGTAACCACCTTCATGAATAACTATAAAGATAACTTTGCCTTGAGCTATAAAGACTTGACAATACCCTTGGTCAATGAATCGAAGATGAAGCTCTATGTGGAGCATGAATACAGCAAGAGCCCAAGATTCTTGTAAATAATGTACGTATTGAAACTATTTTTTAAGTTCTAGTATCCATCTATCTTCCAAGTTCCATTATCTACCTGTGATTTGGCAGCATATCAATTTGGGCTTACTCCACTCCTAACTTTTCCTAAACAACTAGTCTCTTCTCTCCAACTCTAACCTTCTTTAAAGCTCTAACCTTCCTTCAGCAATGGCTATCCTCTCTCCTTCCGAGGCTTCCAACTTCCATATCATCCATCCTCCATAAGGGACTACCATTTTCAACCTTCTCCCCTTGGGCCTCTACCTATCTACCTCTCTCTGCTAGAATCTTGGCAACTACCATCTATCCCTCTCACTTGGGCAACCACCCCTCCACTCCTCCCCTCATACACCCTGGGAGACCACTCCTCCAAATTTGTCTAACTTAGGCGACCACGCCTCCACTCCTCCCCTCATACACCCTAGGCGACCACTCCTCCAAATTTTCCTAACTTGGGCGACCACCGCTCCACTCCTCCCCTCATACACTCTAGGTGACCACTCCTCTAAATTTGCCCAACTTGAGGACTACCCCTCCACTCCTCCCCTCATACACCCTGGGTGACCACTCCCCCAAATTTTCCTAACTTGGGTGACCACCCCTCCACTCCTCCCCTCATACACCCTGGGCGACCACTCCTCCAAACTTGCCTAACTTAGGTGACCATCCCTCCACTCCTCCCCTAATACACCCTGGGTGATCACTCCTCCAAATTTTCCTAACTTGGGCGACCAACCCTCCCTCTCCCTCATGCATAGGGGCGACCTCCCCTCCTCCTCCCTCTGACTATGGAAAGGGTGACCTTCCCTTCCCTCCCTCTAAATGGGCAACCACCACAACCTCCCTTCCCCTTCTTGGGCGACCAGACCACCCACACCTCCCTTCATCATCATGAAGGCAATCACCCCACCTCCCCTCATCCTCAATTGGGTGACCTCTCCACCTCCCATCATCATCATTAAGGCAACCACTCCACCTCCTCTCCTCCTCAATTGGGAGACCTCTTCACCTCCCCTCATCTTTAATTATGCGACCTCTCCACCTCCCCTCATCATCATTAAGGCAACCACTCCAACTCCCCTCCTCCTCAATTGGGCGACATCTCCAACTCCCCTCATCCCCAAATTGGGCGATCTCTCCTCATCCTCAATTGGGCAACCACTGCACCTTCCCTCCTCCTCAATTGGGTGACCTCTCCACCTCCCTTCATCCTCAAATGGGTGACCTCTCCACCTCTCCTCATCCTCATTAGGGCGACCACTCCACCTCCCCTCATCCTCATTACAACAACCTCCGCCTATTCTCCCAGAAGGCGACCATTGTGTTCCCTTGTTTTGATATAATCACTCCATTTATTCTCTTGCTGTAATGACTGAGTATTTTATTTTTCCTTTCTCTCTGAGACGGAGAGACACTAGTGGCATGAAACCAGTAGAATAAATTTTTTGAAGAACAGAGAAAAGGATGGCACGAAGGAACCTAATACCAAAACTGGGTGTCGAGATGTCGAGATGCTAGAGTTGGGCACCAAGACATCCAGATGCTAGAGTTGGGCGTTGAGATGTCCAGATGCTTGAGTTGGGCACCGAGACGTCCAGATGGTAGAGTTGGGTGTCGCTGGAGTTGGGCGCCGAGATGTCCAGATGCTGGAGTTGGGCGCCGAGACGTCTAGATGCAAGAGTTGGGCACCGAGATGTCTAGATGCTGGAGTTGGATGACAAGACGTCCAGATGCTGGAGTTGGGTGACGAGACGTCAAGATATTGGAGTTTGGCACCGAGATGTCCAGATGCTAGAGTTGGGCGCCGAGATGTCGAGATGCTGGAGTTGGGCGTCAGGACGTTGCCGTCATTCTTGGAAAGGAGGTAGGAAGAGACTTGAGAGAGTTTGAAGATGAGCTCCGATGAAGCTAAACAACCTCTTAAATGATCTCACGATCAAAGAACAAAGGTGAAGTCATTAAGTATATTCTCTCGTTCAATGTCTCATAAATAGTTCATGACATTCAAGTAATGAGCTCGTCTTAAGCTCTAAGTGAAATTTGTTGTACTTCAATTTTTCTCTCCATACATTATTATTAGTGACATCATGAACGGAAGAGAATTAGTAGCAATGCTTTAAGAGCATGGGAAATCGATTCTCGATTATTAACGATTATACATGAGTATGAACAGCAAATCAACACTCTGTTCGTGGGAGGTGCAAAGAGAGAAGCACGATTATGAAACCGAATATAAAAGACAGAAATGTCATCCATCCAATAGTTTATAAAATGGTGTTCTCATTATGCTAATGAGCAGAGATAACAGTAAGAGGAACTTACCATCGTTTCTCATTCAAATTATTACTAATTTAGCAGGCGTTATATAACCATCAGAAGAAGTAAGATGCTTCTGACTTGTTGATCACTGAGTCGTACTGTTCTAAGAGTATAAAGCATGTATATTGTTTACACTTTGGTGTAGATTGTTAAGTTTAATGCTTTGGACACATGACCGTGCTGTGGAATCAAACATAAGAAGCTTACGGGAAGTTTTAGTCGTTTCAAGGAGTTCTGTTTCATAAATATACTTCATAAAAAGTACAGCAAAGTCTTAGTTAACTCAAGTTTAAGTCTTAGTTAACTCAAGTTTATGACAACCAAAAGAGACAGAAAAAAAACTTACTCTTAAAGCAAATTATAAAAACGAATCATATACAATATCAAAAAGCAAAAAGTAAAGCCAATTGACGTCGCGCATTCATATACTTTTTGTATAAGAAATTGTTCAACATGAATGCAAAGCATATTTACATTTTTCATAATCTTGGTTTTGATAGATTGCAGTCTAAAATATATACAGCAAATTCATCAAGTAAAAAAAAAACCATTAAACAAAGTTCTAAGTACATTTATAAGCGAATGCGAAACACTTTCTGCAAAGACAATAGAGAAACCTGGCAATCTAGGAGTTGTTCATTTGAGCTTTTGTCTGTAGCTGATGCTCCCTGATCGTCCCTTTCAAGTAGAACGAATCCATGAAAATGCCAGTCATCTCATTTGCTTGGCTTCACTTGTACGAGCATAGATATTCAGTCAGATCCCATTCAGTTTGAGGCAAAAGGGGAAATGTTGAAGTCTGTCTTTGATCTTTGATTTACAGCAACCAATGCCATTTTCCCAAATTTTTGGCCTGAATGAAAGAAGGATATGCAGTATGCACTCACCTATGGACTTCCACTTTTCCAGGATGATATATCATAGATAAGCTCTCGAAGCAGAACTATTAAATGCTTCATAAGTCTATTCTTCTTCTCTACTTCCTCCCGCAAAGCAGAAGCACTTTCCTTCGGTTTCTCGATTCTTGTAGGATTAGTTTTGTCACAAAGACCAGCTAAAATCTCCTGCTGCTTCTATGGGGTTTGAAAATCGTTGAGATGTCAGCCTATAGGGATGTGGTAGAAGGCCTCGGTCAGACTCTGGTCCCATTTTCGTGTATTTGCAGAACAAGTAAACACAGCAGACTTATTTGTGTGTGGTCTCTCTCTCTCTCTCCAACATTGCAAAGCCAAAGCCACCAAACAGGTTATTCCCACAATAGTTCTAATCCTTCGGCATGTGAAGCAAATTCCTGGTCAACAAATAATGCACGCGCCAAGATCATAGGTCATACCTGCCACTAGATCAGCTCCTGCGCACTTGGTTTTTGTTCCCCTTCGTGCCTAAAGATCTTTATAGAGCTGACAGAACCCCCCCACTTCAACTCAGATTCCCTCTCGTTTTCATGCGTGCTGTCCTCCTTCCAGAGCTACGAAGAATGCTTTTTTCCCCTTTTAACCTCGAACTTTCCCTTTTTCATCTTCCTGCGTCTCCTTGGTTGAGCTTTCAATTGTTGCTTTCCCTTTTGTATCCTAGCTTGATTTCCATATCACTACCACAACATCTAGATGCTCGAGTTTGATGCCAAGACATCCAGATGTTGGAGTTGGGTGCCCAGACGTCCAGATGCTGGAGTTGGGTGCCAAGACGTCTAGATGCTGGAGTTGGGTGCTAAGACATCCAGATGCTGGAGTTGGGCCCCTGAGGCACCCAAGTTCTAGAGAAGGGTGCCAGCATGCCCAAATTCATCAAGGGACAAACTTGTAAGACAACAAGCAGACCTGACAAGGTGGCAGAGTGGACCCCAACCACTCATCACTACAACTCATCACTAGAAGACAAAGTCTCGTACTGGCGGCCATGCTGACAATTGAATCTACCTAGTGCATTAACTTTCCATTACTCTTATGTAACAAACTCTCCTATTGTAACTGGTTCTTCATCTCTCTCCTATAAAAAGGGGAAGCCTCAAGAGAAGAGGATATAGTACGCATTGCACACTCCACGAGAATATAGCTCATAGAGACTTGGAGAGAGTGAGAGCAGGCTTAGAGTCTGTAGAGACCCGAGATACCTATTTGCTTATGTTGCTTGCTTATGTTGCTTGTGTGAGAATACTTGGAGATTGAGTTCTATTGTTCCATTGTTCTGTGTGTGTATGACAAGCGGTATGATTAGTTGATGGTTTATAGAGATTGTGTTACATTTCGTTGTTAACTAGTGATATGCTCTTATGTGTTATGCCATATCATGGTTCTAGTTGGTTGTTGTCTTGTGTTCCATTGCAACTGTTATGACTCTTAACTCCTAAGTATCATTTTGTTGTGACTCTTAACTGATAAGTGTGTATTATTGTAATGTGCTTTAATGTGCCTATGTGCTTAATGTCCTCCAGGAGTAGTGCATTTTGCATTCCCTACACCCGCACACTTTCCATTTCACCATCTAGAGGTGAAAATTTGGCACGCTTGGTGGGATGGGGCTTCTGGAGATCTCCTTGAGAAATCACTTTAGACTTTTAGGTGCCACACTCGGGTGCCCCTTCAAACTTCCTACTTCATAGCCTTTCTCTCTTCTTGGACGACTCTCCTCCGACTTCCTACTTCATAGCCTTTCTCTCTTCTTGGGCAACTCTCCTCCACCTCTCCTCCTCATGGCTACCTCTCCTCCTCTGGCCGACCTCTCCTCCTCAGGGCAACCTCTCCTCCTCTAGGTGACTTCCTCCTCTTGAGCCTCCTCTCTTTTGGCTTCTTGGCTTCTCCAATGGGGCAACCTCTTTTCATTTGGTGACTTCCTCTTCCATTAATCTTTTCCATCAAGCTTCTTCATCAATCTGAGCCGCCTCCTCCCATCTGATCACTCTCTCATTATTTCCTCTCTTGGAAGTAGTTCCCAAGATGGTCCATGACCCACACCAGAGCTAGTAAGGAGAATCAATTAAGCCCTAAGAGGACACCAATCAAAAACTATCACAGAAGCAGGCCAGACCCTTACCTAACACCCATGAGAAATCTATCTACCTCAAGCCTAGGTTCTAGAGTAGAAGGATTAGAGGATAAGGCTAAAACTCAAAAGACTTTACCTCAAGTCACTTTTCTTAACACCGCTATGGCAAAGGAACTTCTCGCTCTTCTGTCAGGAATAAATATTAGATAGTCTTCAATTCATGGTGGTGCTAATGAAGATCTTGAAGATCATGTACAAAGAAAGATTTCTTTCAATTTGTAAGAGCAGGGGCTTACAACAATGACACGACACCTTCCTTGCTCTCTTTCCTTCAACACTTGAAGGATTGGCCGACAAATGGTTGAGCCAGTATGAACAAAACCATTTCCAAACATGGAAAGCATTTAGGACCAAATTCACGGAAGCATTTTGGCCAGGTAACTCTACAGAAAGAACATTAGATGAACTTGAGAATCTAATTTTGCATATGGGAGAATCATTTTCATAACTTATGACACAGGCAAGATCACTCGTGGCAAGATTGCTGGAACCACCAAGAGATTTCGTTGTCAAGAAATGGGTGGAGAAAGCCTTGCCAAAATCCACACAACAGAAGTTGAGAGAGCTTTTGCGACCGGATGTCACCTTAAGAGAATTCAAAGCAGCTGCCACAAGGATTGAGGCTGCACGAGTTCATTTTGGAACAGAGCCAGGTAAGACTTTCCCCCAAGATGAAGATGTGGTGCGACCTTGAGGAAGGAACTAGAGGCCTTATAGCTTCAAAGAAATCGAGAAGAGGACTAAGGTACCTCTGAAAGTCTCACTCAGATATGACAAGAGCTTGAAGAACTCAAAACATTAAGGGAGGTAAGAACTGGACTATCGTGTTCTCTATGTACTACTCAAGGGCACACTACACAAGAGTGTCCAAGGAGGTTAACATGCCAGTTTTGTGGAATGGGTGGCCATGAGGCCAAGGATTGTTATTTTTTGAAGGGTCTTGGGAACCAGAATATGATGCCAGGACAACCACCAATAGCTCAATGGGTAGGGGTGGCACATTCCTCCTTGTTAGGACAACCAACCTTACTATCCACTACAACACCTTCTGTAACAACTTTTTACACCAATCAAGGACATCAACAGCAAGAAGGTAGGCCTCATCAGAACCGGCCACCTAGGCCTATAATGTGTTATCGGTGTGGGGAGTATGGACACTTCCAACATAAGTGTTCCCTTCCCAAAGATGCCCCACCATGCAAAAATTGTCACGACACAAGGGATCATTACACGAAGGACTTCCTGAAGTCAATGCCTTCCACAAGCACATAAGGTAAATTTTGCCCCCTACATATGATCAGAGTAACTAATGATGAGGGCAATGTAGGCTCTCCAAGTGCCCGAGTAGAGGTCGCCCAATTGAGGAGGAGGGGAGGTGGAGTGGTTGCCTTAATGATGATGATGATGAGGGGAGGTGGAGAGGTTGCATAATTGAAGATGAGGGGAGGCAAAGAGGTCGCCCAATTGAGGAGGAGGGGAGGTGGAGTGGTTGCTTTAATGATGATGATGGGAGGTGGAGAGGTCGCCCAAGTGAGGATGAGGGGAGATGAAGTGATTGCCTTCATGATGATTAAGGGAGGTGTGGGTGGGTGGTCGCCCATGAAGGGGAAGGGAGGATGTGGGTGGTCGCCCATTTAGAGGGAGGGAAGGGAAGGTCTCCCTTTCCACCGTTCAGAGGGAGGAGGAGGGGAGGTCGCCCCTATGTGTGAGGGAGAGGGAGGGTTGGTCGCCCAAGTTAGGCAAATTTTGAGGAGTGGTCGCCCAGGGTGTATGAGGGGAGGAGTGGAGGGGTGGTAGACTAAGTTAGGCAAATTTGGAGGAGTGGTCACCCAGGGTGTATGAGGGGAGGAGTGGAGGGGTGGTCACCCAAGTTAGGCAAATTTGGAGGAGTGGTCACCCAGGGTATATGAGGGGAGGAGTGGAGGGGTGGTCACCCAAGTGAGGCAAATTTGGAGTAGTGGTCGCCCAGGGTGTATGAGGGGAGGAGTGGAGGGGTGGTCGCCCAAGTTAGGCAAATTTGGAGGAGTGGTCGCCCAGGGTGGATGAGGGGAGGAGTGGAGGGGTGGTCGCCCAAGTTTGGCAAATTTGGAGGAGTGTTCTCCCAAGGTGTATGAGGGGAGGAGTGGAGGGGTGGTCACCCAACCTTGCTTGCTCTTGTGTGGGTCATGGACCATCTTGGGAACTACTTCCAAGAGAGGAAATAATGAGAGAGTGATCAAATGGGAGGAGGCGGCTCACATTGATGAAGAAGCTCGATGGAGAAGATTAATGGAAGAAGAAGTCGCCCAAATGAAAAGAGGTCGCCCGAGGAGAAGCTTGAGGGAAAAAGAGAGAAGGTTGCTCAAAGGATTCATCGCCCAAGAAGCCAAAAAGAGAGGAGGCTTAGGAGGAGTCATCGCCCAAGAAGCTAAAAGAGAGGAGGCTCAGGAGGAGGAGGTCGCCCACAGGAGGAAAGGTGGCCAGAGGAGGAGGTCACCCAGAGGAGGACAGGTGACCGTGAGGAGGAGGTTGCCCACAGGAGGAGAGGTGGCCTTGAGGAGGAGAGGTGGACGAGAGTCACCCAAGAAGAGAGAAAGGCTATGAAGTAGGAAGTTTGGAGGATGGCACCCAAGTGTGGCACCTAAAATTCTAAAGTGATTTCTAAGGGAAATCTCCAGAAGCTCGGTCCCACCATGCATGCCAAATTTTCACCTGTAGATAGTGAAGTGAAGTGTGTGGGTGCAGGGAATGCAAAATGCACTACTCCTGGAGCATGTTAAGCACACATGCACATTAAAGCACATTACAATAATACATATTTATCATCAAGAATCCTCCGTATCACCACTGCAAGCTATACTAAGGAGTTAAGAGTCACAACAAAACTATACTTAGGAGTTAAGGGTCACAACATCATGCAGCATAATAGAACACAAGATAACAACCAACTAGAACTGCAATACAGCATAACAGAGAAGAGTATATCACTAACCAACAACCAAATGTAACACAATCAGTATAAATAATCAACTAACTGCTTGTCCCACAAATATAGAACAATGGAACAATAGAACTCAATCTCCAAGTATTCTCACATAAGAAACATAAGCAAGCAACATAAGCAAATAGGTCTCTTGGGTCTCTATGAGCTCTAAGCCTGCACTGATAGGTCTCTAAACCCAAGGAAAAATGCCCATATGTAATTGTATTTGCTCGGATTTTTGTTTCCCAATAGGTTCTTTTCGCCTCGAAAGCACTGAATGTGCGTAGTTACCAAAACTTGATGATCCCCAGTTTACTTTAGACTCATATTAAACTTCATTGAATTTTGCGGTTAAGAATAGGCCTTTCTTGGTCACCTAATAGCGTTAAGACTCATTGTTTTCATAAACTAGACATGGCATAAAGTCATTTGGGAAGAGACTGAGCGAGTTCAAACTTCCTCGTAAACTCAATATCTCTATTCACATGCAGATGGACCTAACAAGACTCTATTGTAAATTAAACTCATTTTTCTCATTCAGTTTGAAGCTTCAACAAGATAAAACATGAAGTAGTAGTATAAACAGACTTTCCCTTGTAGGAAGAACCACATCCGTACACATGTGAAATGAACTTAGGATGAGCTGGAAGCCTATCTAGGTTATCAACCTCCTTTTATCACTAGGTCAACTTTATGGAGCATTTAGCAGCATTCATCTTTTTATTCTAATGGACGTGGGTTAACAATTTTCCTTCCAGCCATTGAGAACGTGGCTTCACGGTTAGCTGCAACCATGAACATAAATATTCTATGCTCTGACTCACAGGTACTGCCACCACATTTCATTGGAGAAGACTGTGTCTGCCTGGACTTAATGTTTCCATTTAATATACAATAACATGATGCCATCAATCCTATTGTATTTCAAATATATGTGGAATCAACCTTGCTACCATAATTCCGAGCAGATTTTCCATGTTGAAGATCTCACTAGAAAAGAACAGTCATCAAAACCACTCATTTTTCGTTTATACAAAATCATAAACCAACAACTTAACAGGAGTTCAAGTCAGGTTCTAAGTGGGAAGACCTAATGTATTCATCAAAGGTGTCCGTTTGCTATATATACACATTTCAAAGCGAAACCATCCTTCAAACATCGCTTTAATTGTAAAATACTTTTAAACAATCCTAGAGAAGTGCAGTCATATCAGAAACTATTACTGTCAAAGAAATATTGAAATGAAAACTTATCAATCTGAGAAGAGCCTGCATCTTCATAGATCCAAGAATCATGTATCACAGCCTCATATGTGTCATAGACTTCACCGAACGCACCGCCAGCTATACCTTTGCATATGAATTGAACAGCAACCCTCATGATTCAACTATGCCTAGAGCTAGTATTAGAATTGAAGTCTATTGTTGGAGCTCCATGAGCATCATAGGCGTGAGCTTGGATGGAGCATTTATCATCATTGGTTAGGAAAAATCCATATCGCCCAAGATTGAACATCAGGACTTCCACTCAGGATAGATATTTGACAAAACTATTGAGCGTGATACCATCATGCAGGAAACACCCACCAGCTTCGTAGTGCTTATTACTGACATGATTGGTATGGGCGGCAGGAACCGATTGTTGACAGATCAATCCCTACGCACAGACTTTGGAGTTTCCTTCCTCGTGAATGAATATCCGGATCATTCCCAGAGATTGCTGGAGAGGCCTCCAAATAGCATAGCGGCAGACTCTCCTCTGAGTGGGGAAGAAACCAGATATTGGGCAAACGCTGGATTGCCCAGCAAACATCGATGAAGCAGGAACATAAAATGAACAGATTACACCGCAATTGGCGCGGTCCCTCTTCCATCAACTACCTCCCATTTCTCTCGATAGAATCCAAAGAAAATACGAAAATGATTACCACCTTCCCCCCCTGCATCGAAGAGAACTCCCCGATCTTTGTACTCTCTGTGAAGAAGCGAATTCGCACCTACCAAGATGGCTTCGTGGATCTCGGCACATTGGATGACAATCAAATCTCCCTCCTTCAGGAAACTACTGTTTTCGACCTCGATGGTTCTGATCTCTCACATGCGCTTCCAAGGTGAACGAGAGAGAACAGAATTTTTTCCGTCTCCTCTTGTCACCCCAGGCTGAACAACCCCCTTTGATGCTTGCGCACGAAAAAAAAACAGAGAGCTCCAGGACAAACAAGAAAACGGAAAAACAAAAAAGCTATCACCCATTTCCCCCCTTTTTGGATGATCCTCCTCTATTGCTACTAGAGACTCTTTTGTCAGACCTGCAAAGGAAACGGAGTGAAACAAATTTTGGCCTATTACATCTACCAAATTAAATTCGTAGATATCTAATTGAATTTGTTAGCTCCCATGCTTGCGATTGCTCTGGTGAAAAACCGAGGAGCAATCAAAATATCTTTATCAAATGAGTGGATCAATCATTCAAGAACCGCAAGTGTAGCCTTTGTCTACTCAAAAATGGTAGAAGCTCCCCACAGCAAAAGTTTGAGGAAATCCGTGTTGTATGTCTTAGCACTCCCATGTTGTATTCCTCTCGTCATTTATTTGATCAATTCTTCAGGTACCTGTAATCAAATAAATTCCCCTGTTAAATACAAACATATTAGTGCATACAAACCAACCATTTCTTGAGCTAACATATTCCCCTCTTCTTATTTGCGAAGTCGTCCTCGACGAGGCATTCTTGCTGCAATAAAATCCAAACAACCATGAACATGTCAATTTACAATTGGTTCGCATACCTTTTCATCGAGCCATCATTCCAACTGGACCTGCACTCATTGAAGCTATTAGTGCTAAAAAAATCACTCATGAATTCATACAAATCAGTCACTTCCAAAATGATCCAAAAACATGCACATATATGCAATTCCATTTCAACCATGCATCAATTTGCTCATGCATTCCATTATGAAAATAGTCTCAACCAAAATATCACATTCATGCCCTTCCATGTTTTACACATGCAACTATCATTACGAACAAACAGAAACGGAAATACTGAAATAACAACAACAACTAAAATGAATTCAACAGGAGATGCAACATACCCAAAATGCATACCCCTTTTATTGACCTACTATTCGCTATGTACACATATTCCATGAACAGACACTCTCGAAGAATCCCCATCGTCGTCCCACAAAAACCATCGAGATTCAAGTACAAGTCAAGACCTACATAAAAAACCTGCAGTGCCCCACATACTGGAAAACCTTCTGATAAAGCACACAAGTTATAAAGCAACCCCGTTGCATTACCTCGCTAGAGCCTCATCCATAAGTACATATAGAGTCTCCGTGCCTTCAAGAATGTTGATTCAAAGTGAGCTGATCTGTCATAAGCCATCACATGCCAATCACACAAGCAAATAACGTTCCCTTCCAGGCGATCATCGCCCTCTCCTCTCTCTCTCTCCCCCTCAGGAGTGGGGAATAACTTCATAGGTAAATTTTATTTTAATCACACGTTGGCCTACATTGACATTGGATGCGATTCGTGGGCTTGACCACCCGATCAGGTTGATTCCACCCATCTACCAATGCAATGCAGCGCACAACACACAAACACACAATGATAACACATAACATATATCAGCTAGCCCATAACGAAGCTGGATACAGCTCATGGTCGTGACTACCCAGCCACGATGGCTCCACCTACCTATCAACCCGTTATGGCGCATAGCTAAGACATAAACATATACATCCCAAGCCTATGGCGAAACTAGCTGCGGCTCGTGGTCCTAACCACCCGGCTAAGATAAATCCACCCACCTACTAGCCCACCATAGCGCATTGGTACGATCACAACAACACACATTCTTTTTCTTTTCTTTCTCTTCGTTTTTTTTTTTTAGTTAATTTTTCACCCAAGTCCTGAGAATTAGGGAGAGGAAGAAAGGGACTTTCCCACTTTTTCCACACATGCATGCAAACATATACACTCTAGCCTTTGACATATCAACCACCTCTTCACTCCATTCTCTCAATTACAGACACTACATATGTATTCATCGAGTTGACTTTTCACTAGGTAACTACAGCCGGCTATGCCTTAGTCCCTCGTATACCTATCCTTAGGTGTCCTAGAATGTGAGTCTCCGGGATGTCTCATGTAGTCTCACATCGTACTCGCATCCCAACGACTTCCCTAGGGCGAGTTAGGCCCAGCTTTAGGAGCTCCGTCATCACTTCCTATCGTTAACACATCTGCCCAAGCCCAAGTGATATCGTTTTCCTCATTAGGCATTTCCCTAGAAGGATCAAAATAGTAATATCGATCTCCCGCCCATCCTACATGTCGAGTCAGGTATTCCTCAAAACACTCAATGTAAAATGCAACACCCAAACCCTGGTTTATAAAGCATACCAGCCAATGCGCTTCCTCAACATCATATTCCGTCTCAAAGTCGTCGACATCTATGTCCATGCGGGCGAACGTTTGGTCCGAGAAATATATCCTTAGCTCGTACAAGTAGAGTTGCGTTATTTGATCTGCCATTTTGTTACTTAGCTCCTAACAGTCTCTGCATAACACAAAAAATATTAGAAGTCCAAAATTCTTGAGCTAGCACAGGATAATATTTATGACAACAAAAATCATAACTAACATATGCGCATATATATATATATATATATATATATATATATATATATATATATATATATATATATATATATATATATATATATATATATATATATATATATATATATATATATATATATATATATATATATATAACTATACATGTATGTACAAGGAGTCTACTACGTCCTTTCGTTGGATCTCGTCTGGCTTCTCCCGTCCTAATGTTACTTGAAATATGGTTTAACTCGAAGCGCGTTAACCTTCACGGGAGCACATTCTTCTCCTAAATCTTGAATTTGCATGGAACCATTGGAATTGAGTTCCACTACCTTAAACGGTCCTGCCCATCTTGTCTGTAACTTCCCCGGGAGTTTATAATATTTACTATCATAGACTAGTACCAAATCCCCTTCTTGAATCGCATAGGTCTTGAGATTCTTATCATGCCTCTCCTTACGTCTTCTCTGAATAGCTTCCAGACTTTGCTGTGCAATGAGTCTCTTTTCTTCTAGCTTGACCAGTTGTATGTACCTCTCCTTTAATGAATCTTCCTCGCCCAACCTGGCTTCGATGGCCACTCTTAATGTTGGAACTTCTTTTTCGATGGGAAAGATGGCTTCCTCGCCATATACTAGGGAGAACGGAGTGCTCTTAGTCGTCACTCGGTAGGATGTTCTATACGCCCATAAAGCTTCCAAAAGTCTCTCATCCCTGTCTCGCCTATGCACAACTACTGTCTTTGTCAGAATCTGTTCAAGGACCTTGTTGGTGACCTCCACTTGTCCATTTGCCCTCGTGTAATATGGAGTGCTTTTTCTATGTTTGATCTTATATAATTCCATTAATTCTTCGATCAGTTCGTTGACAAAATGGGTTCCTCTATCACTTACTATTTCCAACAGGCATCCGAATCGGGTGATGATTTGTTCGTACAAAAATTTAGCAACATCAACAGCTGGGTCAATCTTCAAAGCTTTGGCTTCTACCCACTTGGTAACATAGTCAGTGCAGACCAAAATATACCTATTAGACCGACGTCTTGAGGGAGGATCAATAGGCCCCACAAAATCAATTCCCCATTTCTCAAACGGCTTAAGAGCCAGCACCGGCATAAGAGGAGCAGCATGTGCTAATGTGGGTTTGCCCATTCGTTGGCATTTGCCGCATTTCTTACAGTATGTGTGCGAGTCTTTGAACAGCGTTGGCCACCAATACCTAGCCAATAAAATCTTTCTTGCCGTCAATTCACCAGCAAAATGTCCACCGCAGGGTTCATCATGTAATGCTCTCAACACTAGGGTTGCTTCTTCTTCCTCGAGACACCTCCGATAAATGCTTTCATGTACAAAATATCGATAGAGCTGCCCACCAATGATGCTATGGTGCTTCACCAATGCTAACAGTTTTTGCTTCTCTCTCTTGTTTGCTCCTGGCGGATATTTAGTAGTGCACAAGAAATTCACCAAGTCGGCATACCAAGGTACTTTAGCATCAACCTGGAATAGATGCCCATCAGGAGCATCATCGGGCACACCAGAGATTGGCTCCTCATTAACAATTCGAGATAAATGGTCGGCCAATATATGCGCTTTGCCTGGTTTGGTTACCACTGTGAACTGAAATTCTTGGAGGAGTAGCATCCACCTCATCAATCGCCCTGATAGCTCGGGTTTATTAATGATATACTTTAGGGCTTCATGATCCACATAAAACGTGAAATGTTTTCCCATCAAGTAATGCCGATACTTGTTTACCGCAAAGATCATCGAGAGACATTCCTTTTCTGTAGTTGTGTAGTTTCTTTCCGTGATATTCAAGTTTCGACTTGCGTAATAAATAGGGTGGTCCAACTTCTTTTCATCGGCTTGGCAGAGCACTGCTCCAACCGAAGTATGAGAAGCATCTGTATGCACATGAAATTCTTTCGTCCAATCGGGTGCTACCAAAATCGGTGCATTTATCAATTTATTTTTGATCAAGTCGAATGCAACTTGACACTCTCCAGTCCATTGGTATTGTTGGTCCTTCCTCAAAAGATTCGTCAGTGGTGCCGCTAAGGATGCAAAATTTAATATAAATTGTCGATAATAATTAGCATGCCCCAAGAATCCTCTGAGTTGCCGCAAGTTTTGCGGAGGTGGAAGTTGTCCAATTTTTTCCACTTTATCCTCGTCAACCGCGATCCCTTTTTCGGAAATAACATGTCCCAGAAGCAATCCTCTCCGTACTCCAAATGTACACTTTTCAGGATTTAATGCGATGCCTTTTTCGATGCTTCTTCTTAAAATAGCTTCGATCCTCTCCATCATGTTTTCATCATTGCCTCTGATTGCAAAATCATCGAGGAATATCTCCATCCAATCCTACAAATAGTCTTGATATGCAGCTATCATTGCTCTCTGGAATGTGGCCGGTGCATTGCATAATCCAAATGGCATCACACGATATGCGTACGTACCCCATTCTGTGGTGAAAGTAGTTTTTGATTGATCTTCTTCATGGATTTGGATCTGGTTGTACCCACTGAAACCATCCAAAAATGAGTACAATTTATGGCCAGCCAGTCTGTCCAAGATTTGATCAGTGAATGGCAAGGGGAAGTGATCCTTTTTTGTGCGCTCGTTCAACTTACGATAATCTATGCAAATACGGATTTTCTTATTTTTCTTTGGAACAACTACAATTGGTGATACCCACTCGCTGGATGCGATGGGATATATGAATCCTGCTTCCAATAATTTAGTCAATTCCAGCTTGATCAATTCCGAATAGACTGGATTTGTCTGCCTAAGTCGTTGACATATTGGTCGGGTGCCTTCTTCCAAATCTATATAATGTTGGCAAATTCGGGGATCAATTCCTCTCAGATCACTGTATGACCATGCAAAGGCCTTGCTGAAATTTTTGAGTGCCAACTTAATACAATCTCGTACTTCATCCGGTAGCTCTGACCCCACACTCAAGAACTTTTCTGGAAAAACTTCTCATTTTTCCACCTGAGTTTCTCGCGAATATTCTTTATTCCTTGATGACACTGTGATTGGAACGTGCTCTCCAATCACGCGTGCATGGTTGGCCAGTAAATCATTGTTTTGTTCTTTTTCAACCGCACCCAATTTCTTAAGTTCGGCTTTTGCAATGGCTTCCCGCACTTTAGTTCTACTTTCCGCTTCTCTGTCTGATTGTCGACTTTTCCTTAGAAGCTCTTCTTCTAGCATTCTAACCCTTTCTCTCAACCGTTGCACTTCCATTGCCGGAGCTAACTCCAGTTTCAACTCATCTTTTGAAGTTCCCTTTTTCAGGGATTGGGTAGCTTTGCTTTCCTTTGTGTCTATACTCAACATGTAGCACTCAAATTCACTTGTACGTGTCAACCATCCCAGCAACTCCTAGTCTGAGTCATCCTTGTAACATAGTGGATCTTTGTACTCGCCCACTTTCGCATGTTGGAGGTTGGCCAATTGCAGATTAAATCCATCCTGTGAAAGGTCCTTAGAAGTCTCCGTGTGCAATGCAAATCTTAGCCGTGCCATTTCTTGTCCGACTCTTTCCTTTGCTTTCTGCTCTCTATCCTCAGCTGTTGTCGATTTCTTGCCGGTCAAGTTTGGAGACACTTGAAGTTGTATTCGATCAGCCTTCGGTCCAATTGTGATAAATCCTGTGCGCCAATCGTGCACACATTCGGCTTGCACCAGCCATGGCCGTCCAAGTAGGATCGAGAAGGTAGCCTCTCAGGTCCTTGGTCTTACTATCAGATAATCAACTTTAAACTCTAGACCGCCCACAACTGTGCTTACATTCTTCAAAAGACCCGCAGGCTTCACTTGTGTTTGATCTGCCATTCTCAAGGACATTGGCATTTCTTCCATGTGGTTGAGGCCCAAAGCTTTCATCATGAACTCAGTCATTAAGTTGACTGCGGCTCCACTATCTAACTGAGCACCAAGGACTGCATACCCTTTAATCTCGACCGTCACACCTGGAGCATTCGAATCAATTTGCGTCGTAATACTTTGAATGATCCCTTGGACATCTTTATCTTGTCTCTTTTTATCTCGAGATTTTCTCGGTTTCTTAATATATTCATTGTAGAATTGTTTCCTATAAGCAGGTGAACATTTCAGCAATGTGCCAATGTCCAACGTGACTTCCGTGTCTGCGAGCAATTTTACAATGTCCACTTCCTCCAAACTCAGTTTTTCCTTCCTATACTTCAGAGCTCTTAATCTTTCAGGGAATGGTGCTATGCCTGGCACAAACTCCTTGGTCACTGGTGGAAGGATCTCAATCTCTTCCCCATCCTCAAACTCTTGCTGCTCATCAAATCCTCCAACTTGGTTCTCTACCTCTCCCTGTTCGGTTATCTTCTCCTGGCTAGCTTTTTCGCGTTCGCCTTCCGGATGCTTCTTTGAATACTCTTGAGTTCTTGTGACTACTGCCACAGTTGGCTCTTTATGTGGTTTCTTGGCCTCGTAAGCATTTACAAAGTGCATTGACGAGCTAGAGCCTTCTTGAGGGTTCGGTGTCTTGAACACTACTCCGATCGTAGGAACTTGCTCTTGAGCTCTCGTTGTGGAATGCATCTGAGTGTCAACATAATTCGAGGACCCTACTGGTCCTTTTTCCTTGCCGGCGGCAGCTCTTCGTTTTGGACAATCTTCATCAAAGTGGCCCTCTCCACTACAGTACCTACATAGTGGGGTATAATCAATTGGTTTCTTTTCGTTTGGACACCTAGATTGAGTATGGCCAAAGCCATGGCATCTCCAGCACTGGATTGGACCATCTCTTCTTTGATCACGCGCGGCTCCTCTTGGATAGTCTCCTCCTTGACCTTGAGCACCATATCCATAAGTAGGTCTATTTTCCCAACAAGATGTAGGTGGGACACTTTGAGCGGGCAATCCCGTGTAAGGTCTCTCTCTTGTATCTCCCGATTTCATGGTCCTCTCTTCATAGGCTCTCTTGTTGTAACATCGGTCCTCTGTGTGATTTGTTCTTCCACAAAAAGTGCAACGCATTCTAGGCGGTGATCTATCTGTGAATACTCTCGAGACTGTAGGGCATTCTGAAGCCAAATGGCCGTAACCATGGCACTTTCCACACCATGTATTTGATCGAAACACTTGATTGGGGTTTGTAGTCACGTCTGGTTTTACTGTGTATGTTTCCTGGGTCATTGTGGCAGCTTTTATAGCTTGCGTGACCAACTCCAATATTCGTTCTTCAGTTAGCGCAGGCTTTACCTCGCCTGGCGTGCTAATGGTAGCTACAAAAGCTGGGGTCGTCAATGCGGGACTTCCTTTGCCCAGATCTTTCATTGGTATGTTACCTGGGCCTCCCATTGGCTCGTATAAGAGCTCCATCTTCCTCTGTTGACATAATTGTACTTCCTCCCAAAGCCTCGCTTGTTCCTTAGCATCCATTAAAGTTGCAGGTCTTGTCAGGCTGATATGCTGCTGTGTCGTAGGATCTCTCAATCCCGAAATGAATCTTCGTTTCAATGTCTCATCGTTCGGGGCATTCGCGCCCATCTTTCTTACCAATGTTTCCATTCTCTGAATGTAGTTATCGATGCTCTCATTGACTCCTTGTCGCAAGTAATCCATCTGTTGGACCAATCTATCTTGGAAGCCGTCGAAACTTTGCCAAGAAGGCTTCCTTGAGCATCTGATAAGTTCCACGCTCTTGTGGTGTCAGATTCCCATACCAGTTGGCTGCCTCATCACGGAGAATAGCCGGAAAAATTCTCAACCTTTGATCCTGGTCAACTACATCATTGGCCTCACAGGTAACCTCAAATAGCTGGATAAAACTATCCGGATCTTCGTCCCAAGTACCTGAGAATTTGGTGAAGTCCCCCTAGTGAACCGAAATCCGCTGAGCCATTTCGAACAGAGGTGTGATGTCAATATCACTTCGATCCCAGAAATTTAGTGCACGCGGCCTCAGGATCCCTCCTTCAAACTTTCGCACTTGATTCGCGACCCTCCTACGAGAGTACACGTTTTTGGCTGATTTCTTCGAGCCAATCGAGGTCCACTCACCTGGCGGCTCCCACCTTCTCCTTTCTCTTTCAAGGGCTCTTCTCTGAGCGCGTTCCTCTCTTTGCGTTTGTGTTGCTCCTAAGGATGAGCTCCCCTCGCTCATGTACTAGATCTGGGGTCCGCAAGCTCGGCCAACATGTGGCGCTAGGCGAACCTATGGCACTCTCTTATAGAGACATACCAAGCTATTCCCGGGAAACACACCAAAATGATAGGTCTCTAAACCCAAGGAAAAATGCCCATATGTAATTGTATTTGCTCGGATTTTTGTTTCCCAATAGGTTCTTTTTGCCTCGGAAGCACTGAATGTGCGTAGTTACCAAAACTTGATGATCCCCAGTTTACTTCAGACTCATATTAAACTTCATTGAATTTTGCGGTTAAGAATAGGCCTTTCTTGGTCACCTAATAGCGTTAAGACTCATTGTTTTCATAAACTAGACATGGCATAAAGTCATTTGGGAAGAGACTGAGCGAGTTCAAACTTCCTCGTAAACTCAATATCTCTATTCACATGCAGATGGACCTAACAAGACTCTGTTGTAAATTAAACTCATTTTTCTCATTCAGTTTGAAGCTTCAGCAAGATAAAACATGAAGTAGTAGTATAAACAGACTTTCCCTTGTAGGAAGAACCACATCCGTACACATGTGACATGAACTTAGGATAAGCTGGAAGCCTATCTAGGTTATCAGCCTCCTTTTCTCACTAGGTCAACTTTATGGAGCATTTAGCAGCATCCATCTTTTTATTCTAATGGACGTGGGTTAACAATTTTCCTTCCAGCCATTGAGAACGTGGCTTCACGGTTAGCTGCAACCATGAACATAAATATTCTATTCTCTGACTCACAGGTACTGCCACCACATTTCATTGGAGAAGACTGTGTCTGCCCGGACTTAATGTTTCCATTTAATATACAATAACATGATGCCATCAATCCTATTGTATTTCAAATATATGTGGAATCAACCTTGCTACCATAATTCCGAGCAGATTTTCCATGTTGAAGATCTCAGTAGAAAAGAAAATCCCTATATGCAGAAGAAAGAAATGTATGCAAGTCCTCACATTAGGCGCTTAGGTTGACTAAGTTGGAATCGTTGGCACAGTCATCAAAACCACTCATTTTTCGTTTATACAAAATCATAAACCAACAACTTAGCAGGAGTTCAAGTCAGGTTCTAAGTGGGAAGACCTAATGTATTCATCAAAGGTGTCCGTTGGCTATATATACACATTTCAAAGCGAAACCATCCTTCAAACATCGCTTTAATTGTAAAATACTTTTAAACAATCCTAGAGAAGTGCAGTCATATCAGAAACTATTACTGTCAAAGAAATATTGAAATGAAAACTTATCAATCTGAGAAGAGCCTGCATCTTCATAGATCCAAGAATCATGTATCATAGCCTCATATGTGTCATAGACTTCACCGAACGCACCGCCAGCTATACCTTTGCATATGAATTGAACAACAACCCTCATGATTCAACTATGCCTAGAGCTAGTATTAGAATTGAAGTCTATTGTTGGAGCTCCATGAGCATCATAGGTGTGAGCTTGGACGGAGCATTTATCATCATTGGTTAGGAAAAATCCATATCGCCCAAGATTGAACATCAGGACTTCCACTCAGGATAGATATTTGACAAAACTATTGAGCGCGATACCATCATGCAGGAAACACCCACCAGCTTCGTAGTGCTTATTACTAACATGATTGGTATGGGCGGCAGGAACCGATTGTTGATAGATCAATCCCAACGCACAGACTTTGGAGTTTCCTTCCTCGTGAATGAATATCCGGATCATTCCCAGAGATTGCTGGAGAGGCTCCAAATAGCACAGCGGCAGACTCTCCTCTGAGTGGGGAAGAAACCAGATATTGGGCAAACGCTGGATTGCCGAGCAAACATCGATGAAGCAGGAACATAAAATGAACAGATTACACCGCAATTGGCGCGGTCCCTCTTCCATCAACTACCTCCCATTTCTCTCGATAGAATCCAAAGAAAATACGAAAATGATTACCACCTTCCCCCCCTGCACCGAAGAGAACTCCCCGATCTTTGTACTCTCTGTGAAGAAGCGAATTCGCACCTACCAAGATGGCTTCGTGGATCTCGGCACATTGGATGACAATCAAATCTCCCTCCTTCAGGAAACTACTGTTTTCGACCTCGATGGTTCTGATCTCTCACATGCGCTTCCAAGGTGAACGAGAGAGAACAGAATTTTTTCCGTCTCCTCTTGTCACCCCAGGCTGAACAACCCCCTTTGATGCCTGCGCACAAAAAAAAAACAGAGAGCTCCAAGACAAACAAGAAAACGGAAAAACAAAAAAGCTGTCGCCCATTTTCCACCTTTTTGGATGATCCTCCTCTATTGCTACTAGAGACACTTTTGTCAGACCTGCAAAGGAAACGGAGTGAAACAACTTTTGGCCTATTACATCTACCAAATTAAATTCGTAGATATCTAATTGAATTTGTTAGCTCCCATGCTTGCGATTGCTCTGGTGAAAAACCGAAGAGCGATCAAAACATCTTTATCAAATGAGTGGATCAATCATTCAAGAACCGCAAGTGTAGCCTTTGTCTACTCAAAAATGGTAGAAGCTCCCCACAGCAAAAGTTTGAGGAAATCCGTGTTGTATGTCTTAGCACTCCCATGTTGTATTCCTCTCGTCAATTATTTGATCAATTCTTCAGGTAGCTGTAATCAAATAAATTCCCGTGCCAAATACAAACATATTAGTGCATACAAACCAACCATTTCTTGAGCTAACATGCACTCACTCTCCCAATGTCTCTCAGCTATAGTCTCGTGGTGTGTAGTGTGTACTATATGCTATTCTCTTGGGGCTTCTTCCTTTTATAGGAGAGAGGTGAGTAATAGGTTACTGTAGGAGAGCCTATTACATAAGAGTAATGGAAAGTTAATGCACTATGCAGTTACAATTATTAGAACTGATACCAGACTTTGTCTTGTAGTGATGAGTGGCTGGGGTCCAATCAGCCACCTTGTCAGGTCTGCTTGTTCTCTTGCAGGTCTGTCCATTTGTCCCTTGATGAATCTGGGCATGCTGGCACCCTTCTCTAGAACTTGGCCACCTCGACACCCAATTCCAGCATTTGGACGTCTTGGCGCCCAACTCCAGCATCTAGACGTCTTAGTGCCCACCTCCAGCATCTCGATGTCTCGGTGCCCAACTCCAGCATCCGGACGTCTTGGTGACCAATTCCAGCATCTGGACATCTCGATGACCAATTCCAGCATCTGAATGTCTCTACACCCAACTCTAGCATCTGGACGTCTTGATGCCCCACTCTAGCATCTAGACGTCTTGGTGCCCAACTCTAGCATCTAGATGTCTCCATGCCCAAATCCAGCATCTGGATGTCTTGGCACCCAACTCCAGCATCTCGATGTTGTTTCAGCAAAAAGAGGCAAAAAGAGGAGCCCCAAAATTTTCAGAAATTAATGGGCATATAATTTCTTCTTCAAAATTCTAGGAAATTCCTATAAAGCTATGTAAATGCACTAGAGGAGTCCTCTAGATGCATAAGCCCAACTCATTGTAATATATTTCTTGTAAAATAGTAGGAAATTAGAGATTAGCCAATAAAGTGCCGGTCACTTGTGTGAAAGGACCATTTTTAGGGCACATGTATATAAGTCACTTTGTGACTCTTTTGTAGAGACTTTTTGTCATTGTGAAGGAGGAGAACCAAAAATTTCAAATTTTCTTCTTTCCTGTTGATTTTCATCTTCTCCATGATCTTTTGTGTGTGTGTGTGAAGCTAGGAATGTGTGTGTAGGACTGTTGTCTACCCCTCCCCATCACTTTTGAACTATTGTAGTGTGCGTGTGTGTGTGAGCAAGTACGAGTTGTGGAGTGAGTGAAGGTGTTTCCCACCATTCACTATTTTGGTCATAACTTAAAGAGTGGTTGTGAGATTCGGCTGCAAATACGACCTTTAGATGCAACTCGTCGAGAGCTTTGAAAGGAACCCGCTATTGGCCATATTCAGAGTTCGGAGCTGGGAGAAACATTCAAATTTTTATTTACTGCTGTAAGTGGTATCGCGACAGACACTTTCAGAGATTTAGTGAGTTGGAGTTGTAGATTAGTCTTTTCTCATACATCTTTGCTGAACCACTTCACTTTCCATCACGTGTGCACATGTCCTCATACACTTTGTTCCTGTGGTTCTTCGGATTGATAATTAAGCATCCACCACAATATGCACTTGTGTGGCAAATGACATTTAGTCTCTTCGAAACAAGTCCCTAAGACCTCGTGACTTAGGTACACATGTTTTTGGTGCCGTTTCTAGGGAACAAACTCAAGCAAGGTGCTTTCATGATGTTATAACTCTGGAGTGAAGGAATCGTACTTGTAGAAGTGTATTCATTCAGTGTCAAGTAGTCAGACACTTCAGCACTTGTTACTTCACATCCTTGAGGTGTGTGTAATGAGTTTTTAGGTTTAGGGTTAGGAGTGAAGGAGAGGAGGAGGAGTTATGGTTAGGTCAAGGAGAGAAGTGGGGTAGGAGTAAGTTGAAATCACCAAGAAAAATCCCAAAAAAATTGCCAAGTTAGTGTAGAATAGGTCTATGGCTTCACAAGCTATAAAAATTAAAAGAAATTCACCCTACAAGCCCAAAAAGCTACCTTGTGAGCTCAAAACTTAAGCAGGACTTCCCAAAAGGTAAGCTACAACAAGATCTCAATCTCAAAAGTACTTGAAAACACATTTACACGTGATTAGAGATGTTTTTAGTATCACGGGGTGGGATAGAGAGCTTTGAGAGGTTCTTTGAGTGAGACAGAGGGTCAGGAGTGAAGAGGAGTGAGAGTTAAGCTTAGAGGTGCAAGATTTTTTGTGTTTTGATCAATTTTGGCTGTAGTATCGCAGTCGGTTGAGTTTTGGTATCGCGATACCAAAATTCCCTAGTATCATGATACTCGCCAAGTATCGTATCATTGCATACCACTTGAGGTATCACGATACAAGGTTTGGTATTGTATCATCAAGTTGGTATTGCGATCGCAATTTGCCAGTGGTATCGTATCGTTGACCGAGCGGTATCATATCACGCACAAAACTCGTATCGTATGGTGTACCTAGTATCGTATCGTTGAACCCCATAGTATCGTATTGTGAGAAATTCTAGTATCGTATCACCCGACAGTCCAACATCGTATCGTGCAGGGTTGCGGTATCGTATCGCGACTTGCACTAGTATCATATCGCGAGGGTTTTTAGTATCGTATCGTGCATTCAGGTGGTATCGTATCACCTGAACCATCCAGTATTGTATCGTGTAGTGCACTAGTATCGTATCGTGCAGAGAGTAGTATCATATCGCGACGACTTGGGGTATCGTATCGCCGACTATCCCAAGTATCATACCGCGACAAACTCTGGTATCATATCGCCTCAAGCTTTGGTATCGTATTGTGGTAAGAGTAGTATCACCAAGTTCAATATCGCCAAAGTGGTATCGCCCAGAACATTTTGAGTCTTTTTAAGGACAAAATTTGAGGCAATTGAGGAGCCAATTAGAGGATAGTTAGGAACCAAAATAGGCACAGGAGGGTGGATGTTTTTGAGGTCAGGACGGGTGCTAAGTAGCCGGAGAAGCCTTATTTCATCGATAGGAAGTGCAACTCAGGCAACTCTCCGCTCTATCTATTCTGACACCTCTAGTGACTTAGAAGAAGAAATACAAATGGCTTCAGAGGACATGCAAGGTTCTAACCCCAGGAGAAACTTGATGTCTATTGTAGAAGGGGAATACCGTACCTCTCTACAATATGTGTCCACTAATTCCCAGGGGATTCCCATCTACCTGGATGGTTTAAATAGATCAGTAGCCAGGATGGTAACTTCCACTGATTCTACAATAGTACCTAGACTAGTAGTCAAGTATGAGGGAGGAGTGTACATGGAAAAGTTAGGTCACATCTATGTGGTAACAGAACACCCAGACCGAATCAACGAGAGAGGAGGATTAGAAGGATAAGAAAATTTAGGAAGAACGAACTCAAAAGAGTTGATAACTACACCCAGAGGCAAATCAATAGTAACTCGAGTCTTGAGAGGGGATTTGATACCTCAAGATGATTACTTACTAGAGGTTTACTTGTTTCATGGATCGGACTTACTGTTACAAATGGACTCACCTACACACGGACAAGAAGAAAGTCCAATGACCTTTTACAAGTTAAAAGATCCTGAAGATGAATCTAGGGTCACATACTTAGACAGGAACCAAAGAAGGTATTGGCTTGTTGATTCCATTGATAGGGCTCAGTTGAAGTATATGGGGTTGCCTATATTCCCTCAATGAGAGCAGACAACCACCTCTCAGAATCCCTTTGGGACACAACAAGAGACAGAACATACAATGTCAGGGCAGACAAGCCATCAGAGTGTTCCAAACCAAACCCATGTGCAATTCACAATGCCAGGACTGCAAGCACACAATCAAACTCACGTAGGACTAGGTAACCAACATCGGCCACCAATGAGGCCAAGACCACCACTAGGAGTGCAGCCTGGAATGCCTCCCATGAGACCAGCAATTCCTGTAATGCCTCGACCACCTGAACCTAAAAGAAGATTAAGACCGATTCAAGTGGCTAAGTGTATGAGAAATCATTATGATGGGATGGGAGGACCTTACGATCACATAGCTGAATTTAAACAAGTTCTACGGGCTGAACAAGTGGATGATTTCTTTGTGCAGTATGAGTCCTTTGGACTCACTCTCACAAGAACAGCTTTGACCTGGTTCTAGCCATTAGATCCCAGTCAATTTGGAGATATTGAACAATTCTTTCAAGAATTCATAGGGGAATTCACTAAGAGAGGGATTAAACACAACTCTTCTTTTTTAATCCATAGGTTCAAACAGAACCCAAATGAAATTGTGAAAAGAGCTACCCGAAGATTCAATCAATATGTTGATAGATGCCCAGTAGCAGAAAGGCCCACGCAGCAAAAAATGACATCATTATTCTTGGATGGACTAACAAATGGGACTCTCAGAACTTTGGTCTATGTGAAGAGGCTACAGACGTTGAGTGAATGTCTTCAAGAGTGTATTGACCTAGAGGATAACCTAGCGGATGATCTCAAAAGCCCTACAAAATCAAAAGACATAAGAAGTACGGTGACATCCAAATCTAGTAACATAGAAGAGTTAGCGGAGCTGGTAGCCAAGAAGTTAGGAGTCCACGGACAGCGAAACTACCAGCATTCGCCAATGAGAGTACCCATGTTATGAAGATGTAGTCTATGCGGAGGAGATCACCCCACTCACATGTGTGTAAGAGGAGGAACGGGCTTGCCTCAAGCTTACCCTTACAATAGGTAGCCACATCAAGGAAGAGCTCTGTATTGCCACATAGAACAAAAATACACCAATCACCCCATTGAGAATTATCCATTCAACAGGCAGACACGACCTCTAAATCAACCTTAGTATAGGCCATATGGATACCCACCTAGAGAGCTAGGACGGGAAATTCCCAGATATAATCTCTTTCTAGGACCACAAGGAGCACCTAGGCCATATGAACAAGGGCAATATGCACAACCTCAACCAGTGCTAGGACAGCAACCGCCACTTCCTCAACACGTAGTACCAGTGAAATATGCTCAAACACAGGAAAACTTGGAAAGAGTCATAGTGCCAACATCACCATTAGCCAGTACAGAATCAAAAAACCTAGGATACGAGCAAGCCCAAGGAGATTACTATCCCTATGATGCCAGTATGATGGAGTAAGAGCAATCTTAGGACCCGCAATACTATGGATATGAAGGATATGACAATGTCTATGGACCAGAGTTGGCAACACTAATGTACAACGCACCGAAAGCACCAACACCCATGAGACCACCCATTAGACCATCTGTGCCAAAAGGACCGTGCTATAGATGGGGAGGAGATCACTTTATTAGAGAATGCACTCGGCCATACAACCCACCACCCCCTAGGATTTGGGAAGGGTATTGCAACGACTGTGGAAAGGAACATCTCTTTAGAGATTGTCCAAAAAATCCCAATAAGGCTCATGACACTACACCCATTAATGTGATCGAAGTGATTGAATTGTCAGGAAGTGACAAGGAATACACAGTGCCATTGAAGGCCATCACACGAGCACAAATGAAAGGACAAGAAAGAAAATGAGTAGACCCTAAACAAGAAAATAGTAAAATTGTAGAACCCAGAATCCAAGTAGTGGAAGATTCAGAGGGCCCACATGAGAGTATCCAAACAACAAAAAGCCAAAAGTGGAAGGATAGGAGAGAAAAACTCAAGGAAAAAAGGGTGAGGAATAAACATACGGAAGACAAGAAGGACACACGAGGCAAAAGGAAACCTAAAGAACTCGAAATTCAGGAAGAAATTCCCATTACACCGCAGACACTAGAACCAGACAGACCATAATCAATTCTAGCAGACCCAATACCAGACGATTTAGACATGTGGTTGAAAGCTTACCAAGCTAGAATCAAGAATGGACTGAATGTAGAGCAGCACAAAAATCTTTACCCACAAGGGGAGTTGGAAAAGGAGAGGTTAGTGATATGTAGAAAACTCATAGAGGTAGCTTAGGCCACTCTAGAGAAGACTATCCCAACCCTTCCCGAAACAAGAATATCTGAGAATCAATACCAGAATTGTACTAAAACCAATGAAAAAAATCTAAAATAGAGGGAGGAAAAACAAGAACTACTGAACACCCAGGACAAATCTATGTCCACAGTTCCTGATTTAGAGGCTGATTGGCCAAGAGAGTTGTGGACTAGAATTTGAGAAGAGCAATGGAAAAAGAATGGAGTTGCAAAACCTCCTTTTGAGGATTAGATGTAAAGACTATCAACCACCGCCAAACATGGAAGAAATATATGAAGAAGTTTTTGGGCTAGACTGAAATAGGGAGGAAGCCCAGAGCATCTCTACCCTACCAAACTACATGGGAGAATATGAGAAGGAATCCATGATCTTTCGTGCTCCCACAGTATGAGGAAAAGAAAAGGGGACCTCAGATGAGAACTCACACAATCTAACAGAACTCAAAAAGACCAAAGTACAATGCCAGTTGACTGTGGAAGAATTACTTCGTGTTAAACCACAATTATGGAAATGATTGGCGAAACAATTGAAGTCAGAGCAAGAGAAGCATGAGAAGGAAAGTAAGGAAAATGAAAACCCTTCTACCGTACAAATCCCCGTGGATAAGGTTGGAGAATTTAGTGAAGGAGATGAGGGCAACACGTGTTTACCTGTCACGTACAATGGATACATGACCAAGGCTATACTAGACATAGAAGCTCGAGTAAGTATCGCCACCAAAGAGATTTGGGAGAAATGGGGAAAGCCAGCCCTACGACCAACTCGTATGAAGCTTCAACTAGCAGATGGCCATGTTGAGAACCCCCTAGAAATATTTGAAAAGATCAAATTAACCACATGTGGAGTTGAATTTGAGCATACGTTAGCTATCTATCAATTTGGAAAGGCAAATTATTATGAAATGATATTAGGAAGACCTTTCATGAGACAAATCAGAGTAGTGCAAGATTGGGGACGAGACTCATTATATCTCAAACATCAAGGAAACACTACCAAGATAAACCTGCATACCTTTGCATATCGAGATGTACCTCCATTACAATGGAACCCTGTACACAAGGAGGAAGATGACTTGTCTATCCATAGTGCTGGATCAAGTGATCAATCATGGATGCATGAGGATGCCCAATTATGGATGTGTAAGGAAGCAAAGCAAGAGGATAAAAAACTGCAGTTATGGCCCATAGGACATCAAAATTATCGACCCGTAGAGGACCCAATGTACATGCCTCAAGTTTTTCCTAATGAAGCATCCAAACCGCACGGTTCGATGGAAATCCTAGCAACCTTGGACGTACGTGTAAATGAGGAAGTATTGACCATGAACGAATGTGTGGACGAAGAAGGCTACAACGTAAACTTGTACATGGTAGTTCTTCAAGAGGTAGAAGCTGGAGAAATATTAGAAAAAGAATGGAAGGAAGAATACGAGAGCATAGAAATGGAACCAGAATTTGATTCGGAGGAACGTTATCTAGAAGCCAGAAGACAAGTATGGAGCAACCAAAGTGTTAGCAATAGAAGCAGCCCCTATAGTACCAACTCAAGAGGAAAGCATGAGTAAGACCGAACCAACCCCGGATCTTTTTGAGGTTCCTAAACACTTCAAAAGATATGAAGTAGAAGAAAGAAAAATAGCTATTCAGATGCCTAAGAGAGAGGCAAGAGAAAGAGAAGCATACGACAACAAGGAACAAACGAAGAAAATCATAGTGATTGTAGAAAATGGGGAAGAAAGATGCACATATATAGGAAAGGATGTGTCACCTAAGGAGGAAGATTGATAAGACTGATTCGAGAATATCGAGATCTATTTGCATGGACCTACAAGGATCTTAAGGGTGTGGAACCCTCCATTTGTTCTCACCGAATACCAATGACACCTGATGCAAAACCATCAAAGCAATGCCCTTACACGTATAATGATGTCTATGCAGCAAAGATTAAAGAGGAAATAGACAAATTATCAACTGTGGGATTCATTTACGAGATAGAACATACCGAATGGGTGTCACCATTAGTAGTTGTGCCCAAAAAGAACGGAAAATTGAGAGTGTGCATTAATCTAAAGAAAGTCAACTCAGCCACAATCCGTGATAGCTATCCATTACCTATCACTAATCACCTTTTGGAAAGAGTTGCAGGTAAAGAAGTCTATAGCTTCTTGGAAGGATTCTCTGGATACAACCAAGTAGCTATTGCTACTAAGGATCAACACAAGACCGCATTCGCGACTGAATGGGGGGTCTATGCCTTCAGAGTGATGCCTTTTGGACTCACTAATGCTCCTGCTACTTTCCAAAGATTGATGTGTCATGTTTTCAAAGAATTTCTAAGGAAGAGCATGGAAGTATACGTAGAGGACCTATGTACCTATTCAAGTCTGAGGCAAGAACATATTTCGAAAATGCGAAAAATATTTGATAAATGTTGACAATATAGAGTGTGTCTGAATCTGGAGAAATGTGTTTTCATGGTAAGACAAGGTAAAATCTTAGGACTCATCGTGTCTAAGAACGGAATATCTACCGATGAAGATAAGATCAAAGTAATTCTAGAACTTCCAAGAACAAAAAATGCAAAAGAAGTACAAGCATTTATGGGTCATTGTGGATACTATCATCGATTTATACACATGTACGCCATAATTGCCAAACCTTTGTATGGATTGTTGACTCAATTCACATGGACGGACGAATGCGAGAAGACATTCAATGAGATAAAAAAAGGGCTTAGCACAGCTCCTATTTTGAAAACGCCCAATCGGAACAAGCCATTTCATATTCATGTGGACGCTTCCAATTATGCAACAGGATGCATCTTAGCTCAACCAGTAGACGAAGGAAAATCGGACCATCCAATTGCCTATGCAAGCAAACAACTGAATCAAGCCGAAAGACACTATACGACTACAAAGAGAGAAGGTTTAGGGATGGTGTACGCTGTAAAGAAATTCAAACACTACCTTTTAGCCAATAAATTCAAGTTTTTCATAGATGATCAAGCTTTATGGTACTTAATCAATAAGCCTTGTAACACGGGAAGACTAGTGAGATGGTTTCTGTTATTAATGGAATTTGATTTTGAAGTGATTGTAAAGAAGGGTAACACTCATGTAAGGGCAGATCATCTCTCTAGGCTAATGCATGGAGAACCACCAAGCGGAGTATCCGACGATTTGCTTGACACTTACCTGTTCAATTTGGAAGTGTGTCCTAAGTGGCAAAAAAGCTAATTCCAATACTCACTCATGGACCACAACACTCAATCAACAAGGAGAGTAAAAAGGAAATCCTACAATCATGTAACATATACATTGTAGCAGGAAGTGTGTATCATAAAGAATCCAACGGTGTATTTTCTAGATGTGTAGAAGACGAGCAGAAGAACTTAAATGAACAAGCCCACATAAACAAATGGAGAATGCACAAAGGAACTCATGGAACGCTAAGATAATTGAAACGGTTAGGAGTATACTGGCACTGATATGCCTAAAGATGTCCATGAGTATGTGAGTAGTTGCACATAATGTCAAGAGACCACTCCAGATGATCATACACCTTTACCTTTCTCTACAATAGCACCCAACTGGAGTAAGACATTAGTAAAATTCCTAAATACATGAGAACATGAGGGAGGAATCAGTTTAGCAAGGAAACGATCCCTGGAGGAAATGAGTAAGGACTACATTATCATGGGGAGACAATTATTCAAGAGAGGGAAAGATAATCAACTACGACTATGTGTACATGAAGGAGAGTACTTACTCATCTTAGAAATGGCACATGCAGGTGCTGCAGGAGGATATTTCTCAGCTGAAAGAACTCTAAAAATGATCCTCCTCTTCATCTTGTGGTGGCCAAACCTACATATGGATGCATACACCTATGTGCGAAGTTGCGAGACATGCCAAAGAGCTAAGTATCTGATTAGACGAGATGAAACATTAGGGGAAAAAATGAACCTTGCATGGGCCTTTTCGATTAAGGAGTGATTAGCAATGGACCAATGAGAGGAGGGTGGTGGACACAGTCTAGTCCCTTAGTCACATAGGCTAGGCATAGGCTTCCCTTGTTTTTGAATGGTCAAACATGGCAAAACCAGGTAGAACTAGTGGATTTCCTTTTGAGAATGGTTTTGGAAAGCTGGAATTTCATTTGGAGCCCTTGGATTGCTTTAGAGATCAAAGGCTTAGATCAAATAGCAAAAGTCAAGGCAAAATTGATCCGTGACCCTTGGATTGGATTGAGAATCAGTGGATGAGATCATTTCCATTATGAGAAAAAGCACCAAACTTCTTCCACCCTTGGATCATCACATGGATCAGATGGTGCTATTTGAATTTTGATGGGAAAATGTGCTTCAACTCATGGCCTTTGGATCTGGCTTTGATCCTATGGCTTTTATGGCTTTGATTGAATAAAAAGGCACCTTTTACTCAAAACCGTCCGATCGAAGGCTCCATCCAACGGTTCACGCCAACTGTCAGATTCCCATCAGCCCCATTTGCGTTGTACTGTAGGATTTAAGTAGATCTAATGCTCACAATCTTTGCAGAGAGTGAGGAAAAGCCTGTCCCAAACTCCCATGATGTCTGACACACTCTCTCTCTAGCTTTCCATGTGAATTAACGTGAGCCATCAATTTAAATTATCTAACGGCCATGAATGACAACACATAAGGATTCAAAAAAGACATACTATTCAAAGAATATTTTATTCCACGATAGCACTAGTGGTTTTTTCCCTCTAAATCTCATGTATTAAGCTCTTTAATCCCTAAAAATTAGGAATCCTTACAAGGCCCATGCAAGGTCCATTTTTCCCCTAATGATGCTATTGAGACCCATGGTTTGCGCAAGAGCATTTTCTAAATGGGGTATTGATTTCATAGGACCCATTAATCCACCAGCCAAAGGATCACATGCTGAATACATAATAGTTGCAACGGATTACTTGACTAAATGGGTAGAGGTGAAGGCAACTAGAAAAAATGATGCATAGACCATAGCTAAGTTTCTTTTTGAGCATATCTTTACTCGCTTTGGATTACCTATAGAGATAGTAAGTGATCAAGGAACGCATTTCATTAATGAAGTAATAGAATCCTTAATGAATGAGTTCTTAGTGATCCATAAAAAATCAGCCCCTTATCATCCTCAAGCCAACGGTCAAGCTGAAAGTTCCAATAAGGTGTTGTGTACTGTATTGACAAAGATAGTCAATAGTGGAAGGTCAGATTGGGACAAACAATTGCATCATGCAATTTGGGCCTTCCGTATCACTTATAAGACAGCCATTGGAACTACACCATTTAACCTAGTGTATGGACAAAATGCAATTTTGCCAATCGATTTTTTAATACCCACTTTGAGAGTAGCCCAACACTATGAATGGACGGGGCATGAATTGTCCAAGCAAATAGACCAAATCGAGAAGCTACATGAAACGAGAATACAAGTTGTTGCGGGAATTTATGCGGCAAAGAGAAGACAGAAGGCATATTACGATACACACATCAAAGATAAAGGATTAAAAGAAGGAGATTTAGTTTTGGTATATACTTTGAAACAACATGCCAAGAAGCTACAAAAGCGCGGCTATGGACCTCTACTAATCAATAGGATTTCAATAAGTGGAGTGGTTAACCTAGCTACTCTAGATGGAGATATCCTTCCTAATTACATAAGTGGTTCTCGAGTAAAACGTTACATGGAGCCATTGACAGACCAAATGTTAGCACGACTTGTAGGTGCACAAAATAGAAAGAGAGAGGAAGAGAGGATTAGAGAGGAGGCAAGGCAAGAAGCCCTAGAGCGTATCAAGAAACGGAAGGAGTGGATAAGGCAAAGGGATGAATGGTATCTACAAGGAGAAGAGCCTATTCCCATGGCCAACTATCAAGTTCAAAAGTCCAACACGAACAATGTTAGCATATGCCAACCATACTTAAACCTAGGAATTGGAACGACAGAGTACGAGCTAATAGATGCCTTGATAGACTCAGGAGCAGCACTCAGTTGCATTCGAAGTACATTCATCACACAACTTCAAACGACCATAACACCTACTAAAGCACACATGATAGGTGTTGGAGGTCAAGTCATTGAATGCATTGGCCGAGAAGCTACAATATCCCTCCACCTAGGAAATTCCACTATGGAACAACGAGTTCTGGTGTGTAAAGACGAGGATCTAATAGAGAACTTGATCCTAGGACAAGACTCGATCATTGAAAATGAGGTAAGCATTCACCTAGCTCAAGGGTACATCTCGGCCAAGATAGGGCACAAGGAAATCTTTAGTCTATTAGATGAAAGACCCTCTCATAGGCAGGACATCCAAGCCCGCTTTAGTCCATACCGATCGCATTACTTCTGCATTTTGATACTGCTCAAATTCACGGGTGAAGAAATGGTAGCGTCCCCATTTGCCATTAAACTCAATTTCTACCTCCCAAAAGTAGGTGCCGTCTCCCAATGGTCCTGCGACATCACTGAACCAATGTGCGTGTTTCCCCACTTGAGAAGTGTGTCCCTGCGGAGGATCCTGAATGGGTAGTACATGCACAGCTCTAAGTTCTTGAGGCCTCTCGGTGAGTTGTGGTTCAAGGAGGAGGGTTTCAATGTCCACTATCTGGACGCTGGACCCGGCCTGGGAGCTGGTACCTCCTACTTCTGCCATGTTACTTCTTGTTTGCTGGTTTTGTGAGAATATAGAAGCTTGTGTTAACATTGTAATGGACAAGATAGAGCAGTTTTTGTCCCCTTTACAACATTAACATGAGGTGAGTGATGGGTTAGTGGGTCAGTGAGTGCTCCATGATTGTGTGTGTTGTTAGTGAACAAGTAGTCCTATGAGCTAAGTGAAAAGATGCAGTGTGAGAATGATGCAGTTAGTAGGTGGAGATGAATTTACAAATGGGGTCAGGGGGTTTATTACAAGCTTTGGGCTGCCAAATACAGTGGATGGCTTTTGGTTTTGGTTTTGTGGAGACTCTGGAGGGCTTTATGAGAGTTTCTACTTGGAAATGAGGCTTTTTAGGGACCCATTCACAAGTGAGTCTGCTCGTGCTCGTGGGCAAACATGTGTTTGTGTGTATCGAATAAGAGTGGGCATTGGCTGTTCGAGTGAGTGAACCATGTTGTACATGGTGTGATCTGTGTGTGACTAGTTGAGCACGCAAGCAAGCCTTAGGCACCCAAATTTGTCTTGATTGTGGGTTAGCCTTCATCGACTTCTTGGGTACCCAGATAGACTTCACTTCCGAAGAAGAATTTTTGAAATACTTCTTTTGAGTGTCGTGTCGTTGATCGCTAATAAGAAGTTTCGCCCGTGTTTGTGGTGTGACCACAACAGGAGGCTCACCCTTCCGTACCCACACTTGTTTCAATGGCTGAGACACCTTGCTTCATACTTTCTTTTGGCTTCCAGCAGAGGTCATCTGCTTCTTCTGCTTTTGTTCCACTTTTGGTTGCCGCATCCCGTTGGCCTTTGGAAAAGAAGGGAGTTCCATCATATCCTTGACTTCTCTGTTGAGACAATCATCCTTCTGCATCACATAGTTTTGGACAAGAATAGCATCATCATCTTCATGTGTACTCCTAGAAGGACCAGGAGTTTGTGCCTTTCCTAGTTCCTTGAGTGCCTCATTTTCTAACTCAAGTGTAATGCGGTTCTGATTTACCCAGACCTGAAGAAGTCCACTTCTTAGGTTTAGGTTGACTGCCTGAGTATAGATCCATTCTTGACCCAAGACTAGAGGTTCAATGAGATCCTCATCTTGACACACTAGTACTTTAACTGTCATTAAAACATCTTGAATGTAGAGGAGAAGTTCCACCTCACCCATGCAAGGGGTTTCCACACCTCCCAATCCTATGAGATATGCTTCCACAGGATTGACATTTAAGTTCAATTCTCGACAGTAAGAAAGTTTAACAGCACTAGTGGCTGCACTTGAGTCAATCAAGGCTCTTACAGTCCTTGCACTCGTTCCTTGTCCTATCCCTAAGGTCACAAAAGGACGTCGGTCAATTATTCTATGAGAGCTAATACCTGAAACTTCACACATAGCCATATGATATCCTTGAGCTGCATAGGCGTCTGTCCTAGGCTGATCTCTACACAGTCTTCTTAACTTCATCCTTCGGATGCGTTCCAATGCTTCTGTTTGTGCCTCTTCTCGAATTTGTTTTTCTTCTTCTTTACATTTCTTAGCAGTGTTGAGTCGATTGAGCATTTCCTCACTGAGGGGTTCTTGATATAGTTTGACTCTGCATCCACTTATGTAACTAGGAAGAACATCACCTTCCAGTGTAGCTAATTGAACTGCTCCACTTGTGGAGATCCTATTTATGATCATAGGTCCGTAACCTTTCTTCTCTAGCTTTCGTGCATGTTGTTTCAAAGCGTAGACTAGGACTAGGTCTCCTGCCTTCAAACCCTTATCTTTCACATGTGCATCAAATATGCCTTTTGTCTTTTCTTGGCTGTGTATATTCCTGCTCTCGCTCTCAATCGTGTTTCACCCAGTCGTTCAAGGTCAAAGATTCTAGAGGAGAGTTCATGCCCTGTCCACTCATGCTCTTGTGCTACTTTCAATGTAGGTATCAAGAAGTCCAATGGTAGCACTGCATTGTGGCCAAATACCATCTGAAAGGGTGTGGCTTGGAGTACCGTTTTATAGGCAACTCTATATGCCCAAACAAAACATGGTGTAGTTGTTTGTCCCAATCAGAGCGTTTATTATTCACTAGTTTGGTGAGCACATTGCAGAGAATCTTATTGGTACTTTCGGCTTGCCCATTAGCTTGTGGGTGATAGGGGGCAGACTTCTTGTGTATCACCAAGAATTCTTGGAGAATATTTTCAATAACTTCATTCAAGAAGTGAGTGCCTCTATCACTTACTAGCTCTATAGGTAGCCCGTAGCTTGTGAACACATTCTCAAATAAGAACTTAGCTATCGTTTGAGCATCGTTCTTCATGGTGGCTTTTACATCTACCCACTTGGTTAGATAGTCTGTGGCCACAATGATATATTCAACATGTGAACCCTTAGCTGGGGGATTAATAGGACCAACGAAGTCTATTCCTCACTTAGAGAATGCACGTCCACCCATCATAGGTTTCAATGGCATCTCATCCTTACGTATAGGATATTGAGTTCGCTGACAAACATCGCACCTCTTCACATAGGTATGTGCATCCATGTGAAGGGTGGGCCACCATAATCCTGCAAATAGGATTGCCTTGATCACCCGATATGGTCCAAAGTGTCCTCTTGCTACACCCTGGTGAGCCATTTCCAAGATCTTAAGATATTCACTCTCATGGACACATAATTTGAGGTAACCATCTTTATCGCGCTTGTATAGATTATCACCAATAAGTGTGTAGTCTAGGGCTTCTTGTTCTAAACTTCTTTGCCTCGTCAGGGTCATATCTTGAGGGAATGTTTTTGTCCTCAAGAAGGCTACTAATGGTTCACTCCAATCTGGTATTAGAGACACTTGGTACAGTGTAGCATGCTCCACAGGTGGTTTAATATGACAGACTGGGCATTCCTTACACAACTTGTGTACATCTGCTTCCATAGTTGGCCAGTGCACTCTGAGTCTTCTTAGTGTCTGTAAAGCTCTTTGCCTCGAATGGTGTTGCTCTAATGCACCTACATGTGCTAATTTCAACCATTTTGCGTACTCATCCTCTTCCACACAACATGATAATATCCCTTGATCTGTATGCTTGCACATACTCCCTACCATTATATGGTACTTTTGGGCCTTTACTACTTCTCTATCTTGAGTGTTTATGACTGGGTGATTAGGTCTGTAGGTTAATACTAGCACTAAGGGCTTAGCCCACTGAGGTACAACTTCCAAATTAAACAAGTATGCATCAAGAAGGTCATCTGATACTCCTTGTGGGGCCTCTCCAGATGTGAGCCTAGAAAGATGGTCGGCTCTCAAATGAGACTTGCCTTTCCTTACCACTACCTCAAAGTCATATTCCATCACTAAGAGGAACCATCTTACTAATCTGCCTGTATTGCAAGGCTTGATGATCACTAAAAAATTTAAACTTATTTGCAAGCAAATAGTATCAAAATTTTTTAACTGCATATACCATGCCTAATCCTTCTCGTTCAGTGGTGGTATAATTTTGTTCAGCTGCATTCAACTGTCTACTAGCATAGGCAATTGGAAGATCCATATTACCTTCGCCTGTAGGTTGTGCGAGTACACATCCAATAGCATAGTTGGATGCATCCACGTGAACATGAAAGGGCTTATTCCAATCTGGTGTGGTCAAGATTGGTGCTGAACATAAACGTCATTTAAGCTCATTGAAGGAGTTCTCACACTCTTCAGTCCACTCAAAGTTAGTCAAAAGTCCGTACAGAGGCTTTGCAATGATGGCGTACATGTGTATAAAGCGTCGGTAATAACCACAATGCCCCATGAAAGCTTGTACTTCCTTGACATTCTTTGGCCTAGCTAGTTCTGCAATAGCTCTAACGTTTTCCTCGTCCCTAGATATGCCATTCTTTGACACTATGTGTCCTAGAGTCTTGCCTTGCCTGACCATGAAAACACACTTTTCTGGGTTCAGGCAGACTTGATATTTTCTACATTTGTCAAAGATTTGCTTGAGTTCAGGTATATGTGTTTGTCTAATGTTGGAATGAGCACAAAGATCATCAACATAGACCTCTAAATTCTTCCTCAATAATTCTTTAAATACATGGCACATCAGTCTCTGAAAGGTTGCAAGAGCATTGGTAAGCCCAAACGGCATTACTCGAAAAGCAAATATGCCCCACTCTATGGGAAAAGCCTTCTTATGCTGATCTTCTGGAGCAATGGCCACCTGATTGTAGCCCGAAAATCCATCAAGGAAGTTGTACACTTCCTTGCCTGCTACTCTTTCTAGTAGATGCTCAGTGATAGGAAGAGGATAATTGTCTCTAATGGTGGCTGCATTAACCTTCTTCAAGTTGATGCATACGCGTAGCTTCCCATTCTTTTTGGGCACCACTACAATGGGGGATATCCACTCAGTGTGCTCGATTTCATAGATGAATCCAGCTTCGACCAAGCGATCTATCTCTTCTTTGATCTTAGCAGCATAATTATCGTTATATGTGTATGGCTTTTGTTTAGAGGGTTTGGCATCTGCGGTCATGGGAATGGTGTGTGAACATATGTCAGGGTCTACACCTTTCAGATCCTTGTAGCTCCAAGCGAATACATCTCTGTATTCTCTTAGCAAGGCAATCAACTCTTGCCCTTCTTCTTCCGTCAGGTCATGTCCTATGTAAGTACATCTCTCTTCTCCTTCTTCTATGGCTACCACTATTTTCTTGGTGGTTTCTTTGTTATCATAGGCCTCTCCTGATTGTGCCTCACGTTTAGGCATTCTTATCATGACTCTCCTGTCATCTATCTCATACTTCTTAAAATTGTTAGGGACCTCAAACAAAGATTCTTCTTCTTTTGGTGTGACTTATCTCTTCTACCTTTTCTTGACTTCGCTCTTGGGGTTCACTTGGGAGGTTAACCTCACATCATTGGGTCATGTCTCTAAGGGTAAGCTTCTACTTCATAGAAGTATTCTTCATCTGATGCGAATGGTGGGTCCATAATGATTGACTCTAGATCAGAGTCACTTGCATCCTCAAATGCATCAGGGCTAGGTTCGCATTCCTCTAAAACTGCATCTCCCATGATTGGCTCTATGGAGAAGACTGAAATGTCATAGCCATCCTCATCACAGTGGGGTGTCCATTGTTCTTCATTGATGGCTACATCCATTGTTGCTAAAATTTCTGCCCAGCCGTGAGGTTCAAATTCTTCATCAGGAAATACTACAGGTGCATAGGCTGGGTCTTGAATTGATCTATGTGTTTCCTTTGCACCTACCTCTCTAGCTTTTTCTCTCTTCTCTTCTTCTACTGCTACTTTACACATCCACAAGTGAGTGTCTTCATGCATCCATGAGGATCCTGATCCTATGGAATGCACTGACTCAGTATCATCTTTGGCTCTATGGATGGGGCTCCATTGGATGGGAGGGACATCTCTATGAGAGTAATCCTTGAGATTAACTTTGGTCGTGACACCCAAGTGTTGCAAATACAGAGAATTGGTTCCCCAATCATGTACCACTTGCAACTGTCGCATAAATGGTCTTCCCAAAATCATCTCATAGGCATGGTTCTTGCTAAAATCACATATGACAAAAGTATGCTCAAACTCAACACCGCATGTAGTGAGAGTTAATCCTTCTAGCAATCCTAAGGGTCTCTCAATGTGACCATCGGCCATCTGCAATTTCATTCTTGTTGGCCTGAGTGCTGGCTTGCCCCAACGCTTCCATAGGGAAGTGGTAGCAATGGCAACTCCTGCACCCGAGTCCAAAATTGCCTTGGTTGTGTATCCTTGATGGGTAATGGGAAGATAGGTGTTTCCTTCTTCTCCTTCACTCATGTCTCCTATCTTATCCAAGGGTATTTCTGGCACTGTTCTATGGGATCCTACCTAGGAACGAGGTTTCACTACTTTTGGCACTTGATTGGCTACATGTTTCCACAGTTCTGGCCTAACCTTGAGTAACTCTTCTAAAGTGAGATTGCACTGCACTTTAGTATTCTTTACTACCTCCGTGTTCCTAGGTATGACTGAGTCTTCATTTCGTACCATGACCGTGGGTGCTCTCATACAAGTAGACTTAGCTTCCCATGGGCCTGTGAAGTGGGGTAATTCATGTAAAGAATTATACTTAAAGTCTAATCTCTCTTGAGATTGTGCACTCTCCTGCTCTCCATAAATGGAGGGAATATCTTGTGGGAATTGATCATGCGCGTCATCCACAAGTTCAATGGGAGGAGGGACTTCACTCTCTTTTGCCCATTTCTCTCCTTGAATCTCTCGTAGGAATTCTGGTGTGTACCTATTCATAGAAGAAGAGGTGTCTCGTGCAGTGGAATTGGGCACATAAGCTTCCTGTGGGGGAATGCTTATTCTTTTACTTGCCTCATCTCTTCCTTGGTTTTTTTCTTCCTTGGCAGATCTTGCAATTATGCTCTCTAACTTCTCTAATAGTCCATCGAAGTGCAATTGTGCCTTAGCTGAGCAAGAGTAGTTGAAGAGGCGACTGGCTTCAAACATGGTCTGAGCCAATGCGACCATTTTCGTGCAAAGCTTGGTTCTTTCTATCTCTAAGTCAGCTCTAGGGTAGCACTTATCATGATTCGTCACATTTGGCCCTTCTTGGATTTTGGCCTGATACGCCTTAAGCATCATGTCTATGTCTTTAAGAGTGGGGTCAGCTAAGACTGATCCTACTCTAGGGGGTGGTGGGATTGTCTGAGGTGGGTTGAAAGATGGTGGATTAGATGGTGATAGGGATGAAGGTGGGGGTGGTATGTGAGAGTTTGTTTGAGAGGTGAGTTCAACAATTTTGGCTTTTGTTTCTCTTATGCTTTCTTCTAAGTCACTCATCTTTTTGGACCATTGTCTTTTCATTCTCTCCCGGCTATCTTTCCATGCCCTCGTCTGTTTCTTGGCTATGCTCTCAGTTTCACTAACCTCTGGACTCTTTTCTTGGCCTAAACCTTGGTTCTGCTGCAAAGCCTGAGCTCTAGTGACCACCTGTACTGGTGCACTGGAAGTTACACTTCCTGTAGCATCTACTACTAACCCAATAACATTAATTGGAGTGATTTTTGGCATATTATTGGGATTCTTTGGGCAATCTTGTAAGAGATGCTCCTTTTCGCAATCTTGACAAAAGCCCTAGATTGTGACCGGCTAGGGTTGTGTAGGTGCAGGCATTGGGCAATCACGAATGGGGTGATCTCCCTGACATCTATAGCATGGTCCTGTAGGGAATGGGGGTCTTACCTGCCTAGGTTGAGGTCTAGTGTTGGGATTTGTATACATGATGTTTGCATACTCTGGATCCCAACTAGGTTCACTCGGTTCTTCACTATAGTAGGATTCACCATGTTCTGGAGACTGCATGTAGTAAGCCTTGGGGCTATCAATATGTGTAGAATCAAAGCTATGGTCACTGGGATCACTTTCTAAAAGCAATGGTGTTACTGGCACTATGGATCTATTCAGGTTCTCTTCTACAGCTGCATACTTTAATGGGATCACATTGGCTTGAGCTGGAGGTTGTTGGGCTAGCACTGGTTGAGGTCTCTGTTGGGCCTGATATTGTGGTTGGTAGGTTTGTTGAGGCCTAGCATACTGTTGTGGTGGGTACTGGTTCTGGTATCTGCCCTGTTGTGGATATGGTTGAGGGTAGGTTTGCCTAATCGCTTGCTTATTGTATGGGAAATCTTGTGCTGTGTGATTAGTGTATCTCCGTTCTATGGTGCAGTATTGGCTACTAGGATTCACTTCGGGTTGAGCCATGATGGGACATACGTTCGCCATATGGTCACCTCCACAAGTATAGCACCATTTAATTGGGGCAAATCTTGGGATTTGTTTGCTAGAGACACCTAGTTTTTGAGCTACTTTCTCAGCGAGTTCATCAATAGATGTGGATTGCGAGGAAGAGAGGCTAGTAGAACTATCTGAATCTTTGTAGATTTTGGAAAGTTCTAATTCCTCCCCTAGGTTATCCTCGATGTCGATGCACATGCGTACACACTCTTCTATGGTCCTAGGGTCTTTCAGGTACACATATGATCTCAACTTTGTACTCAGCAGTTCATCTAGGAATAAAGCCACTTGTTTGGCTGGTGTGGGTAACTCAGAAACAGGTTATCTCTCTAAGTATTGCCTAAACCTTCTTCCTGCAAGTCTCACTGTCTCTTGAGGTGTCTGCTTGAAGCTATGAATCAGTGAGGAAGTGTTATGCCTTATGCCACTCTTAGAGAATTGAATAATGAAAGCCTCTAGAAGTTGGTCTATGTTCCTAAAGTGTCTCTCATTTAATGGTTGAAACCACGTAAGAGCGGTGTTCCTAAGAGTTAGACCAAAGGCATTGTACTGCATGAATAGGTGCTCCACTTGCTTAGCTCTCAAGACCTGCCTAAACACAGCCACATGATTGTATGGATCTCCAATGCCATCGAAGTAGTTTTTCATGGACTTAACTAGCTGTGTAGGTCTCAAAGTTCTAGTGTGTTCCCTAGGTCTTGGTAGAGGGAATTCATCAGCATTTCTTGGATTCCTTGGAGCTCTAAGTCTCTTAGGTTCCACTCTATCTGTTTCCGTTCTCGTTCTCTCTCTTCCCAGTGGGTTGGCAAAGCTTACCTCTGGCCTATCCGTACTTCTGTCCCTTTGAACACCATGAGCTTGGGATGTTCCAGCCCCTTGGTGGCCAAAAGAAACATTAGATCTTGGTTGGGGAAAAATAAATTCTCCCTTCCAAGTGTAGGCATGTCTACCATGTTCTGTGACCACAAAGATCCTCTCTAAAGTACTGTCTAGGTAGGTCACTTTGCCTGGGCTATCCGGATCTTTGAACTCATAAATTGTGATCGTTCCTATCTCATTAGGTTGATCAGACTTATACCTCCAAAAGGCTTCATCGGTCTCTCGGTTCAAGAGCAAATCTATGCTCTTATTATCCTGGGGAATCCACTCTGGTGTGATAATTCTAGTGAGGACTGATTTGCCTCGAGGGGTTTTAGGCTCTCCACCTATGTTCCCTTGCTCTAGCTCACCTATGTCCGTCTTTGGGATCACATTACCAAATTCATCTGTCCTATCTGGGTGGCTAGTGACTACGTATATGGTTCCTTCTTTGTCCAAGTATGCTCCATTTTCAAACTTGACTGCTGGACGTTCTAGTCCAATGGGTTGATCTGGGTTTTTGATCTAGACCACAGATCTTCCTAGGCCGTCCTCATAGATGCTAGCACCTAATTAGTTGGTCCTAAGGTATTCCAGCTGCGTCTTGTAGGGGCCTTCTACCTTATGTAAATATGGCACACCTGAACTTCCTGTAGGTCTCTCCATACCGTGGGACATCTCAGACTCACTAGTTTCAGAGCTAGGGTAGTGCGAATAATGGCTCAACTGCTGGGCCCAAGACCTAGCAGTATGATTGACACTAGCCTCTGAAGACCTAAGACTCTGTCTATCTCTTCCTAGGTGTTGTCTTGATCTAAGGTTCATAAGCCCAATTGAATAATCCCAAATTTCCAGGTGCAATTTTCGTTGCTGAGTTCTTTTGTATTAGTCACTTGTTCTTTTTAATTTTTCTTAGGATGTCACTTCTTGTCCAATCAATCTTCGTCGCAAGGAACACTTAAGTTTTATCGTACTTTGAGTTTGGTCGCTCAATTTAAATTCTTTTCCCTTAGGTTGTTTCGCAAATGTAATCTCTTGGTACTTGCACTTGAGTGATTAGAGTTCTTGGACTTGGTCATGCTTAACGTATCCCTAATTGATCAAAAGCTCTATCTGTACTTAGCCTAAGCTAGTGACCTTAGTTTCTCTCCTCAGTTGCCCTTGTGTGCCCAAGAAGCGTATTCCCAAGCTTGCACTTACTCTTTGCTTCGAGTACCCTTCGATGCTCTCAAAGGACCTGTAAAAGTCCCAAAGTTAGCTCAAGAATTGAATTCCATTGATACAATAGACCATGTTCATTCATGCAATTCAGAGATCAAAGTGTGCCTTGGCTTTATGGAAAACAATCCTAAGGATCCCTTAGTTTTTCTTCCCCCTAGGTATGGTCACTTAAAAATACTCTATCTAATACTCTTGATATTAATTTTACCATAACCAGTGGAAGTTTTGGTTTTACTCCCCACGAGCTTTCCAACAAAGCAAAAATCATAGCAAACGGATTCCGTATGAGAAAGTTATGACTGTTCAGAGTTCTAGGTTTAAAACATGGTTCAAACAGGCTAACAAACCAACAGGACTTCTCGAAATACTTTGTGTAGTGACCTCACAATGCTCTCACAAATTTCTAATGTTGCCCAAATAATACCCCAAAATAGACCAACTATCTTTTCCCTAAAAAATGGCCGAATTTGCCCGTCAATCACGATCGAGTGGTCTGTCAATCACGATTGATATGTCAGTCACGATCGACGTGTCGGTCGCAATTGACAGGTCCGTCACGACTGTCAGTCGCAATTGATGGGTCAATCGTGATTGACACGTGGCCCGAAAGTCCAGTCGATCGTGGTCAAAGGGTCGTTGACTCTGTCGATCGCGATTGATGGGTCGATCACGATTGACAGGTCCGTCGGGAGGGGTCTATCGATCGTGGTCAAAGAGTCATTGATTGGGTCGGTCACGATTGACAGGTCCGTCGGGGCTGTCAATCGCGATTGATGGGTCGATCACGATTGATGGCTCGATCCCGATTGACACATGGCACGCGTAAATTTTGTCGGTCATGGTCAGTCGATCGTTGACTCTGTCGATCGCGATTGACAGAGCCGTCGACAAGTGTCCATCATCGTTTGTCGATCGCGATTGACAGAAAACAAAGGAGTTTTAAGATTAAACACATATTTAGGAAGTTCTAGGCATGCAGATCATGATTATGCACTTTGTTTAGCAAAATGTTCACTTTTTGTATCGGTCGCGATTGACAGAGGTCAACGCCTCGAGACCTGCACAGTCAAAATTTTTACCTGCTGAAGCTAGTACAGCTGCTGGCGATGCTGATTCTTGCAGAAAATCTCAAAAAACATAGAAAAGCACAAGCACACAAATGCTCTCTCGCTCTCTCTCACAAGTGAAATGAGGGGAATGGCATGGGTATGGTGATATGACCAAGAACTAAAATTTTTGCGATGATGGAGATGGTGATGATGATGATGGTGATGAGAAAAACAAAAGAAAATAGATAAAAGTGAAGAAAATACCTATGACTCCAACGCCTCAACTCTATGTCTTACCATCACACACTCGTCCTCAAAGCTCGATCCCCGGCAACGGCGTCAAAATTTGGTGTAGCTCAGTGATGAGTAGCACCTCCTTTAATGTCAATCCGGGAAGACGTGAGGATGGTATGAAGACCTCGAACAAGTGATGGCACAGATGTGCGAGTGAGAAGCACACTAACATGCACACACATACACACACACGTGCACACAAGGCAAGACAAAGAGAGAAGCAATGGAGTTCTTTTTAGATTACTCAAAAGTGCTCTTACAAGTTCAACTCTACAACAAGCTAACCTCAAAAATGAGCTCTCTAGCTCTATTTATAGTTTTTGACTAGCTTTTGGCCATGTCCAGGCCTAGTGTCCGGCCTAGTTAAAAATTAGGTTCTAGGGCCTATTTGAGGGCTCAAACGAAGTCTAAAAATCATGAAAATTGGTACCATGATACTTCTAATACTCCTCAAGCTCGAGGACTCCCCGGCTTGCACAAAATGGAGTTACAAAAAGGTGAAATGGTATTTACAATGATTTTTAGTGATGAGAATCACTGTTATGAGGGTGTTGATTTGGAAAAATTTGAATGTCCTACTTGCCAGATCTTCGTTGACTACTTTGTCTGCTTGTGCCTTCTCTCCACTCTGGCTCCCTTCTTTGGCTTCCTTGTCTTGTGAGTCCTTGGGTGCTTTGACTACTGCCAACAGTATGCTAAGTCAATTCATGCACACTCCAAGGAAGCCTCACATGGAAGCAGCTAAGAGAATCCTAGAATATTTGAAGGGTACAATCAATGAAGGATTATATTATCCACATCTGATATAGATGTTAAGCTCTTCTTAGATGCAGATTGGGGAGGTTTAAAAGATGATAAGAGAAGCACATCAGGATACCTTACTTTTGCAAGTACAAAGTTGATTTCAAAGTCTTCCAAGAAGCCACCTACAGTTGCTCTTTCATCAATAGAAGCTGAATACAGAGGACTTGCAAATGCTACATAATAAGCTATGTGGATTAAGACCTTATATTCAAATTTAGTGTTGAATGCTTCTACTCCACGTATATTTGGAGACAACATTAGGTCATTATGTCTTGTTGATAACCCTATCTATCATGCCAATACCAAACATACAGAAGTTCACTATCATAATGTGAGGGAAAAGATCATGAGTAAGGAGATACAACTCTCATATGTATCCACACAACAACAATGTGCAGATAGGATGACAAAAGCATTGGATGGAAGCAAATTAAACAAGTTCAAATGAATGATTGGACTATAGGAAATCATAAAGGACTAAAGACTCAAGAATCTTAGGCTTGCAGGGCAGTTCTTGGGACATTTAGCAAGCTTAAGTGCATTGCTAAAGCCTTGGGACTACACATCCATCTCTCCCTTCACAAGGAAGAACTTCATGAGAACTGATGCTAGTCATTTTTGACATAGTTATCTTGGATAACTGTAAATGTCAAAAGAAAATGGAATCTCATGGATTTAGGAGAGTCAAGCCACGAATTATTTGGTGAAGGATAAAATCAATTATGTTCCTAAAGTATAGGATCACTTTTAGATGAGGGAAAATTCAAATTCAAAATGAAAGCATGTGTATAAATACACACACTTTTAGTCGTGGGATGAGGAGCCATTCTGAGAGGCATTGAGCAAATTCAATGAGCATACATTGAGATCATCTCATATATGAGTATTCCAACACACTTCCCTTGT
>CM035434.1:38377932-38447932 GCA_020310875.1 Ceratopteris richardii | reverse complement strand
CCATGTAATGTGGCCCTATAATGATGCATACTTGGGAAATGCATGACCTGAATGGTGCATAAGACAGGGTTGTGCAAAGGGCACATGGTTGTCGCTCGTCGAGGTTTTCAATGTTATTTGCAGATATTGATGCCATCTTTGTTGGAGGTATCCATTGTATCTCGAGAGGACAACTGATCATTCCTCCTTGTAGGGATCCATTTGAGAACAGTCTGCAACTGGGTAGAGATCACCTTTGCCCACTTCGTGTTTGAATGATCTCCTGAGGGTTTGATCCATCGTGGCTGGCTCTTTATTTTGGTGGATGCTATCAGTGCTTTCGTCTTCCAAACCCATATCCTTGCAGAAGAGGTTCTTTGATCTTTATTGGAGCTCTGTGCTTGATTCAGTTCTTTACCTCGCCTTGGTGTCTTTGTTGTGCAGGTTGTTGCCTTGAAATTCCCCCTTGGATTTTGTCTGAGCTTAGGCTTGATTGCTTGGGGTCCTTGGATTGGAAGTGGTCTTTCTTGAGGATAAGTCATGGTAGGCCTAGACCATAGATTTTGAAGTCTAGTGTGAGGGGACTGATTTTGTGCCAGGGCTTTCTTTGGTACCCATATCATAGTGCGATTTGGTTGGGCTCTAAGTAATTTCTTGGCCACCCAAATTTGCTTGACATTACCAAGAAAATGTGATTTCTGTTTCTTGATGTAAGGGTCTTTTGGGCCTTCTATGTGAGTTTTTTGAGAAAACTCATCCTTACATGGGGAGTGCAACAAGGGTTGATCTTCTATACCTACATCAGACTTATGCAAGGGATCAATGGGCTGTGTGGTTTGAGATTGATCTAGAGATTCATCGAGACATTTATCCTTATTACACATAGAATCCCTAGGTGTACAAATGGGTGATGGATTGTCATGATTCACCCTAGAGTCGACCTCCTTTTCCACATCAGTGATACACAACAGTGGTTGATCATCTCCTTCTTGACCATCTGACTGCAGATCATCCCTACTTATGGCTTCATGAGGGGAATCCAAATTTACAAGAAGAGAGGGTCCTTCCACATCCCCCAAACACTTGGAGTCCTCCATATCTCCATTCTCTAAGGTTTCCTGTGATTTACTCAAAGAAGGATCAGATTCAAAAACATGAGTAGAAAGAAAAATTTTCTCATTAAAAGCAAGCTCTGTGAAAAGATGATTTTGCCCCCAATCATCATAAGGTGGATAGTCGTTAGGATTTTCCATAGACACATATGTAGAAGCATGGATGATAGGTGGAGAAGGCACCTCAAATTCTTGATGATTTTGTTTAATGAACCTTTGGGTGCCAATGATCAAGCCTTCATCTATACAATCCATGACAAAGAATGTTTCCGAAAATTGCATATCACCCACCATAACAGGCAACACAACTTGACCCATGCATTCATAATGTTCATCATCCATGAGGATAGAAGAATGAGTTGTTGGTTGTATGTTCTCAAAAAGAATGGTCAAGAAGTCAATATGAATCAAATTCCACTCACAATGAGGATTGATATATGCACTTAACCTTCTACATTCATATCCTATTCTTATATCCACCAACATATTGTGATATTCTCTTGTTGCAAATATGGATCCGACCCCCCTAGACATTTCCCCCGTTTCCTCGATTCCTTGCAATTTTTCTCTAAATGTTTCATCTTGATGTGATATTATCTCATGTATTTCATGTTTATCGCCCTCCGTTTTTTCGATCTTAGCCCCTTTTCTTCTATCTTTTGCTTTTTTCTTTCCCATAACACAATTTTCTCCCCCTTTGTATTGCTCAAAAATCCTTGGGAGCCCCCCTGGTTTCCTAGTCCCACTTGAGGGTCAACTTCAAATTATCCTATCTCAAAATCAACGCATTATTCTTGAAAAAAACAGTTGAGATCGTGTAGGATTTGAAACGAGCTTTCCAATAAGCTAAAGAGCTCAAAAAATGGACTTTGGATGAGAAAGTTATGTCAAATCAGGCTCCTGGGAGTCAAAACAGGCAAACAGGACCTTTGGAGAAAATCGCGATTTTGTGAACTTTCTGAAAATCGCGATGCTGTGAAGTCAAAAAAATCGCGATGTTGAGCGCAAAGTCGTGTTTTTGAAAATTGCGATTTTGAGCAGAAAATCGTGATTTGAAAATCGCGATGTTGAGCAGAAAATCGTGATTTGAAAATCGCGATGTTGATCACAAAATCGTGTTTCTGAAAATCGCGATGTTGATCACAAAATCGTGTTTCTGAAAATCGCGATGTTGATCACAAAATCGTGTTTCAGAGAATCGCGATGTTGATCACAAAATCGTGTTTCTGAAAATCGCGATGTTGATCACAAAATCGTGTTTCAGAGAATCGCGATGTTGATCACAAAATCGTGTTTCAGAGAATCGCGATTTTGACTCAGAGAATCGTGATTCACAAAATCGTGTTTTTGACTGAAAATCGTGTTTTTTCAGAATCGTGTTTTTGACATGAAAATCGCGATTTTGAGCAGAAAATCGTGAATTGAAAATCGCGATTTTGAGCAAAAATTCGTGTTTTCTCAAAATCGTGTTTTTGACTTGAAAATCGCGATTTTGTCCCACAGAATCGTGTTTTTCTCAAAATCGTATTTTTGGCTGAAAATCGTGATTTGTGAGAATCGCGATTTTGAGCAGAAAGTCGTGTTTTTCACAAAATCGTGTTTTTTGCTGAAAATCGTGATTGGTGAGAATCGCGATTTTGAGCAGAGAATCGTGTTTTTTGAAAATCGTATTTTTCACATGAAAATCGCGATGTTGAGCACAAAATCGTGTTTTTGAAAATCGCGATTTTGAGCAAAAAATCGTGTTTTCACAGAATCGCCTTTTTCACAAAATCGTGTTTCTGCTGAAAATCGTGATTGGTGAGAATCGCGATTTTGAGCAGAGAATCGTGTTTTTTTTTGAGAATCGCGATTTAGAGCAGAGAATCGTGTTTTTTTGAGAAAAACACAGAATCGCGATTTTTTTCAACCAACTTTTAGGCGGGAAAACTGAAAATCGTGATTTTTCAAAAAATTTTGCATTTTTACAGAATCGCGATTTTCATCACAGAATCGCGTTTTTTGGCGGGAAATTCAAATTTCTGAGCGCCGGCTATGGCGAGCTCCGTATGAGCAGAAAATCATGAAAAAAATACAACGCTTGCTCTCCCTTGCACCTCCTAACTCCTCCACACACAATAATGCATGAAAAATGGAATGAAAATGGTGAAAATGCACTAAGAAACAAGAAATTTCTATGAAGAAGAAGATGGAAGAAGGTGGAGATGATGATGATGATGAAGATGAAGAGGAAAAAACAGAAAATGAACTGAAATGACAGTTTTTTTACCTTCCAACGTCGCAAATCTACGATCTTACCATCACAACGCTCGTCCTCGAAGCTCTCTCCCCGGCAACGGCGCCAAAATTTGGTGTAGCTCAAGCGTAAGCACCACCTCCTTTACTTGTCAATCCGCGGAGACGTGAGGACCGGTATGAAGACCACGAGCAAGTGAAGGCACAAGTGCGTGAGTGAAAGCACACAAACATGCACACACATACACACACACGCGCACACGGTAAGATCAAAGAGAGGAACAATGGAAGAATTTTGATTACTAAAGAAATCTATTACAAAGATGAAATCTACAAGAAGCTAACCTCAAAAATGAGCTCTCTAGCTCTTTTTATAGTTTTTTGACTAGTTTTGGCCCTGTCCAGACCTAGTGTCCGGCCTAGTTAAAAATTAGGTTCCAGGGCTTATTTGAGGGCTCAAACGGAGTCTAAAAATTATGAAATTTGGTACGATGGTACTTCTAATGCTCCTCAAGCTCGAGGACTCCTCGGCTTGCACAAAATGGAGCTACCAAAATAGAAAATGGTATTTACAATGATTTTAGTGATGGAAATCACTATTTTTGTAGGGGATTCTTATGAAAAGTTGACAGTTACTTCATGGAGCTCCCTACGTGCTCCTTCGTCTTGTGTGTTTCCACCTTTCTGATGTGCTTCCATGCTTGTGCTTGACTTTGAGTTCCAACATATATGTATATGTATATGTATATGTATATGTATATGTATATGTATATGTATATGTATATGTATATGCATATGTATATGTATATGTATATGTATATGTATATGTATATGTATATGTATATGTATATGTATATGTATATGTATATGTATATGTATATGTATATGTATATGTATATGTATATGTATATGTATATGTATATGTATATGTATATGTATATGTATATGTATATGTATATGTATATGTATATGTTTATGTTTATGTTTATGTTTATGTTTATGTTTATGTATATGTTTATGTATATGTATATGTATATGTATATGTATATGTATATGTTTATGTTTATGTTTATGTTTATGTATATGTATATGTATATGTATATGTATATGTATATGTATATGTATATGTATATGTATATGTATATGTATATGTATATGTATATGTATATGTATATGTATATGTATATGTATATGTATATGTATATGTTTATGTTTATGTTTATGTTTATGTTTATGTATATGTTTATGTATATGTATATGTATATGTATATGTATATGTATATGTATATGTATATGTATATGTATATGTATATGTATATGTATATGTATATGTATATGTATATGTATATGTATATGTATATGTATATGTATATGTATATGTATATGTATATGTATATGTATATGTATATGTATATGTATATGTATATGTTTATGTTTATGTTTATGTATATGTATATGTATATGTATATGTATTTGTATATGTATATGGACATGTACATGTACATGCATGTACATGTACATGCATGTACATGTACATGTATATGTATATGTATATGTATATGTATATGTATATGTATATGTATATGTATATGTATATGTATATATGTATATATGTATATGTATATGTATATATGTATATGTATATGTATATGTATATGTATATGTATATGTATATGTATATGTATATGTATATGTATATGTATATGTATATGTATATGTACATGTATATGTATATGTATTTGTATTTGTATATGTATATTTATATGTATATGTATATGTTGCCATTGTACGTCAAGTGGGTGATTGAAACACATTAAATTATCAATTCGAGTACCTTATCCGATGGCGGGCAAGGAAAGCAAGATAGAAAGCTATAGAGGAGAGAGAGATGAGAGAAAAGGAAGATAATTCAAATTTGAAAGTGCTACAAAACTTTTCCAAAAGTGATCACTTTGAGGAGGAGAGATACCCCTCTCCTTGTGACATATCAAAATGCACATGGCAATATAATCAAACTTGCAGAATAGACAATATACAAAGAGAAAACTAGTGTCAAAGCTTTGGTGGAATTGACCTTATGTCACAGAGAGCTCACCACATGCATATCGAGCCAAACATGCTTCGAAAAAGTTTCTCAACGCCTAGATACCTCCCTGGGACACTCATTTCTCACCATATCCACTCCACGAAGGAAGGAGAAGAGACAAAATTACATGAGAAGAGAGATCCAAGATTTGCAAAATGGAAAAAAGTCTACAAAATTGAGCTCTAGTTGAGCTTTATACAAACTAGTGCCCTTGTCCACACCCAAAAGTGGCCACTCTAATTAAAAATAGTCCTCCAATACTTCTAAAGATCTTCCAAATGGTTTATTGAGCTATCTAACCTATGGTAAGTGAGAATAATAACAACACTAAGCTTTCCCAAATTCTTGGAAATCACAAAATCTAATTACATCCATAAGAAGTGAGGGTTATAAGCTAAGAGGGAATATTACAAAAAAGAATGGGGATTAAAAAAATCTAAGTATTCTACATCACTTTACTTCATGTTGCACTCCTTATGTTGCTTGTGAGCTATCAAATCTTTAATTTGTCCTTGATCTGCAACACTCTCCTTCCTAGACGTTGTCATCATTCACAATGCCTAGATGTTATGTAGATCATAGTCCTACATGAATTTGGGATATTTATCATGATATTGTTGTCAAATCTTCACTGTGAGCCTTGAACTCATTTGACTACATCTTATATGTGGTGATATTTCTAGGTCTGGTAGCCGGGGCAACTTCTTTTGCATGAATTCTAAGGCAAGAAATCTCGTGGCAAATTTAGACTTTATATGCATAATATTTTAGAGTTCCTCTAACAAATAATACCATGATGGTTTCAAAGTCAGGTGTCTCTCTCAAATCATAAACCATTGGCTTGTTGCCATGCTTGAAACATTAATGATTTAAGAAGGGTTTTGGGATAAATTTGAATGCTATAAAACAAGTCTACATCATAATGAGTATCTTTCTCAGTTATATGCAAGCAAGATTTGGGACATTGCAAGTCTTTTCAATCGAGTATTAGAAAATGTACAGCACGTACTCCTCATTAGGTGTTGATCCGTAGGTGGCCCTAATATGAACGTGTAATTCACCCACTCTTCTCAGTTCTTATGATTGTTCCACATAAAGTGGTATTGTCCATCCATCAAATGGAGCATAGATAGGCCTATACTATAAATGCTTTGGTGCTTTTTGGAAGACTTCATGGAGATGTGGATTATCAAGTAAGAATTGACATTTCCATCGTGGATATATGGATTCTTGGTATGACCGGAATGAATTCACATATTCTTTATCCATAAGTGGTATGAACTTGTTGATGGGTAGAGACTTATGTTCTCTGAGGACACTTTCATTGACGGAGGCTCATGGTGGAAAATATAGAAAGCCAATCCTGTTGCATCTAGTCCCTTTGATGTACTTAAGTAGATGAACGTTGATGATTGATCTCCAAATTTCACACCTAAGTCTTGTATCAATTGATATCTAATCTCTTCATCCATGTCTATGGTTGCTAACTCATCAGTGTAATCCTAACATTCTATTGTCCTAGTAGTAGAATTGTTTTCTAACAGGTCCATCTCTTGTTTTGGCTATGGTGCTGGTGAATAAGATGTCGTATCAAAAACATCTTCTTCCATGGTATCTTCATGTTGAGTACTTGTAATTGCTATTACTCTCTGTTGTAGTTTTTGCATTTGTGCCTATAAAGTGTAATGGTGGAGTTCTTGTTGATAGTTTCTTGTTGTAGTGTTCAAGAATTCTATGGTTTTCTTCTCTTAGTCTATCATTGTCTCCTCCACCAAATTCTCTTTTGATAGGGCAAACTATTTTTTGCATTGTTCTATTGCTCCCTATTTTAGCTTGAGTTTTCCAATTCTGCTCTAAGCACGATGATTTCATTGATTTCTTCCTCATTGGCTTTGTGTATATGTTTGTCATCACTAATTCTCTTGAAAATGTGCAAGCTTCAATTGTTAAGCTTGATCTCAAGTTTTTCCTTTCATTCTTTAGTTGCATTACTTAGTTTAATTATCTCTTGAATAGAGCATATGAATCACCTCTAAATTCATTTAAATTGAAGCTTAATTTAAGAGAAAATCTAAATTCAAGTCTAATGATATGATAAGCTACGTGAGTGAATCACGTCATATATAAAGCTTGGCCATGAAATTTTGGAGACAAAACTCAGCAAATCATCACCTAAATGCATGCACCTCACTTTTGAGTGATCAAAGATGAGAATGAGGAGCCAATTAACCAATGTGATTGAGAGATTCTCTCTCTCTCTAACTACTCTATCTCTTCAACATTCTCAAGAGCCACACTCTACACTCTATATAAAGAGAAGAGAATCCCACTACTTTCTTGAGTTCCTCTCAACAATAGGAGTATCCCTATTGTCCTCCTTGTCATTTTGATGAGTTTTAGAACTCTTCTCATTGTACAGAGAAGCATTCAATATCCTCCCACACACTATGGAGTGATAAGTGATACATATCTTCATTTAATTTATAGATTGCTCATTAAGACTTTATGCTTGTTATATACTCTCTCTCTCTCATTGTTAGTAGTGATCTATTTTTAGCTTATGTGAATGGTTGGTTGAGTGAATAATCTTCTACTACTCTTATATGGCATGTGGATGTGAGTAAATGTAAGAGAAGATTGATTTGAGATTCACAGATACATGCATATACTTGCAAGATGCTCTATAATAGATATTTAACATTCAAATATTCTTGTGAGGATGTGAGCTTATTTATATCTCGTTTGTGGTATTAGAGCATACCATACACTCCTCTTGCTTATTTCATCAGTGGTATCAGAGCCACATATGTGTGGGTAAGAGCCTATTGAAGCTCTTTGGGATATTGGAAAAGAGGACATGTTTTATGATTGTGGATTGGACTCAAGAAGCATACACAAGGAAGTATGCAAGTATGCAAGAGGGATGCTAGTCTAAGAGGCATGCTATAGTTGCATGAAATTTTGCTTTGTAATTGAAAATTGAAACAGGTTTGTTGAATCATTGGAGAAGCATTTGGAAGAGTACCATCCAAGTTTGGGAAGTGATTGAGACAAAGATCCATAATGCTATCGGTCATTGAAGAAGTCCCCCCAAGGTATATTTGGTTAATTGAGTGATTGAAAAGTGCTTGAAGATACTTGAACTGAACATATGTTTTGAAGAGGTCAGAAACAAGGTGACCTAAAGCTACAAACGTCAAGAAAGGAAGCTTGATGCTTCATAAAGAAGAAGGTTTCTAGTTATTGGTTGATTCAATATGTAAATGCATCTATTTTGTGGTAGTACATTGCTTGCACAATCTTGGTTTGTTGATAGTTAAGATTAATCTTGAAAAGGGGTGATTAAGCTTTCACTTGGAAAGCTAAGAAATCTCATTGTGAGAGGAGGATTGGCTTTTCTTCTTATCTAACATATATGATTGGTAGTCTAAAGGCTAGAGTAATGGATTTCTCTATAGGTACTAAGACTGAGAAGCCAAATAAGAATCAAGAAAAGGTTACTAGGGAGTAGATTCTTGAAGTTTTGAGAAAGAGGTGCATTAGTTTATGTGCACACACCACCAGATCAAAGAAAGAAGGTGGTATAAGAGAGCACATTCATTTATTGGCCAAGATCATATTCAAAGGGAAGGAGCAAGCAATGATTTGACTCAAAGGGGTTCAAGAGGAGCACTTGGAAGTGCATATGTTGAAGCTCAAAGTCAAGGACAAAGCATGGAAGCACATCAAAAGGTGGACACATGAGGAAAGGGAGCAAGTAGGGAGCTCCAAGAAGTGTATGTCAAATTTTCAGAAGAATCCCCTACAAAAATAGTGATTTTCATCACTAGAAACCATTGTAAATACCATTATCTATTTTTAGTAACTCCATTTTGTTCAAGCCGAGGAGTCCTCGAGCTTGAGGAGTATTAGAAGTACCATCATACCAATTTTCATAATTTTTAGACTTCGTTTGAGCCCTCAAATAAGCCCTGGAACCTAATTTTTAACTAGGCCGGACACTAGGTCTGGACAGGGCCAAAACTAGTCAAAAAACTATAAAAAGAGCTAGAGAGCTCATTTTTGAGGTTAGCTTGTTAGAGAATAGAACTTTTGTAAGAGAACTCTTTTGCAATCTAAGCTTTCCATTGTTCCTCTCTTTGATCTTACTTTGTGCGCGTGTGTGTGTATGTGTGTGCATGTTTGTGTGCTTTCACTCACGCACTTGTGCCTTCACTTGCTCGTGGTCTTCATACCGGTCCTCACGTCTCCGCGGATTGACAAGTAAAGGAGATGGTGCTTACGCTTGAGCTACACCAAATTTTGGCGCCGTTGCCGGGGAGAGAGCTTCGAGGACGAGCGATTGTGATGGTAAGATCGTAGATTTGCGACGTTGGAAGGTAAAAAAAAACTGTCATTTCAGTTCATTTTCTGTTTTTTCCTCTTCATCTTCATCATCATCATCATCTCCACCTTCTTCCATCTTCTTCTTCATAGAAAATTCTTGTTTTTTAGTGCATTTTCACCATCTTCATACCATTTTTCATGCATTATTGTGTGGGAAGGAGTTAGGAGAAGCAAGGGAGAGCAAGCGCTGTGTTTTTTTCATGATTTTCTGCTCATACGGAGCTCGCCATAGCCGGCGCTCAGAAATTTGAATTTCCCGCCAAAAAACGCGATTCTGTGATGAAAATTGCGATTCTGTGAAAATTCAAATTTTTTTGAAAAATCACGATTTTCAGTTTTCCCGCCTAAAAGTTGGTTGAAAAGAATCGCGATTCTGTGTTTTTTCTCAAAAAAAAAACACGATTCTCTGCTCAAAATCGCGATTTTCAAAAAACACGATTCTCTGCTCAAAATCGCGATTCTCACCAATCACGATTTTCAGCAAAAACACGATTTTGTGAAAAACACGAATTTCTGCTCAAAATCGCGATTCTCACAAATCACGATTTTCAGCAAAAACACGATTTTGTGAAAAACACGACTTTCTGCTCAAAATCGCGATTCTCACAAATCACGATTTTCAGCGAAAAATACGATTTTGAGAAAAACACGATTCTCTGCTCAAAATCGCGATTCTCAGCAATCACGATTTTCAGCAAAAACACGATTTTGTAAAAAACACGACTTTCTGCTCAAAATCGCGATTCTCACAAATCATGATTTTCAGCCAAAAATACGATTTTGAGAAAAACACGATTCTGTGGAAAAACACGATTCTCTGGGTCAAAATCGCGATTTTCAAAAACACGATTTTGTGATCAACATCGCGATTTTCAGAAACACGATTTTGTGATCAACATCGCGATTTTCAGAAACACGATTTTGTGATTAACATCGCGATTTTCAAAAACACGATTCTGTGATCAACATCGCGATTTTCATGCCAAAAACACGATTCTCTAAAACACGATTCTGTGCTCAAAATCGCGATTTTCAAATCACGATTTTCTGCTGAACATCGCGATTTTCAGAAACACGATTTTGTGATCAACATCGCGATTTTCTTGTCAAAAAACACGATTTTCAGAAACACGATTCTGTGATCAAAATCGCGATTTTCACAACACGATTTTCTACTCGAAATCGCGATTTTCAAAACACGATTTTGTGAAAAACACGATTTTGTGAACACGATTCTGAAGGTACAAAATCGCGATTTTTTCAAAAGGTCCTGTTTGCCTGTTTTGACCCCCAGGAGCCTGATTTGACATAACTTTCTCATCCAAAGTCCATTTTTTGAGCTCTATAGCTTGTTGGAAAGCTCGTTTCAAATCCTACATGATCTCAACTGTTTTTTTCAAGAATAATGCGTTGATTTTGAGATAGGATAATTTGAAGTTGACCCTCAGGTGGGACTAAGGAACCAAGGGGGCTCCAAAGAATTTTGAACCATACCAAAGGGAAATTTTGGACTCTTGACTAAAGCTTATGAACCTGAGATCTGGTAGACACTTAGGCAAGGATAAACAAAGCATTAGATCTTCTGAGGCTAGTGTCAACCATACATCCAAGTCTTGGACACAACAACTAAGTGGTGATCTTTTACTAAGTTCAGACACAAGTGATTCAGAAATGTCTTTTAGCATGGGAAAACCTGCAGGTGGCTCAGGGACTGCCCATCTACAAACACCGGAAGGTCCCTATAAGACACAGTTGGAATATATTCGGACCAACCAATTAGGTGCTCGCATCTATGAGGATGGTCTGAGACGATCAGTGGTCCAACTCAAAAATCCAGATCAATCCTTTGGACTGGAACACCCAGTGGTCAAGCTCGAAGAGGGTTCATACATTGATAAGGAAGGAACCATGTATGTGGTCACCAACCTACCAGATAGGACTGATGAGTTTGGAAATGTCATTCCTGAGAATGAAATAGGAGACCTAGAACAAGGAAACGTAGGACAAGGACCCCAGACTCCTAGAGGTAAGTCAGTTTTGACCCGAGTGATCACTCCGGACTGGATCCCTCAAGACAACAAAAGCATAGAACTATTTTTGAGTAGAGAAACAGAGGAAGCCTTTTGGAGGTTCAAGCCAGATCAACCTAGCCAATTGGGCATAGTTATCATCTATGAATTCAAAGATCCTGAGATACCAGGCAAAGTTGTCTACCTGGATAACACATCAGAGAAAATTTTCTTGGTAACAGAACATGATAGACATGCATATACTTGGAAGAATGAAATGATCTTCCCCCCACCAAGATCCAATGTTTCCCATGGCCTCCAAGGGGTAGGATCATCCCAGGCTCATGAAGCCCAGAGAGAAAGAACTAGAGAGAGACCTGAGGTAAGTTTTGCACACACCGTGGGCAGGAATGGGTCAGGATTTGAAAATGAAAGACCTGAAAGAGAGAGACATCAAGCACATAGGCAACAAAGAGATGAACAGGATTCTCCATTAAGAACCCTTAGACCCATTCACGTGATCAAGGCAATGAAGAACTATTTCGATGGGACAGGGGATCCTTATGATCATGTGGCCGAGTACAAACAAGTGCTGAGAGCCGAACAAATTGAGGACTGGTTCACCCAGTACGAGGCATTTGGTTTGACCCTTAAAGGCACTGCCTTAGCTTGGTTTCAACCATTGAGTAGAAGCAGCTATCGCGATATAGGTCAACTGCTAGACGAATTCATTGTAGAATTTTCCAAGAGTGGTATCAGGCATAACACATCGTCCCTGATCCATAGTTTCAAGCAGACACCCCAAGAAACAGTGCGACTAGCAGGTAGAAGGTTCAGACAGTACCTAGAAAGATGCCCTACTCCAGAGTTACCCACACCAGCTAAACAAGTGGCTTTGTTCTTAGATGGCTTACTGAGCACAAAATTAAGATCATATGTGTACTTGAAAGAGCCTAGATCCATAGAAGAGTGCGTGTGGACGTGCATCGACATAGAAGATAACTTGGGTGAGGAGTTGGGATTGTCCAAACTCTACAAAGATTCGGATAGTTCTACTAGTCATACTTCAAAGATCTCCACAGAAATAGAAGAGATAGCTGAGCAAGTTGCCAAGAAGCTGGGAGTCCAAAATAAACAAACACAGAGAGTCACTTCATTGAATCGGTGCTATACTTGCGGAGGTGACCACATGGCTAACGTATGCCCAATGCAAAACCAAAACATTAGAGAAAGGAATGCTCCATATTGCACTATTGAGAGAAAATACACAAACCACACGGCTCAAGATTGTCCCTACAATGGGCAGGCTGTTAGACAAAATTATCAGCAACCTTACCCACAAGGTAGGTATCAGAATCAATACCAACAGCCATATTATAGACCACAACAGCAATATCAGGTACCACATAGGCCACAACCTGTCTTGGGAAACCAACCACCAGCTCCAGCCAACGTGATTCCAGTCAAATATGCTGTGGGAGAGGAAAATCCAAATAGAGCATTGGTGCCCCTAACCCCATGGATACCAGATAATGATTCTCATGCTCATAGTTCAGACTACTCCCATGAAGGTAGTCCACATGCGTATTACACAGGGTCACCTGAACATAGTGAGATTTACTCGTATCAATATGAGGCGCCACCTATGGAGCAAAATTGGGAGCCAGAATACTCCAATGTCATGTACACACATCCTAACCCTAGGCCCCAGTTGAGACAAATGAGACCACAAGCCCCTAGAGGATCTTGTTTCAGATGTCATGGTGACCATTTCATTCGTGACTGTCCCCACCCATCATCTCCGAGTCAAGGACAGGCTATCACCATACAGGCTTTTTGTCCTGATTGTGGCAAAGACCATCTCCCCAGAGATTGTCCAAGAAACCCCTCCAGTGCACCCAAGATTACACCCATTAATGTGGTAGGCTTAGTGGCAGATCCAAGTTCAAGTAGTAACAATGTGGCTCCTATACAAGCGGTCACTAGAGCACAAGCCTTACAGCAGGATAAACCAACAGAACAATCAGAGTCGAGTGAATCAGGAGAGCCTAGTAAGAGGAAAACAAGAACATGGAAGGATACCAGAGAGAAGGCCAATCGCAAGTGGAATAGAAAGTTATCGGAACTAGAAGAAAGTTTAAAAGAAGCGAAAACAAAAATAGAAGACATTGCATCTCAAAGCCCCTCGCATGCCGAAACTCCATCCACTCCGCCTCATCCCACCCCACCACCCATTGTAAATAGACCACAACCAGGGTCTGTTCTTGCAGATCCAACCCCAGAAGGCCTGGACATGATGTTCAAGGCCTACCAGGCTCGACTTCAAGAAGGGCCTACAGCGGCAAACCTAGACAAGAGTTACCCTAGAGCAGATTTAGAGATTGAACGGATGAAAATGTGCATGAAAATGGTAGAACAAGCTCAAGCCATACTTGAGACTAGTCAAAAGTTCAATCAGACGAACTCTATCAAATCGCGATTTGCATTTCCAGGGCTTACTAGAACGATTAGAGCAGTTGGTAAACAAACCACAAGTTTCTCTACCTCCACAGGCTCAACCAGTTATTGAAAGAGGAAGCCCACCACCAAGGGGAGCTTATGTTCCTAATTCCACGGATGCTGGAATACCTCCTTCTATTCAACAGTACTCTCAAGAGTTCTTGCGGGAAATACAGGAAGATAAATGGGCCAAGGAGAAGGGTAATTCCCCTCCTATTCCTGAGATTGATGATCTTCATGATCAATTTCCCCAAGACATTCCATCTATTTACGGAGATGAAGCAGAACAACAAGAAGACGAAAGGTTAGATTTTGAATCTAATACCTTAGAAGAACTGCCTCAATTTCCAGGCCCATGGGAATCTGAATCTCTCCAGATTAGAGCTCCTACAATACTAGTAAGAAATGAAGACTCAGTGGTTCCAAGGAACACGGATGTCGTGAAGAACACTAAGGTTCAGTGTCATCTCACTGTAGAAGAGCTGCTCAAAGCAAAACCTGAGCTTTGGAATCATGTGAAGGATCAAGTCCCAGAACTTGAGTCCAACATGCCAAAAGCAGGCTCCAAGCAAAGGGTACCAGAGATACCTCTAGACAAAATAGGGGACATGTGTGAGGGTGAAGAAGGTAATACTTATCTTCCAATCACTTACCAAGGTTACACAACCAAAACAATCATAGATTCAGGTGCTGGTGTTGCTATTGCAACCACCTCCTTGTGGAAGCAATGGGGCAAGCCCACATTAAGACCAACTCGAATGAAGCTTCAAATGGCTGATGGTCATTTTGAAAGACCTCTAGGATTGCTAGAAGGGATCACTCTAACCACTTGTGGTGTAGAGTTTGAGCACACATTTGCTATATGTGACTTTGAGAAAAATAATGTCTATGAGATGATCCTAGGAAGACCCTTCCTACGACAATTGCAAATAGTACAGGATTGGGGAACTAACTCCTTGTATTTGCAGCACTTAGGGGTCACCACCAAGGTCAATTTGAAGGATTACACCTTCAGAGATGTACCACCACTACAGTGGAATTCTATCCACAAAGTGAAAGAAGATTCCATCTCTGTGCATTCTGAAAGTTCACCTGATCCATCATGGCTGCATGAAGATACTCATTTGTGGATGTGCAAAGTCGCAAAGGAAGAGGAAAAACATTTAAAGGCAAGAGAAGAAGGAACTTCGCTAGGAGATAGACCAGTTAGAGACCCAGCCTACACACCGATGATCTTTCCAGATGAGGAGTTTGAGCCTCATGGCTGGCCAGAAATCTTAGCCACCATGGACATTGTTGTCAATGAGGAACAGTGGACACCTCATTGTGATGAGGAGGGTTATGATATCTCAGTGTTCATGTGCCAACCCTTGCTAGAAGAATGTGACCCTAGTGATGTCATAGAAGAAGAAGAGAATGACGATGATCTAGAGTCTATTGTGATGGATAGTTGCTTTAACTCAGAGCAGCACTATCTAGAAGATATAGGAGTGTTCACCCAGAAAGAAGAAGAACCTCTCACAAGTATTAAAACAGTCAACTCAAAAGATGGAAGTGAGAGTAGTCAAAAGAAAAAGAAAAGAAAAGCAGTGAAACAAGAAAAGGAGGAATCATTGTTCGAAGTACTAGAAAACTTCAAGAAATATGAAGTTGACGACCGCAAAATTTTGGTACGAATGCCTAAGAGAGAGGCCATCATAGGAGAATCATATGATAATAAAGAAAAGACCAAGAAGATTGTAGTGACCATTGAAGAGAACGAAGAGAGATGCACATATATAGGAGATGACCTAAGTGCAAGAGAAGAAATGGAGCTCATAGCTCTATTAAGGGAATATAGGGATGTGTTTGCATGGCACTATAGAGACTTGAAAGGGGTAGATCCAAGAATTTGCTCTCATACTATCCCCATGACTGTTGATGCTAAGCCCACCAAACAGAACCCCTACACATATAATGATACCTATGCAGCCAAAATAAAAGAAGAAATTGATAGGTTGATTGAAGCTGGATTCATCTATGAGATTGAGCATACCGAATGGGTGTCCCCCATTGTTGTGGTACCCAAGAAGAACGGGAAGTTGCGAGTGTGTATTAACCTTAAAAAAGTTAATGCCGCTACGATTAGAGATAGTTATCCACTTCCAATCACAGAACACCTTTTGGAGCGTGTTGCAGGCAAGGAAGTTTATAGCTTCCTTGATGGATTTTCAGGTTACAATCAAGTAGCCATTGCCCCAGAAGATCAACACAAAACAGCTTTTGCTACAGAGTGGGGAATCTTTGCATTTCGTGTGATGCCATTTGGGCTCACCAATGCACCTGCAACATTCCAAAGGCTCATGTGTCATGTCTTCAAAGAGTTCTTGCGAAAGAGCTTAGAAGTGTATGTGGATGATTTATGTGCTCATTCCCAAGAAAGAAGGGTTCACATCCCTGAGCTCAGACAAATCTTCAACAAGTGTAGAGAATATCGAGTGTGTCTAAACCCAGAAAAGTGTGTGTTTATGGTGCGTCAAGGTAAAATCTTAGGTCATATTGTTTCTAAGAATGGAATCTCAACAGATGAAGATAAGGTACGAGCCATAGCAGAGCTACCAAGGCCAAGGAATGTTAAAGAGGTACAAGCCTTTATGGGCCATTGTGGATATTACCGCAGGTTTATCCACATGTACGCGATCATAGCTAGACCCCTTTATGCCTTGTTGTCTAATTTTGAGTGGAACGACGAATGCGAGAATTCTTTCAACGAACTGAAGAAACGTTTGTGCACGGCACCAATACTCACCACTCCTGATTGGAATAAACCATTCCATGTCCATGTGGATGCATCCAATCATGCCATAGGATGTGTGCTAGCACAACCCACAAGTGAAGGAAACTTAGATTTGCCCATAGCATATGCTAGTAGACAGCTCACTGCAGCTGAACGGAACTATACCACAACTGAGCGAGAGGGCTTAGGCATGGTATATGCTGTGAAGAAGTTTAGACACTATTTATTGGCCAACAAGTTCAAGTTTTTCACTGATCATCAAGCTTTGTTATATTTGGTCAATAAACCTTGCAATACTGGACGCTTAGTAAGATGGTTCCTCTTACTAATGGAATATGACTTTGAAGTTGTTGTCAGGAAAGGTAGAACCCACCTTCGGGCAGATCACCTTTCTCGCATCACTTCAGGAGAGTCACCGCAAGGAGTGTCTGACAAATTACCCGATGCTTATCTGTTCAATTTAGAAGTTGTTCCTAAATGGGCAAATAAGTTGGTACCAGTCCTAACCTTTGGCCCTGCAAATAAGAATGTGAAAACATCACAAGAAGAAATTGTAAAATCACAAAAATATCACATATTAGCAGGAAGCATGTACAAACAAGATACGGAGGGCGTATTAGCTTGTTGTGTCGAGGATGATGAACATAATAGTTGGTTGCAGCAAGCTCATGAAGGATTGCTAGGAAATCACTATTCTAAACAACGAACATTGCAGAATCTAAAGCGTTTAGGAGTGTATTGGCCTAGCATGGACAAAGAAATACATGAGTGGATTAAGAATTGTCCAAGGTGCAGAGAGAGACCCCCAGTGGAGCATGCGACCCTTTATCAAGTGTCATTAATTCCAGATTGGAGTGCTCCATTGGTAGAGTTTATGAGATCGGGAAGATTACCCAAAGAGGCTAGTCTAGCAAGAAGAAGAAGCATGGAGCAAGAGGCTCAAGGCTATGCCCTAGTAGGAGACAACATATACCGAAGAGGCAAAGATGGTTACTTAAGACTGTGCGTTCACGAATCAGATTATTTGAAAGTCTTAGAGACTGCACACAGTGGTGTTGCAGGTGGACATTTTGGTCCTGACCGAGTGATCAAGACCATTCTATTCTGAGGACTTTGGTGGCCCACTCTTCATATGGACGCACATACCTATGTGAAGAAATGTGACACATGCCAACGTGCACAATATCCAGTGAGAAAAGACGAGATGCCCTTGAGGCCAATGATGGGAGGACGTGCATTTTCGAAGTGGGGCATAGACTTCATAGGTCCTATTAACCCCCCAGCTAGAAACTCCCATGCAGAGTACATCATTGTAGCCACAGATTACCTTACAAAGTGGGTAGAAGTCAAAGCCACAACAAAGAATGATGCTCAGACTACGGCTAAGTTCTTATTCGAGAATGTGTTCACAAGATATGGACTACCAATAGAGTTGGTGAGTGATAGAGGCACACACTTCTTGAATGAAGTCATTGAAAATCTTCTCCAAGAATTCTTGGTGATACATAAGAAATCTGCCCCCTATCACCCACAAGCCAACGGACAAGCCGAGAGTACCAATAAGATCCTCTGTAACGTATTGACAAAACTGGTAAATAATAAACGCTCTGATTGGGACAAACAACTTCATCATGCTGTTTGGGCTTATCGAGTTGCCTACAAAACGGTACTCAACGCCACCCCATTTCAGATGGTCTTCGGACAGAACGCGGTGCTACCATTAGATTTCTTAATCCCTGCCTTAAAAGTAGCACAAGAGTATGAGTGGAATGGGCATGAATTGTCCTCTAGGATCTTTGATCTTGAACGCTTGGGTGAGACGAGGCTACGAGCGGCAGCAGGCATCTACGCTGCAAAGAAAAGACAAAAGGCATACTTTGATGCACACATCAAGGATAAGGGGTTGAAAGAGGGAGATCTAGTGTTGGTATACACACTAAAACAACATGCCCGTAAGCTGGAAAAAAGAGGATACGGACCCATGATCATTAATAGAATTTCCACTAGTGGTGCAGTTCAGTTGGCCACGCTAGAAGGAGATATCTTGCCAAACTATATTAGTGGCTGTAGAGTCAAGCTATATCAAGAACCTCTTACTGAGGATATGCTAATGAGACTCAACACTGCTAAGAAGCGAAAAGATGAAGAGTTAAGAGTGAGAGAAGAAGCACAGGTAGAGGCCAGAGAGCGTATTAGGCAAAATAAGTTAAGGCGATTAGGCCTAGAAGTCAACTCAAAAGCCCCAAAATATCACATGGATATGTGTCAAAAGTCAGGCATAGCGACTTCTCAGGTCATTGACCGAAGACCCTTTGTGACCATAGAGATAGGACAAGGGAAGGGTGCAAGGACGGTGAAAGCATTGATTGACTCAGGTGCAGCAAGTAGTGCAGTTAGACTTTCCTACTGCCAAGACTTGCAGTTGAACATCAATCCCATAGAAGCTTATCTCATAGGTTTGGGAGGTGTGGAAACCCCTTGTTTGGGCGAGGTGGAACTTCCCATCTACCTTCACGATGTTCCAATGAAAGTCAAAGCGCTAGTATGTCAAGATGAGAACCTTACAGAACCACTTGTCCTGGGTCAAGATTGGATCTATGACCATGCAATTAACTTAAACCTAAGAAGTCAAATTCTTCAAGTTTGGGCACATGAACAATGCATTACATTAGAATTAGAGAACTGCATGCTCCTAAATCATGGCACCACACACTCTCTTAGTTCTTCCAAGACTAATCATATGAAAGAAGATGTTGTATGTGTCAAAAGCTCTATGATGCAGAAGGAGTCAATCGTGGAAGACCAGGTTCGAAGGCGGGTGGATCTTCCTTCTTCTCCAAAGAATCAAGTAGCCACTGTTGTGAGTCCACCACACAAGCAAACACAACCGTTCACGATAACTGCTACATCAAATAGAAAGACACCATTCGATAAAAAAGCAGTTATGAGCATGAAGCAGATATGGGTACGCAAAGGAGAGCAACCACCAGCCTTGCCCCCACAAATCCCATCCATGCAAACCAACCAGGCCAGAAGACGAAGGAAGCAGCTCAAACAAGCTCAATCACAAGGTATCCAACAAGTTTGGGTGCCTAAGAAGTTAGCTGCAGCTCAACAAGGGCAATTACAGATATGGGTACCTAAGAAGCTCCTACATCCACAACAACCTTTGTTCTCCCACATGCAAAGGGTTTCAACAAAGAAGCCAAAAAGAGAAAAGGGTAAGAACCACGTACAGAGACCAAAGGAAGAGCAAATCAGCTCGTCAACATTAGTAGGAAGACATGCAAAAAGGATATGGGTTTGGAAGCCAAAAGTGCAAGTAGCCTCCACCGAACCAAAGCGTCAACCACACTGGATACCACCGTTCAGAAAGCATCCAAAGAAAAAGACGCCTGAAGTGACCTCTACACTGCCAAATGATGTTCTAAAGTGGACTCCAATAAGGAGGATTACATCAGTTCGAGACTCAACGGATACCTCCACCAAGGTCGGCATCAACCTCCGCAAATAACATCAAAAGCCTCGAACGAGCAACAACCATGTGCTCCTTGCACAACCCTGTCTTTTGCACCATTCAGGTCATGCATTTCCAAAGTATGCATTAATATAGGGCCACATTACACGGCCGTGCATAGACACACTTGAGAATCCCATGCACAAGAGCACAGTGACATATGTCAAACTTTTCTATTGATACTAACTTTTGTGTTCTTGTTGGTGATATCCTTTCCCAAAAAAAAAAAAAAAAAAAAAAAAAAAAAAGAGAAGTGGGAGAGAGTTTGTTCCCAGGTTTGGTTTATGAAACATGAATGAGTCATGCTTAGTTGAAGGTGGAACTGTTGATTACTAGGCATTTATCAACTTGGATAGAAGTGTGTCTCGGCCAATAGTGAAATTATTGCTGCCTTATCTGGTAGAGGACAAGCATTTGGCATGAACATGGCATCTACAACTATGATTTTCTCTTACCATGGTAGGAATGAAGAGCTTGAAGGTCCGCAACTTGAGTGATGCTTAACTACTTCATGTACCAGAGCATCCAAGGAGATATCTGCAAAAGGTAGTTCTGGAGGAGAAGACTCCTGCATATGGTGAGCTAAAGAGCATATGTGAAACTCAGCTTGGTGTAGTTACCCGATGTTGCTTGCCAAGGAATATAAAGCAATTCAATTCTCAGTATTTCCTGAACCAGTATGGAACAGTAGCACTGGTGAATGGTCTATGTCAATCAGCATGGTAATCTCTTAGAAACCGGCACGTGTCCAATATTCCTCTGAGTGTCAATATAGGGAAGTGAACGTGCATGAGCCCAAGCTCAGAAATGCACATTGTTAGTGACAAATGTTGCTTTGAAAAGAGGAGAGGGGATCCACCACTCAAAAGATCTCATCAGTGGACAATCAACATGGACATTCATCAACAAGGTTCCATCCCAAAGGCCGAGTGTACAACACGAAGAGGCAAACATCCATCAACCTTCGCCATGGTAAGTATCTTTACTCTGGAAACACCATAACCATGATAGTTTAGGAAACCTCTTCGTCAGCATACCCTTGAGCACTTAGCTCAAGACCCGCAATTTTTGCACCATACTTCTTCCAATGCATTTTCCAAGTAAGCATGCGTAGGGCTACATTACAAGGCCGTGCACAAGGCACATACTTTTTTCAACCCAGGCACGAACACACTTACCCATCATTCATTATGGGTTATGAGTAGTTGGCATGAATGCTCTCAACATCATCTTTAAAAGAGCTAGCAGACATCATGGGAACAACATCCATATCTCGGAAGCAAATTGAAGCCAGTAGTTGCTCCAAATCACTCTTGACAACCTCTTCTGAGCAACTTGCAGTTTTGAAAGCTCACAACGACACATTCTTGCTGGAATCCAAGGAACCAGCTCATACAACGGATGGACACCACCTCTCAAAGCACTACACAGAACAGCCCTTCCAACAAGGGTTTGTCAGGGACGACAGACTCGAGAGGGGGGGGAGTGTTGAAGCTCAAAGTCAAGGACAAAGCATGGAAGCACATCAAAAGGTGGACACATGAGGAAAGGGAGCAAGTAGGGAGCTCCAAGAAGTGTATGTCAAATTTTCAGAAGAATCCCCTACAAAAATAGTGATTTTCATCACTAGAAACCATTGTAAATACCATTATCTATTTTTAGTAACTCCATTTTGTTCAAGCCGAGGAGTCCTCGAGCTTGAGGAGTATTAGAAGTACCATCGTACCAATTTTCATAATTTTTAGACTTCGTTTGAGCCCTCAAATAAGCCCTGGAACCTAATTCTTAACTAGGCCGGACACTAGGTTTGGACAGGGCCAAAACTAGTCAAAAAACTATAAAAAGAGCTAGAGAGCTCATTTTTGAGGTTAGCTTGTTAGAGAATAGAACTTTTGTAAGAGAACTCTTTTGCAATCTAAGCTTTCCATTGTTCCTCTCTTTGATCTTACTTTGTGCGCGTGTGTGTGTATGTGTGTGCATGTTTGTGTGCTTTCACTCACGCACTTGTGCCTTCACTTGCTCGTGGTCTTCATACCGGTCCTCACGTCTCCGCGGATTGACAAGTAAAGGAGGTGGTGCTTACGCTTGAGCTACAGCATAGGAGGCATCAAGGTATATTGAGATGAAATATGTTCATTTCATGTGTGCCTTGAAGGTGAGATAAGGAAGATCTCAACTAAATAGAGATCAAACCATTTGTGGAAAAGTAAATTATGTGAAACTTTTTTGAAGATCTATGTGAGTATCTAGTAGGTGAAGAGCTCCAACAAGATCCGATTCAAGATCAAGGGGAAGATCATGAGTATAAGAATACTAATAAAGACTTTGACTTTCCAGACAAGTCAATATGGAGTGAATAAAACCATGCAAAGTCTTCCTTGGTGAGTTAGCTAAATGGTTTAAAAATTCAGCACTTCAAGTTTTTGGCAGATTCTTTGAAGAAGATACTAGCATGAAGAATGAATTCTAGGCAACCAAGAATGAAGAAGAAAGTGATCAAGTGAAGAGACAACAAGAGGAAGATTTAGCAACGCCATCAAGAGCAGCGATCAAAGAAGACCCAGGACAAAAGCTCCCAACGGAGTCAAGAGGATGAGATGAAGAATTAGAAAACTCATCTAAAATAACCACACCAAAGGACATGGATGATGAAGAAGCCAGAAGCAAAGGTAAAGATTCAAGCTTGGATAGATCTTTCTTTGGAAGCAAGATACATATTCACTCACTTTCCTTTCTTCCATACACGTGTATGGAAAAGAGAATTGCTACCTCTCCAAAGTGATCATTTGGAGATAGAAAAACATGAAGACAAAGAATTCTTGAGGGTAACGAGGTCTTGGATAGGTAACTATGTACTACCTATTTCAAGATTTCAAAGAGATCCAATTTAATGTAGCAATGGAAAGAAAAATGAAGATGAAGCTACAAATCACCCAAGAAGCTCATGAAGCTCTCAAAAGGGAGGACTTCATATGGAGAATCGCATGGTGCTTCCCAAGTCCATCTTGAGGGGGAGTGCTGAAAATGTGGAAGCTTCAATTGTGAAGCCTAATATCAAGTTTTGCCTTTCATTCCTTAATTTCATCACTTAGTTTTAGTTCTGTCTTGAATAGAGCATATGAATCAACTCTTAAATACTTTAAATTGAATCTTAGTTCAAGATCAAAGCTAAAATCAAGTCTAATGAGCTGAAAAGCTATGTGAGTGGATCACAAGTCATATCTAAATCTTGCCCATGAAATTTTGGAGAGAAAATTCTGGAAATCATCACCTAAATGCATGCACCTCACTTTTGTGTGATCAAAGCTGAGAATGAGGAGCCGACCAACCAATGTGATTGAGAGATTATGTCTCTCTAACTAAACTACCTCTTCAACATTCTCAAGAGCCACTCTCTACACTCTATACAAAGAGCAGAGAAGCCCACTACTTTCTTCAGCTCTTCTTAACAATAGGAGTGTCCATATTGTCCTCCTTGTCATTGTGATGAGTGTTAGGACTCTTGTCATTGTATAGAGAAACATTCAATATCCTCCCACACACTATGGAGTAATAAGTGATTCATATCTTCATTGTATAGATTGCTCATTAAGAGTTTATTCTTGTTATATACTCTCTCTCTTTCTCTCTCTCTCTCATTGTTATTAGTGATCTATTTTTAGCTTATATGAATGGTTGGTTGAGTATATAATCTTCTACTACTCTTATAAGACATGTAGATATGTGTAAATGTTAGAGAAGATTGATTTGAGACTCATGGATTCGTGCATATACTTGCAGGTTGCTCTATATAAAAGTGCATGTGATTCTATATATGTTATTGTATCGTAATCTATACTTCTAAGATTAATTGGGCAATCTTAGATATGTTTGTTGAGTGCGAAATGAGCATACACACATATGTGGGAAGGTGGATTTAATAGTGCTTGAATAAGAAAGGCACTTGAATTGTACCACATCTCATGTGTGACAATAGGTTTGAGGATCCTACCTTGTTGTGAAGAATCATGGATGCTTATGTACATCCCAAGCATTGAGTAATGGTATATGAAGAGTTTGCTTTATGCATGATTGGATAATAAGATGTTTTGTTGAAGTGAAGGAGGATTATTGAAGCCTCTAGCAACTTGTCAAATGATTGTAAAGACCCATTTTGGACAGGTTTTTATAATTGGGGGAGGGTGATATTTGAAAATACCCTTGGAAAAGTTTAAAATAGCCCCTTACTTATGAATTTCAAAGATGGACAATGTGTGCTCAACGATCTAAGATTACCAAGAATATGTGAGGCTTTAGAAGTCATAGAAGAAGTTTTATGTGAATAGAAATCTGGATGACAGAGGTTATCTAGAGAAGAGAAAAGAAGCCCACTACTTTCTTGAGCTCCTCTTGAGAATAGGAGTATCCATATTTTCCTCTTTGTGATTGTGATGAGTGTCAGGACTCTTCTCATTGTGTAGAGAAGCATTCAATATCCTCCCACACACTATGGAGTAATAAGTGATTCATATCTGATTGCTCATTAAGAGTTTATTCTTGTTATATACTCTCTCTCTTGCTCTCTCTTTCTCTCTCTTTCATTGTTAGTAGTGATCTATTTTTAGCTTATATGAATGGTTGGTTGAGTGTATAATCTTCTACTAGTCTCATAGGACATGTAGATCTATGTAAATGTTAGAGAAGATTGATTTGAGACTCATGGATACGTGCATATACTTGCGGGTTTCTCTATATAAAAGTGCATGTGATTCTATATATGCTAGTGCATCATAATCTATACTTCTGAGCTTGTTTGTGCAGTCTTAGATATGTTTCTTGCGTGCCAAATGAGCGTACACACATATGTGCGAAGGTGGATTTAATAATGCTTGAATAAGAAAGGCACTTGAATAGGTTTGAGGATCCTACCTTGTTGTGAAGAATCATGGATGCTTATGTAAATCCCAAGCATTGAGTAATGTTATATGAAGATTTTGTCTTATGCATGATTGGATAATAAGATGTTTTGTTGAAGCGTAGGAGGATTGTTGAAGCCACTAGCAACTTGTTAAATGATTGTAGAGACCCATTTTGGACAGGTCTTTATAATTGGAGGAGGGTGCTGTTTGAAAATACCCTTGGAAAAGTTCAAAATAGCCCCTTAGTGAGGAATTTCAAAGATGGACAATGTGTGCTCAACGATCTTAGAGAGCGATTACCAAAAATATGTGAGGCTTTAGAAGTCGTAGAAGAAGTTTTATGTGAATAGAAGTCTGGATGACAAAGGTTGTCCAGAGAATGTATGTGGACTCACAATAAATGTGAGTGATATAAAATTTAAAGGAGATAGTATTTAAAATCCCATGTGATCGGTTCTAATTCTAAACCTATGAGTGAACACGCGAGTGTGCCGCCAACAAATTTGGATAGTAATTAAAATGATAATCACCATTGCCTTAGACCCCATAATTGGGGGACCTTGGTAACCCCCTTTCCTTCCAATACCTTAGATAGTCCAATTTCACCTTCATCCAACATGCAAGTTAGGATTCCCATCAACTAGGTAATGCATGATGGGTTCTCCTCATAATGGGAGCCTAAAAAATATGCAATACAAAACACACTCATGAGGTGTAGACATTGGTCATATACTAAATATCTCTCTCTCTCTCTACCTCTCTTTGATGTGTTGTGATAGAATAAGATCTCAATCTACTTGCTAGTGCACCATAACTCATCTCAACAACAGCATAAGGTTAAACAATAGCATGATAAAGTAAATTTTTAACCTAAGGAAGGTATGGCATACCAAAACCATGTTATCCAAGAGCAACAAAAGGCATCTCAGGTAATCATACTACAAGTTTGTCTAATGAGTTGTATGTATATTTGGTGCAAGCCCCAATTTTTTTAAAGGTAGGGTAGTCTTGCAACTGGTTGTGGAGTTTACTCAACAACTATTTGCTAGGATCAACATTTTTTTTTTACTAGTGAGGAGGAAACTATTATGGTCAAGACAACACCTCCTATAGATGTGGATAAAAATATCCTTGTTATTAATTTATTAATTGATAGTACTTCTTTTTCAGTGATGTTAGTAAATAGAGGCTTGCAAGTGAAAATTAAGGACACTATCCGAGAGAATGTGCATAAGCAGCTTAATGTAATATAGTGGAAACCTACACTACATGTACATATCCCATGATTTTGGGGAGACCATGGCTTAGATAAGCCAAGATGAAGCAACTTTGGGGAGTTGTAGTAATAAAGATATCCAAACAAAAGTTTTGTTCGGAATTGATCAAGAAAATAACTATACCATTAGGTTATAGAACATTGTATTTTGAAGGGACAAAGATAGGTCAAGCACCAAATGATGATGAAAGGAAAGAATTCCTATAGAGAAATTCAACAATATTTCTAGTTTTAGAAGCAGATGTTTGAAAATCATGGAAGCAATCAGTAAAAAGAACGGAAACCTAGAGTATGTATTGATTATAGAAAATCAAATGTTGCCACTATAAAGTATCCCTTTCCATTAACTTATCATGACATCCTACTCTAGTCAATAGTAGCATAAGAGATTTATAGTTTCCTAGATGGATTCAAGAGGTTCATGTAGATCATTGTGGCCCCTAAACACAAGGATAAGACTACGTTTTGGATAGTGGGGAGTTTGTACATCTGTAGTCATGAATTTTGGTTTGATGAATGCATCTCTAGCTTTTTAGAAGTGAGTGATGTGGACTTTTTATCCTTATCTTACCACCTTCTATAAAAGTATTTTTGGATGACTTTAGTGCGGAGGGGAAGGTGGTGGACCACTGAAACTAGTTGGAAGTTTGTTTCTTGAAATGCAAGGAATTCAATTTTCATTAAATATTACTAAATTTGTTTTCTTATGTACAAAAAGTATTGCTTTTAGGGCTTTTTGTCAATAATGACGGGATTACAATTGATCCAAATAAAGAGAGCACATCTTGAAGGCAAAACCACAAAAAAGCTATTAAGCACTCAATGTGATTCATTGGACATGGTAAACGGCATAGAAGAATGTTTTAGCATTCGGCACATGTATGCACACCATTAACTTATTTAACTAACAAAAATATTTAGTTTCAAGTGGAGAAGGAGCACAAAAAAGCACTTAACCTTCCTTCAAAAGATGATGATAATGGCACCCATTCTTGTTCCCCATTAGTTTCTACCTTTCCATCGGTTTGTTGATGCTAGCCACATTCCAATAGTAGTTCTAATGTACAAAGTGCAAAAAGTATGATATGAACTCATTTAGTGCACAAAGTATTGAGTAATGCTAAGAAAAATTATAGTGTAACTAAAAGGGAATGTTCAGTAGTCTTGTTTGGATTGTAGAAGTTTAAACATTACTTGTTGGCCAACAATGTAACTATTTATGTTGATTACCAAGCACTTGTTTATTTGGTGAAGAAATATCATTTATCAAGAAGTCTAGCACGATGTGATTATACATTCATGCATAGGCCAGGAAGTGAGCATGCTACTGCAAATTATTTGAGTAGATTGGAAATGGGGGATGCTCTTACTCAATACTCAGATGGTTGACCATACACATTATTGTTCACGGCTTAGCCTACGATTATATATGACATGGTATGAGGATATGTAGTTCCTCACTATAGGTATACCTCTAAAATATGAGAAGCCTAATAAAAGGGAGTACTTACCTTTGTATTATAAGGAATTCGATTTCACTTTTTATGTGTTGTACAAGAGAGGAATTGATTAGATTTTGCACAGATGTGTGCTATGTTTTGAGCAAAAGTGATTCTTAGTTGAAGATCATGAAGAAGCTTCATGAGGCCACTATTTTTTGGGGAAATCACAATAAGCTGAGTACTCGGGGTAGGTTTGTGGTGCCTACTCTTTTTAGAGATGCTTTTTCAATTTGTAAAGAGTTATAGGATAAGTCATATAACTGGAAGGACACTCGAAAAAGATAGAATGCTGTTGGATCTAGTTCTACTAGGGTTCATTTATGAAATGGGATTAGGATTTAATTAGGCCAATGCATCCGACATCTAACAAAACAAGTAATGGGTATATTTTGGTAGCTAACTATTATTACACCAAGTGGTTGGAAGCAATAACTTTGAAGGATAAGAAACCTACTTCTGTTTCAAGTTTTCTATGTAAGAACATTCCTATGTGGGTTTGGATGCCCTATTGAGTTATTCTTAGATCAAGGGGTTGTAAGAACATTCCTATGTGGTTTTGGATGCCATATTGAGTTATTCTTAGATCAAGGGGTATATTTCATGAATGCAATAATTCGGAGTTCACTAAATTGCACCCTATATTCTGTTGCGGACCTCTTAATCTCCAAAGCTTTGATCTTAAATTCCTTCTCTATTTGTTTCTTAAGCTCATTGATTCCTTGAGCATATGTACCTGTGACAATAATATCATCAACATAAATACACATGTATATATATCCACTTTCACTTGCCTTCACTAGCAAGCTACTATCTGCCTTTGATGCTTGATATCCACATTCATTCAAGAACTTAACAAGCCTGTAATTCCATGCTCTTGGAGCGTGCTTCAACCCATACAAAGCTCTCTTTAGTTTACACACATAATCTGATCCAATTGAATCCATGAAGCCTTCTGGTTGCTCCATGTACACTTCATCTGCAATGTATCCATTCAGAAATGCATTCTTCACATCTAACTGTGATAACTTCCATCCTTTACAAGCAGCAATAGCAATGAATAATCTAATTGTAGACATCTTAGCAACAAGACTAAAGGTTTCATCATAATTGTTGATGTATGAAACACCATAAGAAATGAATTAATGTGACACTAGAACACCTCTATGGTCACCATTAACTCATTGCCACTCCAAACTTTGAGAAATGATAGCCTAAAGTGAGAACTTTGCTTCTACAGAAATTCCTAGTCACCGAAATGACATACCTTCAGTATTTTGTTGATTTCTCCTAGCTCAAGTATTATTTCTCCATGAAACTTTATACGCTGAAACTAGAAGAGTAGAGCTTTCCAACAAGCTATCATATGCATCAAACGGATCTCTAGAACTCAAGTTATGGCTCTCACAAGATGACCCTGTATGACCTTCCAAAACTGAAAATTTTACCTGTTTTAGTAAGAGCGCCTGTTTAAAATTAGAATTCGATGCCTAGCATCGACTTGCAACGAGAATTCGATGCCGGGCATCGACTTGGGATGTTTTTGGCCACTTTTCAGCAGGGATTCGATGCCAGGCATCGACTTCCCGCATAAAGTCTTGATCTTTTGGACACCAAAACTATAGGTGATTTCATGCACACTCACAATATGACTTATCAACTGGAATTCGATGCCAGGCATCGAGTTGCTCCAACAACATCATCTTTTCAAGAAGATTTTGCAGTAGATAAAAATCAGATATGAAAATAAGGACTTATCAAGTGAGATTCGATGCCACGCATCGACTTGCTTGGAAAACTTCAACCTTTCAAATCATTACACAGAAGACAAACACTGGAGATGGAGGAAGAAGACTTATACACAGAACTTTAACTAGTTCTTGTCATAACTATAAAAACTCAGAAGCTTACAAGTGCTTTCTCGCTCAGAGAAGCCCGACTATACTCACTCATACAAAAATGAGTTCTTCTCACTTTCTCATTGTCTTCCTCCTTCTTCTTCTCTCCGCGTCAGTTAATACTAACTAACTTATATAGACTTTCTCATTCCCGTGACTTTTAAAAAACTTCTAGAACTAAAGTGAACTAACTTTACAAGTATAATACATTTGTGAATTTGTCCCTTCACATAGGCATGAGGTTTTCTTCCTAAGATTTGACCTTCAAATATATGTCCAATTAGTGATTGTTTCTCCAACAGCTCCCCCTCAATCACTAATTGACATTCCCTGTTTCTTCATATCTTCTTCTTTTCTTTTACTCCTGCCATGCTTTTGAATCTGCTGGTCTTCACACCATCCAAGCTCTTTGTCATTATGTATGCTAACTGATCTTTAGTAGAAATGTACTCCACTTCAATCTCCTTCTCCATTACCTTTTCTCTGAGAAAATGATATTGTATCTCTATGTGCTTTGTCCTTGCATGAAATACTGGATTTGCTGCAAGATAAAGTGAACTCATATTATCTCCATGTATTGTAGGTGTACCTTGATCAATGCCTAAGCTCTTGAACAATGTCTGCATCCATATGACTTCCTTAGCTGCTTCCACAAGTCCTTTGTACTCTGCTTCAGTTGATGATAATGCTACTGTATGTTGTTTCTTTGAACACCAACTTACAAGCTTATCACCAATGTATATCATGTAACCATGAGTTGATCTTCTGTCATCTTGATTACCTGCCCAATCTGAATCACTATAGGCTCTCAACTTCAAATCTGATGTAAAAGGATAATATAATCCTTCCTTTATAGTTCCTTTGATATATCTGAGAACTCTTTGACCTGCAATCCAATGTGGGTCCTTTGGAAAATGCATGAATTGTGACAAAACTCCCACTGCATAACTAAGATCAGGTCTTGTTAGTGTAGCATAAATCAAACTACCCACAAGAGATTGATACTTCCTCATATCTTTGTATTCTGCACCATCATATTTACTGAGCTTGTGATTAACTTCAAGTGGAGTTGAAGCTTCTCTGCAATTTTCCATATCAAACTTCTTCAACAAGTTCAGAAGATACCTTTCTTGTGACACAAATATGCCATGATCTGTATAAGTGACTTCCATTCCAAGAAAGTATGACAACTTTCCTAGGTCACTGATCTTGAACTCTTTCTCAAGTAATCTCTTTACCTCCTTGATTCCTTCATCTGAACTACCTGTGATTATAATGTCATCTACATAAATACAAATGTAGATTGTACCTTCCTCTGTTCTTTTGATAAGTAGACTTGAATCTGCTTTTGAACTTTGATATCCAAGATCATTGAGATACTTCACCAGTCTATAGTTCCAAGCTCTTGGAGCTTGCTTCAATCCATACAATGCTCTTCTCAACCTGCAAACAAAATTTGGATACCTGGAATCTATAAACCCTTGAGGTTGTTCCATGTATACCTCATCTGATATGTATCCATTCAAGAATGCATTTTTTATATCCAATTGACTTAGAGTCCATCCTTTTGAAGCTGCAATAGCAATGATTGTCCTTATAGTTGACATCTTAGCTACGGGACTGAATGTCTCATCATAATCTATGCCATAGGTCTGGGCATAGCCTTTCACCACCAATCTAGCTTTGTATCTGGCTATACTTCCATCTGCAAGCTTCTTCACTTTATAAACCCATTTATTTCCAATTACTTTCTTACCATTTGGTTTAGGAACAAGTTCCCATGTCTTGTTCTCCTCCAGTGCATTGAACTCTTCCTTCATTGCTTCTTCCCATTGCTTCTTACCTTTAGCTTCATCGTAGTTCTGAGGTTCTTCATCATCTTTGACCATATATGCATAGTTCTTCTGAGTTATGTAAGAAGTATCATAAGAATACCTTTCTGGTTGTCTTCTAGTCCTGCTTGACCTTCTTGGTTCACATTCTTCATAAGTTTCTGGATACACCTCTTCATCAAATATAGGAGCTTCTTCATTCCTTCTTGTTAATCCGCTTGCGGATGTACTTGCTTGCATATAGTCTTCATCTCTATTTACCTGCACAATTGATTTTCCTTTCTCACATCTTCTTACCTCTTCTTCAAATTCTTCAGCCGTGTGACTTTGATCTGCATACCAACTTTTCTGTTCATCAAATGTAACATCTCTAGAAACAATAAATTGTTTGGTTAGAGGATTCCACAATCTGTAACCCATCTGCTTTTCATCATAACCAATGAACACATATTTTTCTGCCTTTGGTTCAAGTTTATGCCTAAGTTGTGATGGCACATAAGCATATGCAATCGATCCAAACACTCTACAATGATCTAGTGTTGGTTTCTTACCCCACCAAGCTTCATATGGAGTCATTCCATTCAGAGCTGCACATGGTAATCTATTCACAAGATATGTGGCTGTATTTACAGCCTCAGCCCAAAGATAATTTGGACAACTCTTCTCCTTTAGCATAGCTCTAGCAAACTCAACCAAAATCCTATTTCTTCTTTCTGCTACACCATTTTGTTGTGGTGTATACCTGCAAGTTATTTCTCTCTTAATACCTGTATTCCAAAGATAATCATTGAACTCTTGGGAGAAGTATTCTCCCCCTCCATCAGACCTCAGTCTTTTAAGCTTTTGACCTGTGACTCTCTCTGCATATGCATGAAAATGCTTGAAAGCTCCAAACACTTCTGATCTTTCCTTCAAAACATATAATGTTATCCATCTTGTAGCATCATCAATGAAAAGAACATAATACCTTGAGCCACTGATAGATCCTTCTTTTGTTGGTCCCCATACATCTGTATGAATGAGCTCAAGTACTCCATCATGTTTGAAACCTTTCTTTTGAAATGATAACCTGTGTGCTTTACCCATTTGACATGCTTCACATTTATAAACCATATGTTGGCTTTGCACATTTGGTAATCTTAGTACAGACTGATTAGCAACCATAGCTTTAATTCCTCTTTCATTGAAATGACCTAATCTCTTATGCCAGAGATCAAGTTCTGTAATCACTGCTTCACCATGTGTGAGCAAAGCTTGACCAATGTTTCCTTGCACTCTTAAAGTAAAGAGTCTACCTTCTTTCTTACCAGAGATAATCTGATTATATCCATTCTCTGGATCTTCCACAAATACTCCTTCATTTGTAAACCTGACTTGAAAACCTTTTTCAACTATCTGTCCCACACTAATCAAGTTTTTAGGTATTGTAGGAACATACGAAACATTGGTTAGCAAATCTGCTCCACTCTTGCATTTCACTTTTCCAATTGAATGTACACTATGTCTTGTATTATCACCAGTTTGAACTGTGTGACTTGAAATACCTTTCTCCAATTCTGACATCAATTCTATGTTTCCTGACAAATGATTAGAACATCCAGAGTCAATGTAAAATACCTTTAGATCTTCTTTATCTGATGTGTTGATTGAGTTCATCATCAATGATGTATGACTTTCATTCTGTGTGTCATTTGCATAGTTGTAGTAGGTGGTGTTGTAGGATTGATTTTGTCCCCAACTTCTTCCTCCACCTCTACCATAGCCTCCTCTTTGACTTTGTCTACCTCTTTCAAAATTACTTTGATATCTTCCACCTCGGCCTCTGCTATTGTTGTTTTGATTTTGGTTTGATCCTTGTTGGTTGTGCCAACAGTCATGAGCCAAATGATTACTCAATCCACAGATCCAGCAAGCCTTCTTGTTGTTATTCTGATTACCTCTTCCTCTTCCAAAACCTCTTGCTCTTCCTCTACCAGTGCCTTTACCTCTTGTATAATAAGCTTGAGAACTAGACTCCTCTTCATCCTTTGCTTTACCTTTATCTCCTTTCTTCTTGTTCTTCATGTACATTGCAGAACTTTGACCTTTATCTCCATCTCCCTTCAAGTCTTGCTCATATGTGAGCATCAAACCAAGTAATTGATTCAAATCTGGAACATAATGATTTAATGAAAGTTCTGTTGATAAGACAAAAGGTTTCCACCTTTCATCTCTTCTCAAACCTGCAAGTAGTTGAGCAATCAATCTGTGATCTTCAACATCTTCATCTATGGATCCAAGACTATCTGCTAGATCCTTCATCTTAGTGACATAATCACTAATCGTTTGACTTGGCTTCTTCTTGAATGTTGTAAACTCTGACCATAGACTTGCTTTCCGTGCTTTAGTAGTACTTTGGAAATGATACTCCAATGCATTCCATATATCTTCAGATGATTCCAATCCTCTGATGTGTGGTAGCAAATGATCAGAGATTGTATTGTAGATGTATGCTTTTGCACTTGCATCCTTCTTCTGCCAATGCTTTAAAGCATCAAGTTCCTCTTTATTTGGTTGGCTTTCATCTTCAAATACTGGCTTCTCTTCTTCACCTGTAACATATACCATGAGATCCTTACTCATAAGTAAGGCTTCCATTCTCATTACCCATGCGGGGTAATTATCTCTGTCCAGTTTGTCAATGGAGATATGATCTGCCATAGTTCTTTCCTTCTGCTGCAACCTGTGAGCTTAAAGGATAAAGGATAATACCTTTTGAAGTTCTTTGTGTATGAGGATACTTTTGAAGTAACCTTTTGATGCCTTGTGTCTTCAAATGCTTCACCTTTCAAACTTTAATGGAAAACTTTACAAAACTTCTCGTACCTTTGTCGTCTTCTGCTCTCGAGAATCTTTCTACTCTGATACCACTTGTTGATGTATGAAACACCATAAGAAATGAATTAATGTGACACTAGAACACCTCTATGGTCACCATTAACTCATTGCCACTCCAAACTTTGAGAAATGATAGCCTAAAGTGAGAACTTTGCTTCTACAGAAATTCCTACTCACCGAAATGACATACCTTCAGTATTTTGTTGATTTCTCCTAGCTCAAGTATTATTTCTCCATGAAACTTTATAGGCTGAAACTAGAAGAGTATAGCTTTCCAAAAAGCTATCATATGCATCAAACGGATCTCTAGAACTCAAGTTATGGCTCTCACAAGATGACCCTGTATGACCTTCCAAAACTGGAAATTTTACCTGTTTTAGTAAGAGCGCCTGTTTAAAATTAGAATTCGATGCCTAGCATCGACTTGCAACGAGAATTCCATGCCGGGCATCGACTTGGGATGTTTTTGGCCACTTTTCAGCAGGGATTCGATGCCAGGCATCGACTTCCCGCATAAAGTCTTGATCTTTTGGACACCAAAACTATAGGTGATTTCATGCACACTCACAATATGACTTACCAACTGGAATTCGATGCCAGGCATCGAGTTGCTCCAACAACATCATCTTTTCAAGAAGATTTTGCAGTAGATAAAAATCAGATATGAAAATAAGGACTTATCAAGTGAGATTCAATGCCACGCATCGACTTGCTTGGAAAACTTCAACCTTTCAAATCATTACACAGAAGACAAACACTGGAGATGGAGGAAGAAGACTTATACACAGAACTTTAACTAGTTCTTGTCATAACTATAAAAACTCAGAAGCTTACAAGTGCTTTCTCGCTCAGAGAAGCCCGACTATACTCACTCATACAAAAATGAGTTCTTCTCACTTTCTCATTGTCTTCCTCCTTCTTCTTCTCTCCGCGTCAGTTAATACTAACTAACTTATATAGACTTTCTCATTCCCATGACTTTTAAAAAACTTCTAGAACTAAAGTGAACTAACTTTACAAGTATAATACATTTGTGAATTTGTCCCTTCACATAGGCATGAGGTTTTCTTCCTAAGATTTGACCTTCAAATATATGTCCAATTAGTGATTGTTTCTCCAACAATAATCTACCCCATAAGTTTGGGCATAACCTTTGACCACAAGTCTAGCCTTGTATCTAGACACTTTACCATCTGCAAACCTTTTTGTCTTATACACCCACTTACATCCAATGACCTTCTGATTCTTTGGTCTTGGCACCAATTCCCATGTTTCATTTTCAAGTAGAGCATCATACTCTTCTTGCATTGCCTTCTCCCAATTCTGTTTACCTTTAGCTTCTTCATATGTGATTGGATCCTCTTCTGTCTTCACAATGTAAGCATAATCTTTTGTTGTTAGAAAAGATGTATCATAACTATACCTGATAGGTTCTTTTCTTTCTCTCAAGGATCTTCTGACCTCTGCACTTCTTGAAGTCTCAGCCACATTTGATTTTGGATCAAATCTTGGCCCATCTTCAACATTATCCTGCAATTTACTTTTATAATCAACATCATCAATATCTTCTTCATACACACTTACTTTTGTCTTCCCTTTCCTTTGTATTTCTTTAACATCTGCATAATCATTTGTGGATCCTATATACCATGTGCTTTGCTCATCTAATGTAACATCTTTAGTAACAAGAAATTGCTTTGTGGATGGACTCCACAATCTGTAACCCATCTATCTATCATCATACCCAATAAACACATACTTCTCTGCTTTGGGTTCTAGCTTATGTCTCAATTGTGAAGGAGCATAAGCATATGCTAAACATCCAAATACCTTACAATGATCAAGAGTAGGTTTCTTACCCCACCATGCTTCATATGGAGTTCTTCCATCCAAAGCTTTACAAGGTAACCTTTTCACAAGGTATGTTGCAGTGTTGATAGCTTCTGCCCATAGGTAGTTTGGACAATTCTTTTCCTTCATCATTGCTCTTGAATTCTCTACAAGAGTTCTATTTCTTCTTTCTGAAATTCCATTTTGTTGAGGAGAGTACCTGCAAGTTACTTTTCTTTTTATACCTGCATTCCACAAATAATCATCAAAACTCTTTAGAGAAATACTCTCCCCCTCCATCTGATCTCAACCTCTTGAGCTTTTGTCCTATAATCCTTTATGCATAAGCATGATAATGCTTGAATGTCTTGAACACTTTTGATTTGTCCTTGATTACATATAAAGGAATCCATCTGGTTGCATCATCAACAAACAACACATAATATCTGGATCCATTTATGCTATAGTCCCTTGAAGGACCCCACACATCTGTATGAACCAATTCAAGCATATTTGAATACTTATACCCTGATTTATTGTATGTAGTTTTGTGTGCTTTTCCCAATTGACAAGCTTCACACTTGTACACCATGTGTTGCCCTTCAATATTTGGCAAACCAAGCACCACATCATTCCTTGACATTTCCTTTATGGCTCTCTCATTGAAATGACCTAGCCTCTTATGCCATAGGTCTAACTCAGACATCTTTTGACTTCCATAAGTAAATAAAGCATGTCCCACATTACCTTGGACTTTGAGAGTAAACAACCTTCCTTCCTTTTTACCTGCAATGATGTTTCTATATCCCTAGTTTGGATCTTGCACATAAACACCATCATTTGTGAATCTGACTTCATATGCCTTCTCCACAATTTGCCCTACACTTATCAAGTTTTTAGGAATAGTAGGAACATAAAGTACCTTGCTCTGGGGTGTACTTCCACTCTTTGTCTTCACTGATCCAATGCTCTCCACTTTATGCTTGGTGTTGTCACCTGTTTGAACTGTATGTCCATTCACCTTTGCCTCCATATCAGTCATCAATGATATATTGCCACTTAGATGATTGCTACATCCTCAGTCAATATAAAATACCCTTTGATCTTCTCCTACTGCTTCATGAGTTGCATTCAAGATGAGAGTCATGTCATCCTTCTGATCTGATGCATAATTATAATAATTGTTGTTGTAGGACTGAGATTGAAAACTTCTTCCACCTCCTCTAGCATATGATGTCCTACCACCTCTTCCTCTAAAGTTGCCTCTTTGGTTTCTGCCTCCTCTACCTCTTTGATTGAAGCTCTGGTTATTACTTCCACCATTTTGATTGTTATACCAACAATCATTTTCCAAATGATTCGTTCTGCCACAAATCCAACAAGCTTTAGTATTATCTTTGTTCTTACCTCCTCTTCCTTTACCTCTGAAGTTCATCTTTCCTTTTGTAAAGTAAGCTTGACTTGAGGTTCCTTCATCATCAGTTGACTGCTTCCCTTTGCCATTCTTTTTCGTGTCCTTGGAGTACATAGCTTGGCTTGCACTCCTATCATTGTCTCCCTTAATGTCCTGCTCAAAAGTTAGCATGTGTCCTAGCAATTGATTAAGATCCGGAGTAAAGTGATCTAGTGACAATTCTATGGACAATATGAAAGGCTTCCACTTCTCATCTCCTCTCAGACCTGTAAGTATTTGACTTACCAACTTATCCTCTTCAATGTCTTCATCTACTACTCCCAAGCTATCTACAATATCCTTCATTCTTGCCACATAATCAGAAATTTATTGTGAACTCTTCTTCTTGAAAGTTGTGAATTCTGCCCATAATGAGGACTTCCTTGACTTGGTTGTGTTTTGGAAATGCTCTTCCAATGCATTCCACACATCTGTTGCACTTTCTAATCCTCTGATGTGAGATAGAAGATACTCGTTTACAGCCATGTAAATGATGCTCCTAGCTTGAGCATCCTTTCTCATCCAATTCTTTACACCTGAAAGTTCCTCCCTAGTTGGAACACTAGGATCTTCAAACTCAGGCTTTTCTTCTTCTCCTGTAATGAATGCCATCAAATCTTTGCTCATGATGTGTGCCTCCATCCTCATGGACCAAGCTGGATAGTTCTCCCTATCTAGCTTATCAATCTGCAAGCTTTCTCCCATCTTTGATCTTTTGTGTCTCCAATTACTATTATTTATGATAATAGAGTGTACCTTTGATATGAAGATTTAATCCTTCTTGATCCTTCAAACTTGTGCTTTGTACTTCTGCAGGTTATCTCCAAGAATTCGGCTTTGTCCACCTTGAATTAGAAGGAACTTCAATATCTTCCACAGTCGGGACTTCCAATGCCTTTACTTCACTTGTATTGCACCTTTAGCTCTGATACCACTGTTGGAGACCTCTTAATCTCCAAAGGTTTGATATATACTGATCTAAGAAGACCTCTATATCAGTTATGGATCAAACTTTACACAAATGTTATCTTCATTTATCAAAACTTTCACTATCACTTCTCTAAGTGAAGAAATTCCTTCTTTAGAAAGTCTGCTTCAAAATTTGACTTCATTACCTGCACATATCTTCAGATTTCTTCAAACTAATGATGCACATATCTCCACACTACCTTTGCGCAATCATATCAACCATTAGTTCTTCAAAAGAATCATTAAAACTTTAAATTGATCCTTAAGATCAAAGGTATGTCAGAAACTATCTTCTTGAACAAGCGACTTTGACATAGGTAACTTCTAAGGTTGATTTCTCACAGCACAGATCCCGTTTTGCAAAATTCTTTTAGCCATAGCTTCCTTACCTTCTAACTTAAATTTTGAATGCTCAATCATCAAAAAATTTACACTGTACAATGAGATCTAAGTAAAACATTAACATGAAAAAGTGTGCGACTCTAACAAGTCTATCTGCACACTTTACATACACATGTTCCTATTGATTATACTCACAGCACGAGAGAAATTAGACCATGAAACTTTGACCATAGCTTTATTAGCTTCTAGATTAGATGTGTACAAAAGGATTTTTGATCCACGTGATCAAACTGAGAGAAATCTGAGAAAAACCCGATGCTAACTCGTGAAGATGACTCTCTACACATCTACCTTCATGACACTTGGCTTCTAATGACTTTTCCATGTATTTCTTTACATAATTGACTTATATACATATGGTTCTAGACTTATCCTGCGTCTATTACATTACTCCTTATCATCCTAAGGATTATCTATACTCAAATTACAAGAATTTCCAACTATAATGTACATATGTATACAAGCTTCACTTCTGAGATCTCTTCACTTTCTCAGGTGACTTCTTGAACTTCAATCTGATCATAGACTTGCTTCAAGCTCTTTGTAATCATCAATTTGTGATTTGTTTGTTCCAAGAGCTCCCCCTCAATCACTAATTGTGGTTATTCCATTCTTGTTCACTCCTGCCATCTCTTTGAATCTCTCTAACTTAGGTCCATCCAAGCTTTTTGTTAGCATATCTGCAACTTGCTCTTTTGTTGGAGTATAGAACACTTCAATCTCCTTTTCTAGTACCTTTTCCCTCAAGAAATGATACTGAATTTCTATATGCTTAGTCCTGGCATGAAAAATAGGGTTAGCTGCCAAATATAATGAACTCATATTGTCTCTTAAAATAATTGGAGTACTCTAATCAAATCCAAAACTCTTCAATAAGATCTTTAACCATATCACTTCTTTTGCAGCCTCTACCATTCCTTTATACTCAGCTTCTGTAGATGACAAAGCAACTGTATGTTGCTTCTTTGAGCACCAAGAAACTAATTTATCTCCAATATAACAAAGATACCCATGAGTAGACCTTCTATCATCTGAATCACCTGCCCAATCTGCATCACTAAATACTTTGATTCTTGTATCATAAGTAAATCCATAATACAAACCTTCACTTAGGGTTCCTTTGATATATCTAAGTACCCTTTGAGCTCCAATCCAATGAGTATTCTTTGGACAATGCATAAATTGTGATAACACACCTACTGCATATGATAGATCTGGCCTTGTCAAGGTAGCATAGATTAGACTACCTACCAAACTCTAATATTTCTTCATATCATTGAATTCTTCATCTCCATACCTGCTCAATTTATGATTTACCTCCAATGGTGTGGTTGAAGGCTTGCAATCTTCCATGTTAAACTTGACCAGAAGATTCTTCAAGTATCTCTCTTGTGTAACATATACTCCATGTTGAGTATATACAATCTGCATTCCTAAGAAATAAGATAAGTTTCCCAAATCACTTATCTTAAACTTCTTCTCTATTTGTTTCTTAAGCTCATTGATTCCTTGAGCATCTTTACCTGTGACAATAATATCATCAACATAAATACACATGTATATGTATCCATTTTAACTTGCCTTCACTAGCAAGCTACTATCTGCATTTGATGCTTGAAATCCACATTCATTCAAGAACTTAACAAGCCTGTAATTCCATGCTCTTGGGGCCTGCTTCAACCTATACAAAGCTCTCTTTAGTTTACACACATAATCTGATCCAATTGAATCCATGAAGCCTTCTGGTTGCTCCATGTACACTTCATCTACAATGTATCCATTCAAAAATGCATTCTTCACATCGAACTGTGATAACTTCCATCCTTTACAAGCAGCAATAGCAATCAATAATCTAATTGTAGACATCTTAGCAATAGGACTAAAGGTTTCATCATAATCTACCCCATAGGTTTGGGCATAACCTTTGACCACAAGTCTAGCCTTGTATCTAGACACTTTACCATCTGCAAACCTTTTTGTTTTATACACCCACCTACATCCAATGACCTTCTGATTCTTTGGTCTTGGCACCAATTCCCATGTTTCATTTTCAAGTAGAGCATCATAATCTTCTTGCATTGCCTTCTCCCAATTTTGTTTACCTTTAGCTTCTTCATATGTGATTGGATCCTCTTCTGTCTTCACAATGTAAGCATAATCTTTTGTTGTTAGAAAAGATGACATATCATAACTATACCTGAGAGGTTCTTTTCTTTCTCTGAAGGATCTTCTGACCTCTGCACTTCTTGAAGTCTCAGCCACATTTGATTCTGGATCAAATCTTGGCCCATCTTCAACATTATCCTGCAATTTACTCTTATAATCAACATCATCAATATCTTCTTCATACACACTTACTTTTGTCTTCCCTTTCCTTTGTATTTCTTTAACATCTGCATAATCATTTGTTGATCCTGTATACCATATGCTTTGCTCATCAAATGTAACATCTTTAGTAACAAGAAATTGCTTTGTCGATGGACTCCACAATCTGTAACCCATCTGTCTATCATCATACCCAATAAACACATACTTCTCTGCTTTGGGTTCTAGCTTATGTCTCAATTGTGAAGGAACATAAGAATATGCTAAACATCCAAATACCTTACAATGATCAAGAGTAGGTTTCTTACCCCACCATGCTTCATATGGAGTTCTTCCATCCAAAGCTTTACAAGGTAACCTATTCACAAGGTAGGTTGCAGTGTTGATAGCTTCTGCCCATAGGTAGTTTGGACAATTCTTTTCCTTCATCATTGCTCTTGCAAACTCTACAAGAGTTCTATTTCTTCTTTCTGCAATTCCATTTTGTTGAGGAGAGTACCTGCAAGTTATTTCTCTTTTTATACCTGCATTCCACAAATAATCATCAAACTCTTTAGAGAAATACTCTCCCCCTCCATCTCATCTCAACCTCTTGAGCTTTTGTCCTGTAATCCTTTCTGCATAAGCATGATAATGCTTGAATGTCTTGAACACTTCTGATTTGTCCTTGATTACATATAAAGTAATCCATCTGGTTGCATCATCAACAAACAACACATAATATCTAGATCCATTTATGCTATGGTCCCTTGAAGGACCCCACACATCTGTATGAACCAATTCAAGCATATTTGAATACTTATACCCTGATTTATTGTATGAAGTTTTGTGTGCTTTTCCCAATTGATAAGCTTCACACTTGTACACCATGTGTTGCCCTTCAATATTTGGCAAACCAAGCACCACATCATTCCTTGAAATTTCCTTTATGGCTCTCTCATTGAAATGACCTAGCCTCTTATGACATAGGTCTAACTCAGACATCTTTTGACTTCCATAAGTAAATAAAGCATGTCCCACATTACCTTGGACTTTGAGAGTAAACAACCTTACTTGATTTGGATCTTGCACATAAACACCATCATTTGTGAATCTGACTTCATATCCCTTCTCCACAATTTGCCCTACACTTATCAAGTTTTTAGGAATACTAGGAACATAAAGTACCTTGCTCAAGAGTGTACTTCCACTCTTTGTCTTCACTGATCCAATGCTCTCCACTTTATGCTTGGTGTTGTCACGTGTTTGAACTGTATGTCCATTCACCTTTGCTTCCATATCAGTCATCAATGATATATTTCCACTCACATGATTGCTACATCCTGAGTCAATATAAAATACCCTTTGATCTTCTCCTGTTGCTTCATGAGTTGCATTCAAGATGAGAGTCATGTCATCCTTATGATCTGATGCATAATTATAATAATTGTTGTTGTAGGACTGAGATTGAAAACTTCTTCCACCTCCTCTAGCATATGATGTCCTACCACCTCTTCCTCTGAATTTGCCTCTTTGGTTTCTGCCTCCTCTGCCTCTTTGATTGAAGCTCTAGTTATTACTTCCACCATTTTGATTGTTATACCAACAATCATTTTCCAAATGATTCATTCTGCCACAAATCCAACATGCTTTTGTATTATCTTTGTTCTTACCTCCTCTTCCTTTACCTCTGAAGTTCATCTTTCCTTTTGTAAAGTTAGCTTGACTTGAGGTTCCTTCATCATCAGTTGACTGCTTCCCTTTGCCATTCTTTTTCTTTTCCTTGGACTACATAGCTTGGCTTGCACTCCTATCATTGTCTCCCTTAATGTCCTGCTCAAAAGTTAGCATGTGTCCTAGAAATTGATTAAGATCAGGAGTAAAGTGATCTAGTGACAATATGAAAGACTTCCACTTCTCATCTCCTCTCAGACCTATAAGTATTTGCCTTACCAACTTATCCTCTTCAATGTCTTCATCTAATGCTCCCAAGCTATCTGCAATAACCTTCATTCTTGCCACATAATCAGAAATTGATTGTGAACTCTTCTTCTTGAAAGTTGTGAATTCTGCCCATAATGACTTCCTTGACTTGGTTGTGATTTGGAAATGCTCTTTCGAAGCATTCCACACATCTGTTGCACTTTCTAATCCTCTGATGTGAGGTAGAAGGTAATCATTTACAGCCATGTAAATGATGCTCCTAGCTTGAGCATCCTTTCTCATCCAATTCTTCAAACCTGCAAGGTCCTCCCTAGTTGGAACACTAGGATCTTCAAACTCAGGCTTTTCTTCTTCTCTTGTAATGAATGCCATCAAATCTTTGCTCATGAGGTGTGCCTCCATCCTCATGGACCAAGCAGGATAGTTCTCCCTATCTAGCTTATCAATCTGCAAGCTTTCTCCCATCTTTGATTTTTTGTGTCTGCAATTACTATGATTTATGATAATAGAGTGTACCTTTGATATGAAGCTTTAATCCTTCTTGATCCTTCAAAGTCGTCCTTTGTTCTTCTGCAGGTTATCTCCAAGAATTTGGCCTTGTCCACCTTCAATTAGAAGGAACTTCAATATCTTCCACAGTCGGGACTTCCAATGCCTTTACTTCACTTGTATTGCACCTTCAGCTCTGATACCACTGTTGGAGACCTCTTAATCTCCAAAGGTTTGATCTATACTGATCTAAGAAGACCTCTATATCAGTTATTGATCAAAATTTACACAAATGTTATCTTCATTTATCAAAACTTTCACTATCACTTCTGTGAGTGAAGAAATTCCTTCTTCAGAAAGTCTGCTTCAGAAATTGACTTCATTACCTGCACATACCTTCAGATTTCTTCAAACTAATGATGCACATATCTCCACACTACCTTTGCGCACTCATATCAACCATTAGTTCTTCAAATGAATCATTAAAACTTTAATTTTATCCTTAAGATCAATGGTATGTCAGAAACTGTCTTCCTGAACAAGCAACTTTGACATAGGTAACTTCTAAGGTCGATTTCTCATAGCACAGATCCCGTTTTGCAAAATTCTTTTAGCCATAGCTTCCTTACCTTCTAACTTAAATTTTGAATGCTCAGTCATAAAAAAATTTACGTTGCACATTGAGATCTAAGTAAAACATTAACACGAAAAAGTGCGCGACTCTGAGAAGTCTATCTACAAACTTTACATACACATGTTCCTATTGATCATACTCACAACACGAGAGAAATTAGACCATGAAACTTTGAACATAGCTTTATTAGCTTCTAGATTAGATGTGTACAAAAGGATTTCTGATCCACATGATGAGGCTGAGAGAAATCTGAGAAAGACCCGATGCTAACTCGTGAAGATGACTCTCTACACATCTACCTTCATGACACTTGGCTTCTAATGACTTTTTCATGTATTTCTTTACATCATTGACTTATATACATATGGTTCTAGACTTATCCCATGTCTATTACATTACTCCTTATCATCCTAAGGATTATCTATACTCAAATTACGAGAATTTCCAGCTATAATGTACATATGTTTACAAGCTTCACTTCTGAGATCTCTTCACTTTCTCAAATGACTTCTTGAACTTCAATCTGATCATAGACTTGCTTGAAGCTCTTTGTAATCATCAATTTTTGATTGGTTTGTTCCAACATATTCCAAAAGAAACTTGCCACCTATTATCCTCAAGATAACGAGCAAACAAAATCAAAATATTTTTCAAGATTTTAAAGTGAATTAATGAAAAGCACAAGTTGGACCCAGATAAAAAAATTAGATTCTACATTGTGGGCATCTAGGAAAACTTAGAAAATTGCAACAATAATGAGTAAGATGATTTATGACATAGAGGAAGTAGTACCCATGGAATTTCTAGTTCTAAGTTTTGAGAATAACAATACAACATGAGTTGGGAGAATTCCTATAGAAAGGGAGAGGCATGTGTAGATAGTGCAACTATAACAAGATAGAATGGAAGCATATTATGTAGCAAAGGTAATTCAAGAGAGACGCAAAGCATGGGTAAGAAGATATTTGAAGAAGATAATTATTCAAGTGAATGACCTGGTATTATTGTATAATTCCAAGTTGGGTAAAAGGCCAGGTAAATTGAAACTAAGGCATGTAGGCCCTTTCCAAATTTTTGAACTGGCTCCATTGGCCACCCTCCCCCCAATTTGGATAGTCACCCACTTTCTGAACCCCCCACCCACCTTTGACATCCATAATTGATCATAGGGATTCTTCATCTCCCCAAGCCCTCTGCCTTCATCTAGCCCTTCCTCCCATTGACCTCATGGATCTTTTTCTTGAGAACAACCTTTGACATGCTAGTCTTTTATCGACTAGCTTTGGTCAGTGCACGAAGGCACTAATGTCCACGCAACACATCGCACTTCCCCATTTCCCATCTAACTCACTCATGGCACCTATCATTGCCACAAGTATCGGCTCCTCTGAGCTTACCTATAGGGCCCCTCCCTTCCTTTATTCTGGTCCATCATGCGAGGTGACCATAGCTTATCATCAACAAACATTTGGCACTGATGTAGTTATTTTGCCTCACATGTTGGCCATTTTCCACTCTTTTATCTTCCATTTTCTTTTTCGCAGCCCATCATGTGCCTAGCCCTTGTATGATATCTGCATCGCCAACCCCTTGTATTGCTTCATTCACTGTTGCCCATATCCCTACACTTCATTGATATTAGGCTCCTTCACCCTTTGCTCCCAACATTACTTAGCTGCCATTGCCAAAGGTAAGCACTCTTTCTTCGTTTACTTAGCTCCCATCCTAGCATGGATCTATCATTTTCTAAGTCAGCAGCTCCATCCACCTCCTCCATACCTTCAACCAAAGCGTTCCCATCCTCTTGAGTCATAATCCCCTTCCTTGCAGCTAAGCCATCCATTTGGACCTCCACACTAGCCTATTCTTGCATCCACTACCCATTGTGTAACATCCATGGTCACCAACACTCCAGCCCCCTCATCGTGTTTGTGCCCACCTTGTCAACTCTTTTCCTGAACTTAACCTCATATCCCCATCAGCCTTTGCCCCATCTGTCTAGCATCCCCCTCCTGCACTAGTTCATGATCACCACAAGGCCTCCTTGTTGTACTTCACAATGCAAGTGTAGTTGCATTGGATGCATCAGACACCCTACGTCACTCTTTGGATTCCATCTCCACAACCACCACGCTCCATTAGTAGTGTGCTTCCATGATTGACCACATCTGATCATTAGCCGTCTCCCAGTGTCACACCTATCATTCTTCCTTGCATATGGTATAGCAAGAGAGAGACCACTTTCATGATGAGGTTGATTTGCAAATCAATCCCTTTTGGAGCTAAATCCACACTATTCACTTGGAATCTGTGACATCCCAACTTGTCGTCTAGTTCTGCATGAGAGGGACCATCTTTGTTGTTCTATGAGTGGGGTACACAAGCCTTTGTCGTCCCTCCATCATCCCTCAATCACCTTCCCACACCTTTCACAGATGTTTCACCTGATGCCCCCACCTTTTCCAGCTCCTCAACATCCACCTCCTCAACTCTAGGATCTTTTATATTTCTTCGCATGCACATGATTCAGAGAAGCACTTCTTTTGTTAGTCATCTAGTTGTTGTAGCATATGTTCGGCCTTTTGGTTGTGGATGTACTCTTCATCTCTCTTGTTGTACATTATGCTATTACTTTAGTTAGACATTATGTTTTAGTGCTTTCTATGGATGATTCTTTGATATATTGATCTTATTGTTGTGTACATATATATTTTTGGCATATTCTATTTGTGATTCAGGTCGGTTATTCTACCTTTCCCCATCCATTACCTCTATGTCTCCCCCCTCTATCCATTCCCCTTCCTCCACCCTTCTTCCCCATAGCCCCCTATTCCCCACACCTCCCCCATCTTTCCCCATCCCCTTTCTTAATCCAGGAACCCTCATGGGTTCTTCTCTCATGAGTTCTTTCGGTTCAATGATGGCCAGCAGATATTCTTAGTTTTACTTCTAATTTCAATGTTAGTCCCAACAAGAGTTCTCTAGTTTTCATTCGTAGTACCTATGCCTTCTATGGGTTGCTTCATTGTGGTCTATTCATTTGCCTCTCTAGAATGGAGAGCCCATTAGGTGGTGGGAAACTATTGATTTGGTCAAAGTGGTGACTTTTCAATTGATGCAAAAGTGGTGCAAAAGTGCACAGGTGGTGCACAAGTGGTCAAGAACAAGGGTGCATAGGTAGTGCACAAATAGTTTGTTCAAAATGGCTTTGCACAAAAAGCTGAATGCAAGCTATAGAATAGTATTTTTGAAAGGTTTTAAAGGTTAAGTGTTTTAGAAGGTTCAAGTGAACCTCCCCTTATGCACACATTTTCAAGAAATGAAGGTCAAAAGTGGAAAAGATATGAAGTGAAAGTGGTACGTAAGAGTTTATGAGGGGCCCTAAAGTCACCATGGGAGTCATTGGCCTTACACAAAAAGTGATTCTTGGGACATCAAAGTGAGCACCAACATACACTAGTAGTTGAAGCAAGGTACATAAGAAGAATCGACACACAACCAAAGGCATTAGTAATTCATGGACTTAGAAGTTAAACTAAGGATCAAGAGAGAGAGAGAAAGAGGGAGAAATGTCACGAGGAAGGAGATAAGGAAGAGAGCTCACACACATAATCTCTCAATCAAGGAGAAGCACACACATAGATTGAGGCAAGGAAGAATTATCTTCTTCTTCTTCTTCTATTACATAAAAAGTAATGTACAATAATGAACTAAAAAACAAGAATACAAGTGCAATATATAAAGGCTAGTACATAAGGAAAAACCTAATGTTCGCGAATGAGCGAGCTGGAAAGAAACAAATGTGCCATCACTCTCGGTAGATAAATCTAATAAAGCTCAATGAAGTGTCCCTGACATATACTGGCATGACTACTATACATGTCAAAGAAATGAAAAAATGATGTGTGTTATCATGGATCATCACATGTTGAGCTTGATATCTCAACAAGAAAGAGACTCGAATAGTGAGTATTCAAAGAGCAACGAGGAGAGCACCTAAGGTGGAACAAGTACCATCAAGGAAACGTTGCATGTCGGCAATAGAGAGTGATCCTTCCTTCAACCTTATTCGAAGCTTGAGTGCAAGGTGTGCACAAGGGCAAACTATTGGACAAGGTGGAGGACCAACACCTAGGAGGTTGATTGCACAAGAAATTGTGGTATTTTGTATACGTGTGTGCTTTTTTGCTTATGTGCTATGCACAAAGAACAATTTTTCTCCTTCTAGACAAGGATATTATATTTCTTATTGCTAATCGAGACACAGAGGATTCTGATATATTTGTATCTCTTCTTCTTCTCCATTCGTCTCTTACAAACATGCAAGTCCCTTTCAACTAAAGAGTCCCCCTGCACACAAATTGGACTCAATTTGAAGATATTTTCCTAAAAGAGTTTTATGTGAGAATGAGGAAGAGCATAGTTGGGATGAGTGGGATAGAATGATGAAAAGCGGTAGACCTTTATCTATTTATATCTTCTACTATTGAGAGAATGTGCTTAAATTAAAGGGTCTAGATGATTTCCAAAAGGCGCGAGGGTTTGTAAGAGAGCTTCACAAAGCCATTAAGCTTGAGGTTTATTATGCTCCTAAAACTTTAGAAGACACTATAACATTGACTCAGTTGCACGAAGACAATAGTCGTGTAGCAATGGAAATTGACCAAACATCGAGACCCATGCAAGTGACTAAGCTTAAGAAAAGGGTAGTCCCAAGTTAAAGAAAATTCAAAATAAGAAAACCAAGAGATCAATTTGAGAAGGCCAAGAAGGAAAACTTATGTTTTAGGTGTTTATCTCCTAACCATTCTCAGTGGAATTACCCAGTGCATAAGGGGGAAGATAGAAAGCAAGGACTACATAACAATATGGTCTTAGATAAAGGCAAAAAAGCATTCCACCTTGTGCAAAAACTTCCTATTTATGGTAGCTCTAGCTGCAAAGAAGTGGAAGTTATGCATTAGGATATAGAACATACATGTTGCTTAACTCAATCTTTATCATCACATCAGTCTTGGCCACATGATTTAGTTAAATGTCATGTTCATGTATATGTGGCTAGAGTGCAAATCATGATTGATGATTCTACAACTCATAACTTTATTAATTATGCTCTAGTTAGAAAGCTTAAAATTCCCCAACAGCCCATTGCACATAAATATGTAGTATCTATGATATAAGGGGAAGATAAAAGAATATGGGATAGTAAGGTGTACAACTCAAAAAACAATATGCAAGGATTTACTAATCACTTGGATTTCCGAATCATGAATATGGAAAGAATAGACCTAGTATTGGGCATAGAATGGCTTTGGGGTTTAGAGGATACACTTAAACAAAGTTACCAGAACAATACTATTGAATTTCTTAAAGATCAAAGTGCTTTTTGTATTCAAGGTGAAAGAGATGTACCCAGTGCACCTCTTATTTAATGCATGCAGTTTGATACTCTTTTTGATTCACGTGATTGAAAGAAGTTGAACAAGCTTGGAGAGGCTTGGAAGAAGAGTTGTCAAATGGTGAAGATGGTCCAGCAAACCACCATAGGACCAGCCCTAGATTTTTGAATATGTAAAATAGAACTTTTAGGCTTGTGGTTAGTGCAATAAAACCCAATAGGTACTTTGGAACATCAATAAGAATAAGCTGATGCAAAATAGACAAATTGCACCTTGACTAGCTCTCAAAAACGTTCTTAATATGGATGGAAAGTATGACTTCAAACACTCAGAGAAGCCACCACATTTACAAATGGAAAAATTCCTCTTAAGGGAGTCTCTTAGATAGGGTTAGCTTGCTATAATGCATAAAAGACTTAATTTATATCAATTAACAAAGGATCAATAACCTTAAGGCAGATTGGATGTCATCTCAATTTTTCAAGGATGTGGAGAAGATGACCCTAAGACTCTACAACTAAGAATTATCTAAATATATTGAACCAAATGACTTGAAAATTTGTTCACAAAAACAAGATAGTGATTTATTTCCAATGAATGCGTAAAAATTTGATTTGGAGCTCTGTAGAGAGAACAAAAACCTCTACAAGTTGACCGAGTCTAAGGAAGAAGGAGTAGAGAATCGAAATGGCACCAAGCCATCATCAAATAGTATATATATTGCATCAAATCAATACTCTCATAATTTACAAATGATTTGGAGTCTCTATATATACTTGTAAGGGTCTATCCATGCCTTTTCTATGAATTTGAATTCAAAATTAGGTGACTTTGGTAGTTTAAGTTGATTGGAATCTTTTCCTACAATCTAGGAAAAGAGAAAGTTGGAGTTACAACTACCTTTTGATTGATTTTTTGAGAATCAATCTCAACCACTCCAAACTTGTGGCTTTTAGGCCTTTTAATCTTTTTGTTTACAAAGATAAATACCTTGAACCTTATAAGAATCAACCAATTAATACAAAGAAATAATGTGCAAATAATTGCTATTCTTCAAGGTACATATATGGCACCATCCAAATGATGGTTTTGATGTAGATCGTATCCACCTCAAGCATAGTTCAAGCTTGATGTTCCAACAAATCCCCCTCAAGCTAAGTATGCTTGAGACCATTCTTTGATAGATTGAATTCCTACCATAGATTTCAATCTACAAAGCTTTATCCCATCAAGTGCCTTTATCATCATGTCTACTATTTGCTTCTCAGTAGGAACAAATGGAATGTCTGTTTCCTTTGCCATAAGCTTCACTATGACAAAGTGGTAATGGACTTCTATGTGATTTTTCCTTGCATGAAAAATTTGATTTGTAGCACGCATGGAACTTACATTATCTCCCTGTGAGGTTTTGAACTTACAAGTCCCAAATATGAGTACAAATCTTTGAACCATATTGCTTCTTGAGTTGCAATAGTTAGATCTCTATATTTTGCTTCCGTTGAAGATAACACAATTGTTGATTGCTTCTTGGAACTCCAAGAAACTAATTTTGAACTTGCAAATGCTAAGCATCTAGATGTACTTCTTCTATCATCCTTTGCTCTTGCCCAATCAGCATCTGAATAGATTTTGATATCCAAATCTGAAGAGTAAGGGTAGTAGATATCTTCATTAATTATCCCTTTGAGGTACGTGAGCATTATCTTTGTAGCATCCATGTATGGCCTTATAGGTGATTGCATGAACTAACTACGCACTACCACACTATTTGATATTTCTGGTCTTGTGTGAGTAGCATATATCAAGCTACCAACTAAGCTTTGATACTCTTTAGGATTATCAATCTACTAACCTTTATGAACACTTAGTTTATGATTCAATCCCAAAAGTGTACCTGCAAGCTTTGTGTTCTCCATTCTAAACTTGAGAAGTAGGACTTGAATGTATCTTCTCTAAGTTAGATACGTCCCTCCATCTGTATAAATCACTTGCATACCTGGATAATATGTGAGCTCATCTAAGTCATCGATTTTGAACTCCTCTTGCATGTGTCTCTTGATCTTTTTGAATGACATTCAGATTACCATCTATCACAATAATACCATCTACATGTACACATAGATAGATAAGCTCATTATGATCCCTTTTGATGAAAAAACAAGGATTTGAGTTGCTAGTTCTTAACCCTTGATCTTGAAGGTATGTAAGCAACATGTAATTTCAAGCTCTAGGAGCTTGTTTCAATCCATGCAATTGCTTTCTTAAGTTTGCAAACATAAGATGTATGATTAGGGTTTTCTCAAAGTCTGGAGGTTATGGCATGTATGCATCTTCACTTATCCAACCATTTAGAAATGAATTTTTCACATCAAGTTGTAGAAGTCTCCATATTCTTGTATCATCTACATTTATCAATGTTGTGGCTATAGTCATCTTTGTAACTCATGAGGATGTTTCCTCATAGTCTATGCCATGTGTTTGTGATCATCCTTTGGCAACTAACCTTGCCTTGTACCTACAAATTGATCCATTTGAGTTCATTTTAAGTTTATATACCCATCTACAAACAATTATGTTTTGATTGGGTGACACTGGAACCAAATCCCAAGTGTCCATCTCCTTCAATGCATCTACTTCTTCTTTCATGGCATTTTCCCAATTAGGGTTTCCCTTTGTCTCTTCATAGGTTGAGGCTTCTTTTGAAATCGACTCCTTTGTCAAGTAGATTGAATGCTTTGTAACAAATGTGGAATCATATCCATACCTTTTTTGTTTGTGTTTTCTCTCTTGTTGAACTTCTAGGTTCTTTCTTGGAGCATTCTCCACACTATTGCATCTTTGTTTTGCCTCTTGACTTCCATAGCTTGTTATCCTTTTCACTTTCATCTTGGTCATCATCTGTATCACTTCTTGGATCATGGACCTATGTATCATGGTTGCTTCCTAGTTGATGGAAATCAGAATCAAGATCATATGTTAGAGTTACCTTTTGTTTCTCTTCATCATACCAAGACGTGTGTTCTTGAAACACAACATCTCTACTTGTAGTGAATTGCTTCGTTGAAGGATTATTGAACTTGTAACCCATTTGAGTTGAGTCATACCCAATAAAAACTACTTTTGTTGCATTTTCATCTAGCTTACCTCTAATTTGTGAAGGTACATGAACATAAGCTAAACTACCAAACATCTTGCAATGTCTAAGGCTAGGTTTTCTTCCATACCATGCTTCATAAGGAGTCATATGTTGAAGTGATTTGGATCGTAGTCCATTGACAAGGTACACAACAATTGAAATAGCCTTTGCCCATAGATATTGTGGCAACCTTTTCTCTTCAAAAATTGTTTTGGCTGATCCAACCAATGTCTTATTTCTTCTCTCTGCAATTCCATTCCATTGAGGAGAGTACCTAGTAGTCACTTCCCTTTTGATACCTTTATCCTACAAGAACCCATCAAACTCTTTGGAGAAGTATTCTTCCCTCCATTGAATTTGAGCTTCTTGAGTGATCTACCTATATGATTCTCCACATATGCTATATACTTTTTGAAGCAATCATATACTTCATTCTTACTTTTGATAAAGTATAGAATAGTCTATCTTCTATGTTCATCAATAAATGAGACATAACACCTTGATCATGTGAATTAAGGTTCTTGGCTTGGCCCCCATACATCTATATGTACTAAGTCCAATAAGTTGTTCTGGATGTAACCTTTGTGGTTGAATGATTGTCTGTGTGCCTTCCCAATCTAACATGCATCACATCTGTTGATCATGTGTTGCTTTGATATGTTTCGTACTCCTAGAACATTTTGATCCTTGCATATATCCTTCAAGGTTCTTTCATTCACTTGAGCTAGCATCTCATGCCACACTTCAAGATCACTTAGGGTTTGAGACCCAAATTTAAATAGAGATATGTTTTTGGTTTTCTACTTCAAAGGTAAAGAGCCTACCATGATTCTCACCTTTGGCTATCTTCTTGAAGCCTTGACATGGATCTTCCACAAAAGCTCCGTGTTGGTTTAACCTAACCTGCAAGACTGTCTCAACTATTTGCCCTATGCTTATTAGCTTTTTTGTAATAGTGGGAACATAGAGTACTTCGCTCAGAATGTTTATCTTGCCATTGGAAGCCTTGAAATTACCAATCTTCTCCACATTATGCTTTATATCATCCCCTATTCTGACTTAATGTCTATGCTTTGGACTTTCCAAATCAGATAAGAGAGCTATGTTACTTGTAGCATGATTTGAACATCTTGAATCTATGTACAATAAGTGATCATCTTCTTTACCTTCCTTGTGGATTAGTATCATCAAGATCAATGAGTCTTCATGTTGTTGATCTTTAGAATAATTGTTGTAGTCCCTTCTGTTATGGCCTCTACTGTTATTGTTGAATTGTGTCAACCTCTACCTCTATTGTTACCATGTCCACCTCTTCCACTTCCTTTGTGGGTCTCCCCATTGAGCCAACAATTTTGAGTGGTGTGTTTGGTCTTATTAGATATGGCATAAGGCTGAACATTCTCGCCTTTCAACTTATTATCCTTCTTATTTGCATATAGAGCACTATTTGAATTACCATGATAGGATTTACCTTCCTTTATGCTATTTTTGGCCTCTTGATTGAAGAGTTGTCTAAGAAAGGTGTTAAATTTTGGAGTTTGCACATCCATGATGAGATCATAGCCTGTGATGAAAGATTGCCATTGTTTGTCACCTCTAATCCCATTGGGAATTTGCCTCATGATGGCCTCTTCTTCAATCAGCTCTCCAATGGATGCCAATTGATCAACAACCTCCTTGATCTTTGTAAAAAACTTTGTGATGTTTTTTATGGGATTCTTCTTCATCTTGTTGAACTCATTCCAAAGATGGTTCTTCCTTGCTTTTGTACTAGCAGAAAAGAAAGTCTCTAGGGCATCCCAAGTCTCTTGAGACATCTTGCATCCTCTAATATGTGGTAATAGAAAATTTGAGATAGATTGTAGTATGTATGACCTTGCTTGAGCATCCCTTGCACACCAAAGTGTGAGCTTATCTATTTCCTCTTGAGTAGGTCCTCCCTAGGATCTTGGAAATTTAAAGGCATTGCTTCATCACTTGATACAATCCCATATAGATTCCTTCCTTGCAAATTAGCCTCCACTTTGATTTTCCAAGTAGCATAGTTGTGTCTATCAAGCTTCTCAATCATTGATGGAAATCCATCTCCCATCTTGAAGTTGCTCTGATACCACTGAAAGAAGTTGGAAAAGCTTGGAGAGGCTTGGAAGTAGAGTTGTCAGATGGTGAAGATGGTCCAGAAAACAACATAGGACCAGCCCTACCTTTTTGAATATGTAAACTTGTAGGCTTTTGTTTAGTGCATTAAAGCCTAATAGATACTTTCAAACATCAACAAGAACAATTTGATGCAAAAAAGATAACTTGCACCTTGACTAGCTCACAAAAACCTTCTTAATATGGATAAGTTATGACTTCAAAGACTCATAGCGGTTGGCACAATTACAATTCAAAGAATTCATCTTGAGGCAGTTTCATACATAGGGTTAGCTTGATATAATGCATAAAAAACCTAATTTATAACAATCAATGAAGGAGCAATAACCTTAACTCTAATTGAATGTCATCCTGATTTTTCAAGGATGTGCAAAAGATGACCTTGAGACTGTAAAACTGTGATTTCTCTAAATCTACTATACCAAATGACTTGAAAATTTATACTTTGTAGAGAGAACAAGAACCTCTACAAGTTGATTGAGTCTAAGGAAGAAGGAGTAGAGAATTGAAATGGCACCAAGCAATGATCAAAGAGTATATGTATTGCATCAAATCAACACTCTCATAATGTACAAAGGATTCGCAGTATCTATATAAACTCATGAGGGTCTATAAATGACTTTTTGTCATGAATTTGAATTCAAAATTAGGTAGGTTTGGTAGTTTAAGTTAATTGGAATATTTTCCTACAATCTAGGAAAAGAGAAAGTTGGAGTTACAACTACCTTCTGATTGATTGATTGAGAATCAATCCCAACCACTCCAAACTCGTGGATTTTAGGCCTTTCACTTTTTCCTTTTACAAAGCTAAACACCTTGAACCTTAAAAGAATTGATCATAAGTGATCAACCAACTAATACAAAGAAATAATGTGCACATAAGTGCTATTCTTCAAGGTACATATATGGCACCATCCAAATGATGGTTTTGATGTAGATCATATCAACCTCAAGCATAGTGCAAGCTTGATGTTGCAACAATTATGTATAGGATGTTTATGCTTTATTTGCTTTACTGTTCATCAATCTGTTGATGATTTTGACATTACAGATGTATCTATTTTGGATCATAATGTAACTAAGGACAAGAACTTTTATTACTCTTTTTTGCATAAAAGTGTGGTTAAAAATTTTAAGCAAATAATGTTTGACTATAAAGATCTATTTCCACTTGATTTACCAAAAGGATTACCATTTTTGGGCAGACGCAGTATTGATTGCAGTTCATGTGACTAACCTTTCACCTAGTACTGCCAAAGGTCAGAAAGTGGAACGAGTTATGGACAGGGAATCCTTCATATTATGATCATCTTTGACTTTTTGGGTGTGAAGCATATGTTCATATACCCAAGAATCTTAGACAAAAGTTGGACCATAAGTCAAAGAAATGCATTTTTCTTGGATATGGTCGAGAAGGACAATTTGGATATCGCTTATGGGATCCTAAAACACAGTTAGTGATCAGAAGTAGTGATGTCATTTTTAATGAGTCTAAGATGCATAAACAGTCCATTAAGGAGGTTGAAGTGAGAAGAGTGGTATTTGAGGATACTAGTCCTTTAGTTAGCATGCATAAAAATGTTGCACATAGGGATGTTCAAGAGATTGTCCATTCAGATTAGTCTGCACATGTTCTTGTTCAGCAACCATTGAGACGTTATGCACGTGTCTCACATCCACCTGATAGATATGTTCCAAGTTTAGATTTTGTTATGCTAACAAATGCCAGTGAGCCTTCCTGCTACAAAGAGGCTATGCAGACAGAGGATCATGTCAAGTGGGAGTGTGCCATGAAGAGTGAGTTGGATTCTATTCACAAGAATGGTACTTGGGACTTAGTACCTTTGCCAAAGGGCAAGAAAGCTTTACCATGTAAATGGGTATATAAGCTGAAATTCACATCAAATAGTGCTTGTCTCAGGCAGGATCACATAAGACAATGCCAAAGATACTCTAGGACAAGATAGGATATATAAGAAAAGGAGAAGAAGGAAACACCTTTCTTCCTATCACATGGTAGGGCTATACAACAAAGGCTATTTTAGATTTGGGAGCAAGATTTGTGATTGCCGCCATTTCACTATGGAAATGATGGTTCAAGCCAACTCTTAGGCAAACTGGAATGAGATTGCAAATGGTAGATGGGCATATTGAGAAACCTTTAAGGTTACTAGAAGAGATAAATCTCACTACCTATGGTGTGGAGTTTGAAGACACATTATCCATATGTGATTTTGGGAAGAACCACGTCTATGGGATGATTTTTGGTAGACCATTCATGAGACAATTGTAGATAGTTCAAGATTGGGGAACCGATTCTCTATAATTATAGCATTTAGGCATAACCACAAAATTCCATCTCAAAGACTATTCCCATAAGGACATACCATCCTTGCAATGGAACTCAATCCATAGAACTTTAGATGAGACCAACTCAGTGTAGTCCATAGGATCAAAATCTTTATGGATGCACAGAGAAACACACTTATGGATGTGCAAAGTTGTAGAGGAGGAAGAAAAGAGACTAAACGCTAGAAATGTAGATGCTACTGAAAATCCACAATCTATCCAAGATCCAAACTATGCACCTATGATATTCCCTGATGAGGAATTCAAACCCCATGGTTGGGCAGAAATCCTAACTACGATGGATGTACCTATCAATGAAGAACAATGGACACCTCAATGTGATGAAAATGGCTATGAAATCTCTATTTTCACAATAGAACCACTTATGTTTGATTCGGTTATAGAAGAATGTGAGCCTAGCATGTTTGCACTCATGAAAGTCAATGATGAGGATGAGGAATCCATCATTATGGAAACACTTTGTGCCTTAGAGGAAGAATATCTTTATTTGATAGATTCTAGGACTCAAGAACTAGAAAGAAATCTAGAGAAGGAGTTGACTATTATAGAAGATGACAAGAATAAGAGACAGAGGAAGAATAAAGTAGCCACACAATAAGAAGATGAATCCTTTTTTGAAGTGCCAGAGAATTTTAAGAAGTAAGAGATTGAGGAGAAGAAAATAATGATAAGAATGCCTAAATGAGAAGCACTTGTAGGAGAAGCCTATGACAACAAAAAAATACAAAGAAGTTTGTAGTAACCCTAGAAGATGGCAAAGAGAGATATACATACATAGGACATAGTTGAAGAGGAAGAACAAGATTTAATAGAATTGTTGAGAGAATATAGAGATGTATTCACATGGAGATACAAGGAATTGAAAGGAATGGATCCAGATATCTGCACTCATAGGATCCCAATGACCTTCGAAGCCATGCCAACCAAGTAGAAACCTTACACATATAATGATACCTATGCAACCAAAATCAAAGACGAAATCAATTTCCTCATAGAAGCTGGATTTATCTATGAAATTGAGCATACTGAATGGGTATCCCCTGTTGTGGTAGTGCCCAAAAAGAATGGGAAACTACGTGTGTATCTTAACTTGAAGAAAGTTAATGCAGCCAAGATAAGAGATAGCTATCCACTTCCTATCATTGAACACCTATTAAAGCATGTGTAGTAGGCAAGGAAGTCTATGACTTCCTTGACGGATTCTCGGATTACAATCAAGTTGCGATTGCCCATGAAGTTCAACATAAGAGAGCTTTTGACACAGAGTGGGCTATCATTGCATTTTGAGTTATGCCATTTGGGCTCACCAATGTACTTGCTACCTTCCAAAGGCTAATGTCTCATGTGTTTAAGGAATTTTCGAGAAAGAACCTAGAGGTCTATGTTGATGACTTGTGTGCTCACTATACCATTAGACAAACACATATCCCATAGATTAGGCAAATCTTTGATGGATGTAGAGAATCTTAATTCTGCTTGAACCCAGAGAAGCGCTTTTGCATGGTCAGGCAAGGCAAGATTCCAGGCCACATAGCTTCAAAGAATGGGATCTCAATGAATGAAGATAAGGTAAGAACCATTGCAGAGCTACCAAGACCAAGAATGGTCAAGGAAGTACAAGCTTTCATGGGACCCTATGGATACTAGATATGTTTTATCCACATGTATTCTATAATTGCAAAGCCTTTGTACAACCTTTTGACTAAGTTTGAGTGGAATGAAGAATGAGACACCTCTTTTAATGAGCTGAAAAGATGAATGTATTAAACACCAACCTTGAAAACACCCGATTGGAGTAAACCATTCCATGTCCATGTGGATGCCTCCAAGTTTTCTATTGGATGTGTGCTAGCACAACCCACTGATGAACGAAACATAGATCTCCCTTTTGCTTATGCAAGCAAACAATTAAATGCAGCATAGAGGAATTACACTCCTATGGAAAGAGAAGGATTAAGCATGGTCTATGCAATTAGAAAGTCTAGACATTATTTGTTCACAATACTCTACTCTACCTTGTGAACAAACCTTGCAAAAAAGGTAGATTAGTAAGATGGTTTCTCTTTCTAATGGAGAATGGTTTTGAAGTAGTAATAAGGAAAGATCATCAAGATCTACTCTACCTTGTGAACAAACCTTGAAAAAAAGTTAGATTAGTAAGATGGTTTCTCTTTGTAATGGAGTATAGTTTTGAACAAACCTTAAGGTGGATAACCTTTCTAGAATTACTTCAGGCGAATCATTGCGAGGAGTCTCAGACAAAAACGTTGATGCTTACTTGTTCAATTTGGAAGTATCTCCTACTTGGGCTAAAGCTCTAGTGCATATTCTCACTTATGGACCTGAAAAACCCATTGTATGAGCAAACCATAAGCAAATTGTCAAATCTTAGAAATATCATGCTGGCAAAAAAAAAATACAAGCAAAATGATCAAGGAATCTTAACCTATTGTGTGGAAGAAGAAGAGCATAATAAATGGTTGCAATTAGCACATGTAGGTGCACTAGGATAACATCATTCAAAACACTCAACCCTACAAAATCTGAAAATATTATGTGTATATTGGCCAACAATGGAAGCTGATGTCTATAGGATGTGTAAGGATTGTCCAATTTGCATAAACACACCTTGTGTTGAGCATGCAACATTATGTCAAGTGTCATTAATACTTGATGTTGGAAAACAATAATTCAATGTCCCATTGGTCAAATTTGATCAGAGTTTACAGCATCTATAGAGTTTTGTATTACTCCATCTACAACTAGTAGCGTGGGGCAACATGGATAGAAGAAAACACTCTCAACGGAGTGGCCTAGGTTTGAATCCCATACGGTGCAGATAGGGTAGCAAATTATTTTTTAAAAAAACTTTTCAAAAGTACACCGACAAGGACAAATTTTTGCGATTGAGTTTTGAAGTAAACGATCAACGATCACATGTGTTGCGCTTTATGGAGAGCTTTCGGAGTGCTTTATTCTATAAAGAACATACTATATAAGAAAATGTTTGGGTTCACTTCAAGACATCCTATAGCTTTTGTAACACAAGCTTTGGAGCTTGGTCCCTCATTAGAGGTGGTTCTTCTAGCACATGGAGCAGTCATGGTGCTATTTTGGAGCATGTTGAGGAGCAGCTATGGAGTTCTTCTTGAAGAAGAAGAGTGTGCTCACACTCTTGCTTATGGAGAAGATTTACCCCACAGCAGCTTGGTGGTGTGGATCGGCCATTCATATGATGTATTTGAAGATTGTCTTCTACATGAAGATTTCGTTGTACTTCAAAGACATTGGATGAAGGTTAACATAAGATTTGCATCTTATGTTAAGAATTCAAGTACATCTTCTCTTTATGCACACATGTACTACTTGGAGTTTATGGAGGTAGTGGCATCCATATCAAGAGGATTCCTATTTGGCATAGGTACAAGAGAATCAGTACATGTATGCTTTATGCATATTTGGATGAGGTGTTCGAGAAGGTATGTTCATATGAGTTTGAGGATTTCTGGCAACAAACTTGTTAGCATTCTTTGCTACTTTTGTAAGTATGTGATCTTTTCACACATCTATCTGACTTAGGGTCTTCCATAGCCTAAGTTCAGATGAGGGTTTGCTGATTATCAGTTTTAGACTGATCCTTCCTCTTTTTGTCAGTCATATTCACTCTTCTACAACCTATCACGTCACACATCTCATGTACATTTAGATTCTGGTCCATACATCAGAATATGTTTGTAACATTTGTACATTCACTCATCCATCTATTTCTGTTCACATAGAATGGTTGAGAATTTTGACTCCCAGATTTCAAATTGACATTTGTATATATGATAGTGTGAGTAAGCAGTGGCTTATGTAACACTTTATTCATGTTGTCTAATCTCTCTCTATTTTTGTCTTATCATTTGTATGATTAAATGTGGTATGTTCATGTTTTGTCAATATTGGAAGATTGTTGGAATCTGTGTTGTAGATCCTGGACATATGAAACTTCGACCTGTGGTATTAGTAATGGGCCTACTAAATTTCCAACATTTGGTATCAGAGCTTTAGGGTTTTGGTATCAGAGCATCCAGGCTCTCAAATATCCAGGTTCACAAGTTTCTAGAATTCCAAGTTTACAACGTATGATTTAAGAGCATCTTCTAACTTTGACATTTGACATACACACTTAATCTAGATGAGTAGAGATTTGAGAATTAGACAATTTAGTCACATGTTTATTCATCAGTGTGGAGTATGAAGATGATTTGTTAGCAGTCGAATACTTTTGGAAGAGTATGAAAATACTTTAGAGAAGTATTGTTTGAAGACCAAGACTTGATGAAGAGAAGGCTACTTCAAATTCAAGGAAGAACAATGGTTTGGAGAAGATGAAGGAATCAGATCAACATCAAATCACAGCACTAGAGGAAGAGAGAGAGTTCATTTCAAGAAGTCAAGAGTGCTTGCTAGTTCAAGATGAAGAAAACATAAGGTGTGAAAGAGAAGTTTGAAGATGTTGACACCATCAGGTGGAAGAAATATGCAGAAGAAGAAAGTCCAACAATTCCAAAGGAAAATTGAAGATTTTGAGCAGGCAGCTGATATGTTCCCTCAAAGAATTCTTGGATTGTCAATACAGAGCTACTTGGTATACGAAAAGTTGCAGAGAAGTATATTTCTTCTTTATCTAACTCTTGAGGTAAAAGAGTTCTCTGTAGCAGATGTTGAAGACTTGGGTTGAGGTTTTGTATTTGGAAAAGTTACCTCATATTCAATATTTTGAGAAAACTTCAAAAAATTCAGATTTTTGATGTACCAGTTAGCTGAGAATTTTGACTTCCACATTGTAAATTGACATTTGTATATATGATAGTGTGAGTAAGCAATGGCTTATGTAACACTTTATACATGTTGTCAAATCTCTCTCTATCTTTGTCTTATCATTTGTATGATTAAATGTGGTATGTTCACGTTTTGTCAATATTGGAAGATTGTTGGAATCTGTGTTGTAGATCTTGGACCTATGGTATTAGTAATGTGCCTACTAAATTTCCAACACTTGATTGGAGTAGTCCATTAGTTGAATTTCTGAGGATCAAGCAATTCCCTCAAGAGATGACTTTGGCGTATCAAAGAAGTCTAGAACTGGAAGCTCAAGACTACACACTCGTTGGTGACAATCTTTACAGTTATGGACGAGATGGATATATGAGACTATGTTTGAATGACGGCAAATACTTGAAGATATTAGAGATTGCAGATCAAGATGTTGCAAGAGCACACTTTGGACTTGATCGAGTATCGAGGCAATCTTGTTTTTAGGTCTTTGGTGGCCAACCCTTCATATGCATGCACACACTTATGTGAAGCGATGCAACATATGTGAAAGGACACAATATCCTATTTGAAAAGATGAGATGTCATCGAGACCCATGATGGGAGGATGTGCATTCTCTAAGTGGGGAAAAGACTTTGTAGGTCCTATTAATCCCCCAACCAAGAGTTCACATGTCGAGTATATCATTGTTGCAGTAGATTATATGACTACAAGGGTAGAAGTAAAAGCAAATAAGAAGAATGATGCATAAAGAATAGCTAAATTTTTATTAAAAAATGTGTTCGTGCAATATGGGTTCCTTATAGAATTGGTAAATGATTGTCACTCATTGAACAAGGTCATTGAATATCTATTACAAGATTTCATGGTCATTCACAAGAAGTCTACCCCATATCACCCACACAAATATGGACAGGTCAAGAGCATGATTAAGATCCAGTGTATGATGTTGACTAAGCTCATTAATAACAAACTCTCCGATTGGGACAAATAGCTTCATCATGCTATTTGGGCATATCGAGTTGCTTACAAAATGTTACTCAATGCCACTCCCTTTCAAATGGTCTTTGACCAAAATTTCATCATCCCATTAAACTTTTTGATACCCACACCCAAGGTGGAACAAGAGCATCAATGGACTGGTCATGAGCTATCATCAAGGATCTTGGACCTAGAAACATTGGATGAACCTAGATCGAGAGTAGTTCGCATGTATATATGCTACAAAGAAAAGGCAAAAATCATATTTCGGTGCACTTGAAAATCTATCTATCTATCTATCTATCTATCTATCTATCTATCTATCTATCTATCTATCTATCTATCTATCTATCCATCTATCTATCTATCTATCTATCTATCTATCTATCTATCTATCTATCTATCTATCTATCTATCTATCTATCTATCTATCTATCTATCTATCTATCGATCTATCTATCTATCTATCTATCTATCTATCTATCTATCTATCTATCTATCTATCTATCTATCTATCTATCTATCTATCTATCTATCTATCTATCTATCTATCTATCTATCTATCTATCTATCTATCTATCTATCTATCTATCTATCTATCTATCTATCTATCTATCTATCTATCTATCTATCTATCTATCTATCTATCTATCTATCTATCTATCTATCTATCTATCTATCTATCTATCTATCTATCTATCTATCTATCTATCTATCTATCTATCTATCTATCTATCTATCTATCTATCTATCTATCTATCTATCTATCTATCTATCTATCTATCTATCTATCTATCTATCTACCCACCTACCTATCTACCTACCTACCTACCTACCTATCTATCTATCTATCTATTTATCTATCTATCTATCTATCTATCTATCTATCTATCTATCTATCTATCTATCTATCTATCTATCTATCTATCTATCTATCTATCTATCTAATTGTTGGGGCTTCACTCACTAATTAGGCATGGATATATGAAGATATATGAAGACATATGAAGACATATGATGGAGGAAAGAAGAAGTGAAGAAAAGACTTACAGAAAATCAAGCCTAAGTGAAGGGACAATTTCACTATTGTAAATTAGTGCAAAATTAGAGTCTAGATTTGTATTTGATCTTTAGAACTTACGAGTTCAAGTCTAGAAGGATGTAAACTTTAGGTATATAAGTTAATTTGAGTCAGAAACATGAAGAGAGAACTCAATTTTGTAGTTTGAGGGAGTAGAGAAAAGTCGTGTAATTTCTGAGAGAGATGGTGAGAGAAATCTTCTGAGTCTGATAGAGTTTTCCATGGCTGTGAGCAAAATTAGGCCAAGCCATTTTGTACACACCTTCTCTGATAATCAACACATGTTTGTGTAGAAGCATTGTGTCTAATTCCTATTGTACATTGAGTCTCAAGTCATTTCATATGACTATGAAAGTTAGTTGACAGTTACGACTTTTCTGGCGCACATTTGACTGATCTTCTTAAGGTCAGATCTCGAAGCATGGTGTAAAGTTTTTGGTAAGTGATAGCTCGTTGGAAAGCTATAATCCTCAACTACATTTGGTCAAAAGATCTTCGAGAAACGGGACGCATACTCAGAGAAATCAGCTTAAGAGTAGAGGTATGTCAAATCGATGAAGTCATTTTTCAGTTTTCAGATATAGTGCAAAGGTTGGAGCAAAATCAGAAGATTTTGAAGTTATTACTTGAAAGGTTTGTTTGTTATGTGTTGCTTAACATTAGCAAGAACATTCTTTAGCAAGTGATCAAAAGATTTGGCAAAGATTAAGCTAGTACAGATCAGATTGAAGGATTGAAGAAAAGGCGCAGATTTCTGTGAAGTGAAATTTTGATTTTTCACTAAGTTCAGAGATGAAGACTCATAATGTGGGTATTGCTAAGCTAATGGTGGTTATGGAGGTCTTCTAATACCACATTAGTTTAGTTCTTGTGGTGTTTTACACACCAACAAGTGGTATCAGAGCAGATAAGGTCCTCGAGAGTAAAAGGAGAGCAGATACAAGAAGATTTGAAGAGTTCTTTATCAAAGAAGGAGGAAGCTGAGGTGTTCAACAACAAAAGTCATCAGAAGGCTACTTCGAAATCACTTCCAAGAGTAAAGGTCTACAAAAGGTATCATTCTTTAACCTTACACTTACAGGTTGAAGCAGAAGCAAGGATACCATGGCAGATCATGTGTCCATTGACAAATTGGACAGAGATAACTATCTTGCTTGGGTAATGAGGATGGAGGCCTTACTTATGAGTAAGGATCTAATGGTATATGTGACAGGAGAAGAGGAGAAGCCTAAATTTGAAGATGAAAGTCATCCAAGGAAGGAAGAGCTAGAAGCTTTGAAGTTATGGCAGAAGAGAGATGCAAGTGCAAGAGCTTATATATACAACACTATTACAGATCATTTGTTGCCTCACATCAGAGGTTTAGAAACAGCTGAAGATATTTGGAATGCTTTGGAAGACCACTTCCAAAACACCACTAAAGCTAGGAAAGCTAGCTTATGGTCAGAGTTCACCACATTCAAGAAGAAGCAAAATCAGAACATTAGTGATTATGTCACTAAGATGAAAGACTTGGCAGATAGCCTTGGATCTATTGATGAAGATATTGAAGATCATAGGTTGATAGCTCAATTACTTGCAGGATTAAGAGGTGATGAAAGGTGGAAGCCTTTTGTACTTTCAACAGAACTATCATTAAACCATTATGTGCCACAATTAAATCAATTACTTGGATTGATGCTTACATTTGAGCAAGATTTAAAGTCAGATGGAGACAAAGGTCAAAGTTCTGCAATGTATGTGAAGAACAAAAAGAAAGGAGATAAAGGTAAAGCAAAGGATGAAGAAGAGTCAACAACTCAAGCAAATTATGCAAGAGGAAGAGGTTTTGGCAGAGGTAAAGGTCGAGGTAATGGAAGAGGTAGAGGAAATCAGAACAATAATAAGAAGACATGTTGGATTTGTGGATTGAGCAACCATCTAGCATATGATTGTTGGCACAATCAACAAGGAGCAAGCCAAAATCAGAACAACAATGGCAGAGGAAGAGGTGGAAGGTTTCAGAATCAATTTCAAAGAGGAAGACATAATTCAAGAGGAAACTATGGAAGAGGTGGTGGAAGAAATTGGAATCAGAACCAATCATACAACACTACATATTACAATTATGCAAATGATACACAGAATGACAACCATACAACATTGATGATGAATTCAATTAGTTCATCAGAGAAGGAGGATCTCAAGGTATTCTATATTGACTCTGGTTGTTCAAATCATTTATCAGGTAATATAGAATTATTGTCAGAATTGGAAGAAGGCAATTCAAGTCATACAGTACAAACAGGTGACAATACAAAACACAATGTGCATTCAATTGGAAAGGTGAAGTGCAGGAGTGGAGCTGATTTATTAACAAATGTTTTGTATGTTCCAACAATACCAAAGAATCTGATTAGTGTTGGACAAATAGTGGAAAAAGGTTTTCAAGTCAGATTTACAAATGAAGGGGTATTTGTAGAAGATCCAGAGGATGCATACAAACCCATTGTTTGTGGTAAGAAGGAAGGTAGACTTTTTACTCTCAAAGTGCAAGGAAATGTTGGTCAAGCCCTAATTACACATGGTGATGAAGTAATTACAGAGTTAGATCTTTGGCATAAAAGATTGGGACATTTCAATGAAAGAGGAATCAAAACTATGGTGGAGAATCAATCTGTATTGGGACTACCGAATGTAAAGAATCAACATATGATATACAAGTGTGAAGCTTGTCAGATGGGAAAAGCTCATAGACAACCATTTCAGAAGAAAGGATTCAAGCATGATGGTTTGCTTGAACTCATACATACAGATGTATGGGGGCCAACAAAAGAAGGTTCAATAAATGGATCTAGGTATTATGTTTTGTTTATTGATGATGCTACAAGGTGGATAACCCTTTATGTTCTAAAGGAAAGATCAGAAGTCTTTGGAGCCTTCAAACATTTTCATGCTTATGCAGAAAGAGTTACAGGTCACAAACTCAAGAGGCTAAGGTCTGATGGAGGGGGAGAATACTTCTCCCAAGAATTTAATGACTATCTTTGGAATGCAGGTATCAAGAGAGAGATAACTTGCAGGTATACACCTCAACATAATGGGGTGGCAGAAAGGAGGAATAGAACACTGGTTGAATTTGCAAGAGCAATGTTAAAGGAAAAGAATTGCCCTAATTATCTTTGGGCTGAGGCTGTAAATACAGCCACATACCTTGTGAATAGGTTACCATGTGGAGCTTTGAATGGTATGACCCCTTATGAAGCTTGGTGGGGTAAGAAACCAACACTTGACCATTGTAAAGTGTTTGGGTCAATTGCCTATGCTTATGTACCATCACAACTCAGACATAAGCTTGAACCAAAGGCAGAAAGATATGTGTTTATTGGGTATGATGAAAAGCAAATGGGTTATAGGCTATGGAGTCCTTTAACTAAACATTTTATTGTTTCCAGAGATGTGACTTTTGATGAACAGAAGAGTTGGTATGCAGATAAAGAATGTGATCTTGAAACATTTGAAGAAGAGATAAGAAGGAGTGCAAGAGGTAAATCACATATGCAGGTAGATGGAGATGAAGAACATATGCAAGCAAGCACATCAAGAGTTGGATCATATAGAAGGAATGAAGATGGACCAATATTTGATGAAGAAGTACATCCAGATATGCATGAAGAGTGTGAACCAAGAAGGTCAACCAGAATGAGGAAGCAACCTACAAGGTATTCATATGACACTTCTTACTTGACTCAGAAAAACTATGCTTACATGGTTAAGGAAGATGAAGAACCTCAAAGCTATGATGAAGCAAAGGGTAAGAAACATTGGGAAGTAGCAATGAAGGAAGAGTTTGATGCTCTTGAAGAGAACAAAACTTGGGAACTTGTCCCAAAACCTAATGGTAAGAAAGTGATTGGAAATAAATGGGTTTACAAAGTTAAGAAGCATGCAGATGGAACTATAGCCAGATACAAAGCTAGATTGGTGGTTAAAGGCTATGCTCAAACATTTGGCATAGATTATGATGAGACATTCAGTCCTGTGGCAAAGATGTCAACCATAAGGACAATCATTGCCATTGCAGCATCAAAAGGATGGACATTGAGTCAATTGGACATTAAGAATGCATTTTTGAATGGATATATATCAGATGAGGTTTATATGGAGCAACCTCAAGGGTTTGCAGATCATAAGTTTCCAAATTATGTTTGCAGATTGAGAAGAGCCCTTTATGGTTTGAAGCAAGCTCCAAGAGCTTGGAATTATAGACTTGTAAAGTATCTTAATGACCTTGGATATCAAAGTTCAAAGGCAGATGCAAGCTTACTTATCAAAAGAACAGATGAAGGTATGATCTACATTTGTATATATGTAGATGACATTATAATTACAGGTACCTCAAATGAAGGAATCAAGGAGGTGAAGAAGCTACTTGAAAGAGAATTCAAGATAAGTGATCTAGGAAAATTATCATATTTTCTTGGAATGGAAATCACTTATGCAGAGCATGGCATTTATGTATCACAAGAAAGGTATCTCTTGAATCTTCTAAAGAAGTTTAACATGGAGAATTGCAGAGAGGCATCTACACCATTAGAAGTCAATCACAAACTCAGTAGATATGATGGTGCAGAGTTCAAAGACATGAAGAAGTATCAATCTCTAGTTGGAAGTTTGATTTATGCAACTCTAACAAGGCCTGATCTTAGTTATGCAGTTGGTGTCCTTTCTCAATTTATGCATTGTCCAAAGGATCCACATTGGATTGCAGGTCAAAGAGTCCTTAGATATATTAAAGGGACTTTGAAAGAAGGATTGTATTATCCTTTTACATCAGATATAAGGTTGAGAGCCTATAGTGATTCAGATTGGGCAGGAAGTCAAGATGACAGAAGGTCTACACATGGCTACATGATATACATTGGAGATAAGCTTGTGAGTTGGTGTTCAAAGAAACAACACACAGTGGCCTTATCATCAACAGAAGCTGAATACAAAGGACTTGTGGAAGCAGCAAAAGAAGTAATATGGATGCAGACATTATTCAAAAGCTTGGGAATTGATCAAGGTATACCCATAATTCATGGAGATAACATGAGTTCTTTATATCTTGCAGCAAATCCTGTATTTCATGCAAGGACAAAGCACATAGAGATACAGTATCATTTTCT